>OY365821.1:4870572-4975572 GCA_959347315.1 Bimastos eiseni
CGGATTTACGGTAAGTAGATGGCAAAGGTCTTTCCATCGGTATGTCAGTCTGTCTGTCTGTCTGTCCATCTTTCTGTCTGTCTGCCTGTCCGTTTGTCGTCTGTCTGTCCGTTAGTGTGTATGTATATATGCCTGTTTGTTTTACTGGCTGTATATCTGTCTGTCTCTCTTTTGTTGTCTCTAGGTATGTGCATTTGTCCAAAACATTATTCTGCAGTCTGTCTGTCTTTTTATGTCTCTGCGTCTGTCTTTCTATCTGCCCGTCTCTGTGTCTGTCTTGTCTGTCCGTTTGTCTGACTGTCTGTCTGTATCTCTGTATGTCTGTCTAAACACCATCAACTGCTTTCATCCGATCCTGTGAGAGAAGTCCAGACCAACCCTTTGGATTAAACGAATTTGGTTGTAATGAATCACGATTCTAGATTCGAATGGGGTCACTGCCTGTGTCAGACGCCGTCGATCGAATTATCGTCAGGAGACCTTCCAGAGTGACCTTCCAACGATCAACTTTCAAGGTGACCTACCAAGGTGACCTTTCAGGGTGACCTACCAAAGTGACCTTTCAGGGTGACCTACCAAAGTGACCTTTCAGGGTGACCTACCAAGGTGACCTTTCAGGGTGACCTACCAAGGTAACTTCCCGTGGTGACCTTCCAGGGTGACCTTCCACGGTGACCATCCAGGGTGACCTTCCAAGGTGACCTTTCAAGGTTGCCTTCGTCTATTGGATCGCTCTGGTCCATTAGTCTCTGACATCCGCATTCTCGCCAGATTGCTTCCTTCCGTAAAGCGCTTCACTCCACTTCCGTTTCTCCTAAATACATCCGTCCATTCGTCTATCAATTCATCCATCCATTCACCAGTAATCCGTTCACCCATCCTTGTCACTCGCTGTCTGCTTGTGTGTCTCTGTCTGTCTGTCTCTCTATTTACATTGTACATCTCTGTCTCTGTCTGTCTGTTTGTCTTTCCTTGTTTCTCTGTATCTGTCTGTCCGTCCGTTTGTTTATAGAGGTAGACCCATGACGAACATTTGATGTAATAAATATATATTTGTGTACATAAAAAGTATATAAAATCACCAATCAATCAATCAATCAATCAATCAGTTTTTATTGTTATCACAGCAGTACAGTAAAAAAAAAACCATGTTACAATGGTAGATGTACAGTAGATAATAAAATCAAATATAACCAGTCACCGGAAAGAAATCAGTAGCACCTCACTACTCAGGAATGTTTGTGCAATTGCAGAATAAAGTCGTCTCCGTGGATGACTTTAAAGTTAAACTACAGGCGAGTCTTAACACTTTCAATCGAGCGTTGTTTAAGTATTTCTCTTTCGCGATTTTTCTTGTCAATGAAAAAGTATCTGCTTATCGATGATACATGTTATTACTAATCGTGGTAAAATGGCGATAAAATCTATGAAGGAGAAGGTAAAGCGTAACACGGTTGGGGTCTGGAGTTGTTTTACTGTGAAAGATCATTCCCACGTGGAGTACGTGGAGTACTTGCCCATATTCCCGTATGGCTCAGATGGGTCCCATGAACATGCCTTATACCTCTTCTTCCGCTGATGTTTATGTTAGTCGTTCTGGGCGACAAACAGACCATCTCGATGGACGATTATTGAATCAAAGTTAGGTTTGAGTACTTGCTTTCGACTAAGAGTCACGCAGTAACAACGTGTGTCGCTGTATGTATTTGCCAATGTAGGTGTGTATCGCTGTATATCTCTGCCAGTGTATCGCTGTATATCTATGCCGGTTCATGGCTGTTTGCTTGTGCCAGTATATCGCTGTATGCATTTGCCTGTGTATCGCTGCATATCATGGCCTGTGTATCACTGCATATCTTGGTCAGTGTTTCGCTGAATGTCTTTGCCAAGATGGGTGTGTATCGTTGTATATCGTTGCCAATGTATCGCTGCTTCTTTGCCACCGTATCGCTGTATATCTGTGCCAGTGTATCACATTTTGCTTCTGCCAGTGTATCTCTGTATCTCTCTGCCAGTGCATAAGCCTAATAATAACGTCCTCTGCTCTCGGCTCTTTGTCTTCCTTCGTTAAGGTTCACGTGATGTTTAGATGTCATCCTAGAAATACCCTGTTCTCCAACAGTCGCGTGATGAAAATGTCCGGACGAAGCCACACAAGAGAGTGATGTTCGCCTCAAATGATCATTGGGTTTCTGCGCCAATGGCAAGAGAATTGCGTTCGTTTCCATGGCTACCGACTGATAACGATGAAATATTACCATGGCTACCGAGCACAGCCAACTGCGTTCCACTTCCATGCACTCAACTTCATTTCGAATCTGTTTCTCCCAATCATATCTTCCGATTCCTCCATCTCCATCATTCTACAAGACTACTTTGTTTCAGGATAATTATCATATTAAACTACAATTCCTATCCAGTTGCGCATGGAGCATGCGCGTGGAGCCGTGATACAGAGCGCATGTGCAGTCTTGGCGGTCTTAAACGAGCACAAAGAACCATATTACTGCTGTGCGAATGATCCAGAATGGTTCTGACGATTGAGTTGGTATAAAATTCTTACAAATTCTTGTGGATTTACTTTCAATGTTTTCTCTCGCTTTTGTCCAGATCTGGGACACGGCCGGACAGGAACGATTTCGAAGCATAACGCATGCGTATTACAGAGATGCACACGGTCAGCGATAATATGCTCATGAATATGCATAATTTCGTGAACATTCATGATGATCATAAATATGCATGATGGTCATGAACATTCATGATGTTAATGAATATGCATAATTTTCAGATATGGGTCGTCAGTGATTCAGAAAAATGTATAGCCTGTGCTAGAACCGCTACAACGACAGATACAGAGGTAGAGGAAAATACAACAACAGGTCCAGGGAAGGAGACAGAGACAGGGACAGAGACAGAGATAGAGGATCCAAGAGATAGATACATATCGTGATCGTAATCGTAATCTCCAAATTTCTAAAGCGCCACTTTAAAGCTAAGCGCAGGGCACCAGCTTATTCATGAGCGCTGCGTCAAATCAAAGGGGTGTCCAAAGGATAGTCCGTGGGCGGTCAGAGTTCGGTAACCAGGAAGTCAGCAGGGAGGCAGGGTAGCTGTTAAGGAGGGTGTCGTTTTGGTCGAGGATTGACAGATGGGATGTCAAGTAGTGAGTCTGGGTAAGAGTTCTTGAAAAGGTAGGATTTAAGTTTAGAATGGAAAGCCCGGGGTGTGATGGACAGAGGCGCTAGGGACAGATGATGCTGCATGACGGGAAATGATGGTGAAGGAACCGAGAAGGCGCGAAATTCAAGACGTAGGTCGAGGAGGTTAGATGACATCCATTCGGAGACTAAGTTTACTACATTCAGTAGTTGTGCAATGGAGGTGGAGAAAGAGGGGGAGAAGGATATGTAGAGTTGAGTGTCATCTGCATACAGGTGGTGGTCGACAGAGGAGGATTGTATGAGATGACTTAAGGGTGTGGTATAGAGGATGAAGAGGAGTGGTCCTAGGACGGAGCCTTGAGGGACACCACAAGTGAGCGGGAGAGGTTGCGAACAAACGTTGAAGGCTTTGACAGAGAAGGATCTGGAAGATAAGTAGGATTGGAACCAGAGTAGAGCAGTCCCAGAAACGCCAAACCAAGAGGATAGTCTAGTCAAGAGAAGGCTGTGGTCAATGGTATCAAATGCAGCAGAGATGTCGAGGAGGCAGAGGCAGGAAACTTGTTGATGTCTGACGGCAAATATCAATTTGTTATATAGAGAGACAAGCAGAGTTTCAGTGGAGTGGTGTTTAGTGAAGCCTGATTGGTGGGGTTTAGCAGTGAGTTTGTTGAGAGGTAGTCATTAAGACGGGTAAGAACAATGCTTTCAGTTAGTTTAGACAGAAAGGAGAGGTTGGAGATGGGACGGTAGTCAGAAGATTTTCTTTGTCTAGATTTGCTTTTTTCAGTAGGGGAGAGACGATAGATTGTTTAAAGACCATAGGAAAATTTCCGGTAGAGAGCGAAAGATTGATGATTTTAGTGATGACAGGAACAAGGATTGAGGCAAAGTCTTTTAGGAGAGAGGTGGGGATAGGATCGAGTTCACATTGCTTGTTGGAAAGGGAAATTAGGAGGAGTAGTACTTCTGATTCAGTGGCAGGAGATAGAATTGAGAGCGATGACTGATGGGAAGGCGGAGTAGGGTTGGGAGATATCAGTGGAACAGTGCTGGAGGAGTTGGAGGCTATCCAATAACAGATCCAACAACAGAGACATGTGCACTACAAACAGAGCGACACAGAGGGACAATGAAGAGGTGGAATCAATTGTTATTGGCGTCAATAGGAGTCAGCAGTAAATCTGCTGGCGATGAGATCAAAGGTCACTTATATATGCGGCTGGGGCTGCTGCTGCTGCTGGCGTTGTTGCTGCTGGCGTTACTGAATCAGGTGCAAGTAATGTGCATCTTGCCTCAACCTTTGTTCTTCCTCCTCTGCAACCGTGTGGGCGTTAACCGATGAAACATTTGGTTCGTTTTTGTAGCGCTGCTTCTTCTCTATGACGTCACCAGCAAAACAAGTTTCGATAACATAAGTGTAAGTGGTTTGATGATCCACATCATCGTCGTCGTCAACATAATTTTTATCCTCCTCCTCCTCCTCCTCCTCCTCATTATCATCATCATCATCATTATAATCACCATCATCGACGTCGTCGTCATCACCATCATCCTCATCGTTATCGTCGTTGTCATCGTCATCTTCATTGTCACTACACTTCTGCTGAGCGATGTTTAGTTCTCGGCGTAGTTGGATAGACGAAATGAACAAATGAACAGTGGATAGGATGACTTAGAAGAGTCGACCGTATACACACACACACACACACACACACACACACACACACACACACACACACACATACACACACACATATATATATATATCTTATATATATATAAGATGACGATCATCAGTAATGATTAATAATAATTTATTAGTAACTTCTTTAACGCTATTGTGATAATGGCGAAAGCATCAAACGATAGAGCAATCAAGTTTAACATCCTGAAGATCAGTACAAAGAGAGACAGACAAACTGGCAGGCAGACAGACGGACAGCTCAAAGCAGGCAGAGAGAGGCAGAAAGACAGAGACACAGTCTGTGGTGGATATACGTAGTTGACTGTATTGTTATTTCATTGCAGTCGTAATATCAAGATTTCTTTAGCGCCAGAGGGGGGGTGAAGTCGTTGGAACCAACTTATTCTTATATATGCGTTGTATCGAAACAAAATCCAACTCAATCGATAGAAGGATCTGGTTAAGATCGACTCCAGGTTTCGACCCAAAGAGTTCATGCAGGCAGACAGACAGACAGACAGACAGACAGACAGACAGACAGACAGACAGACAGACAGACAAAATGTAGGGCGGCGTGTGTGTTTGTTTGTCTGTTTGTGTTTTATTGTGTGTGTGTGTGTGTGCGTGTGCTTGGGCGTGTGTGTGTTCCAGTGGCTGAACATACCCATTAGAGCGGTGCTTCGATTGTAGTATCTATGTGATATATGTCGTCTATTTATTCGTAGGCTTGGCTGGCCGAGATCAATGAATATGCACAGGATGACGTCGTCATTATGTTAATAGGCAACAAATCCGATATGGCCGGCGAGAGAGCCGTTCGCAAGGAGGACGGAGAATCGGTCGCTAGGGTGCGTACATCACATCGAACCTCTTAATTAGCTTTCGCTTATAATACACTTGCCCAGTTCACTACGTAGGTCAAAGCGTACATCTCATGCTCCCCAGCTGCCTCCTCATCCTGATGGTGTGTATATTTGAGCATGTGTGTCTATATCTCTGTGTGTGTATGTGTGTCTGTCTCTCTCTCTCTGTGTGTGTGTGTCTGTCTGTCTCTCTCTCTCTCTCTCTCTCTGTGTGTGTCTCTCTCTCTCTGTGTCTTTGTTCTGTGTGTGTGTGTGTGTGTGTGATATGTCCATGATGTTGCACCAATAGATGATGTATTCAGCATCTCTAATTAGGCTGAGCTGTGAGAGGCACTATAGAAATATATACATACACACAATGCGATGGTGGCTTTTTAAAGCAGATTTAGATATCGGGCTAACACGTACACGGGGACCTTAGATGGCAGGCGCCCATTCAAATGGACAGCGGTGACGGAGGGTCTTACCCATGTTATCAGATGAGGAAGGTCGAGACCATACGGTTACTTTAGAACAACGTCTCCATCGGCATGTAGGCCTACTTCAGCGAATTATACACGATATGGTCAGAAGATAGAGTTCCGATAACTAAGGTTGAAGCAGGACTGAAATTAATCGGCAGTTCCATCTCGCGGTAACTCCCTGTGTTTATGCTTTTCCAACACAGGATCCTTTTACCTGAGTCGGAACCACCTTTCAGTAGAGACCTGAAGAGGCGCTATATAAATTGAGACTAATAGATCGGTTTGGGCTTTGCTGGCAAAATCTGCTGTGTTGTGAATTGTTTGTTGGCTTTTGTCGTTGTAGGAGTTTGGCGTCGGTTTCCTTGAGACGAGCGCTAAAACGGCAATGAACGTTGATCTTGCCTTTATAACAATCGCCAGGTAAGGGCTGGAAACATCGTCTCTAGGTCTAGAATGAAGTTGGGATTTTTATAAGTAAGTAAGTAAGTATTTTGTTTAATATAAACGCCTGCAATCACACAGCATGTACAACGAAACATTTAACACACATACTGTATACGTAGCAAACGCTTAGTACGAAGAGCTATGTTAATGATAACAGACAAATCTCATAACATGACGCTGATCTTTGTATCTAAACACATGCAATAAGGGGCGGGTTTACTCGTCCCTAGCGGTTAACGTGTTAAAAGTAATATTCAGATCAAACGGTCGAGATTGCGTGACGTACTAATCATTGTAATGACGGCTGCTTCAGTGTTTTATATAATATATTCACGGTCATTAAGTTACTTAAATTTTTTCGTCACAACCTAAACGACATCCTTCCCATATATTCTCCACCTCCTCTCTTGATCTGATACCCTTAGAAACCCGATTCGGACCTCCTTTACTACTCTTTGCAACGCCCCTCGGACCTGACTAAGCGCTAATGAGCAAGACCTGCGTTTGACTTTCGAGTGGCGCTTTAATGGTTTAGAGTTGAGGCTTAAACTTTGGCGTCTAGAGTTTATTATCACGACGTGACGGAGCATTGCATGGCTGTTGAAAGTTAAATTCTACTCTTGATATAATTTGTCAGCATTCGTTCATACTGCACCTGTACTTATAGTGCGGTATATCGGTTGAAATAAATGGAAGATATCATCACTATAATTCACAGGTGTAACAAGGCTTTGAAAAGCGAGAGAGCATAATTTTGAAAACATTGCGCTTACAAGCGCCAACAAATTTATTTTTGCCCCCCAATTTTTGAATTTTGCCCCCCCCCCAGAAATTTGAAAAATGGGGCACAAATTATCTTAACAAGAGTCATCTTAAAAGATTTCTGGGCACATGGGGGGCACTGAGCCCTAAAACTGAGTGGGCTTTCCCCCCAATGTTCAAAACTGGGGCAAAGCCCCCTGTCCTCCCGCTTGTTACACCCCTGCTATAATTGCTATAATTGCGATCACGATAATGTTAGTCTGCTAGCGCGCGATCTTGAAGCTTAATCTTTTGATTTCAACTGATAAAAATTGCTGGTATTTGTTTTGTGTTTCTGGGTCTTACGTTTTTGGCGATGCCAGTCCCAAGCCTGGGCAAAGGTGGGCACCACTTATCAACTGTGTAATAGTGGCGTCATTAAGCTACCCTAGTAATGCTCTTGCCAATTTTAGTTTTGTTGCTGTTTGAAACAAGATTTTATGTGTGTTGTCAATTCCGTTGCATTTGCTGCAGGGATTTAAAACTGAAGAAGACCAGAAGATGTGATAGTAACTTTAAGGTGTCGGGAACGGAACAGGAGGAAAGCTACAGCCAGAAAACAGCCGGATGTTGCTAGTTCCTGCTGGACCAAGCTGGACCCTTGTCTCCCCCCCTCTCTCTCTCTCTCTTTGTCTCTCTACGATCCGCCTAGACCAGCTCGCTGACGGATCAACACGGAGAGCTCCTCTCCAACGTATTATACCCGGCCAGACGACGCCAAATGATGGTTTTCTCTTTTTCTCAACTCGGTTTCTTCGTTCGTTTAACGTCATTTCATCGTTGAGGATGACGTCACTTGATGCATCCTGATGACGTCACAGTCGTATGTCGCAGACGCTCGTCTCGTCAATCACCACGATCGATGCACCAAACGTCAATCTGCGCATGCGCAGAGATGCCTCGGCCACTTCCGTTATCGTACTCGAGCTCTTCCATATTTTCATACGACGTTGAAATTTCCAATAGCGCACGCAGCCTTTCCATTCATAAAGCGGAGATTTATTTTCAGCCAATTTTATTTTATTCGATTCTATCGTGTAAATATTTGTTGGACAGAGAACTGCTGTTTTCAGACCAAGTACCTAATTATTCCTGCATGCGATCACACAGTAAGTAGGCCTAGTCATAGAAAGAGGTTAAAGAAAACGAGATCATAAGTTCTGAAATAAGCCCTGGCCCGACACAGGGCCAGCGACATAATTTTCGGGCTCATAGGCAGTGCAATCAGAACTCCCCACTGCCAGTGACAGTGCCAGTCCCAAGCCTGGATAAAGGAGAGGGCTACTCTAATGGTTATTGTTACCACACAGTGTCCTTAAACTGCAGCACCCACCACCGCAGTGTAGTCACGGGCTTTTAAGCTATTTTGGGGCTTAATAAAAAATTCGAATACTTGTCAAACCCGGGTCCTTAAAAATCACCGGGGTCTTGGGCATTTGCCCCTATAATCCCCTCTCGGCTGGCCTGGCCTGGCCCGACCCATGTTTTGCTAAGCTCGAAATGATGGTTTCTTCTCACGAGTCAACGGGTGCTGTATACAAAGAAGCTGCGGCAGGTTGCGCATAATTTATACCATATTATTTCATATAAGACTGGATCGGTTCGTATTGCAGTTCCAACAAGTATATATAGGCCAACAACAATGAAGCGACGACATCATTTAAACCACTTTCAGTTAACTTAAATAACACTGAATGAGGAGTGGAATTAATGATGCATGATGGTTGAATGAAATTTATGAGGAAGAAAAATGATACATTTTCATTCGAAGATGATATAAGTGATCATTATGTCATATTCTATTAACCAAGCTCCCTAGAAGTAGCTTGCTACTAACGGTGCTCTAGAAATTGTCGTATTTACAAACAAGACCATCGTGAATAAAACCACTCATACTTGTAATGGTTGTTCAATTACCAGTCATGGTATCGACGCTAATATAAGCCGTAACTGCTGTCTGAATGCTAAAGAATGATACTGTATATGAAATGAAATTTTACTTTTGAAGTCATCTGTAGTTGAACGATATAACTAAGAGTTATGCCATAGGCGGCTGGGTGACTACTATAAGGTAAGGAGGAAATTTGACGGAGAAATGGTTGTTCTAAGGAGTGGCAGGCAAGAGTTGCAACAGCGAGTTGACGTAAATTTTGATACGAATGTGACATAGGCTTATATATAATAATGTTATAATTTATGAACCCAACGTGGCTGTATTCTTAGCCAATTATTCACTTAGAATATATCGTGGTCGAATCTTGTACCCTGCTTAGCCATAAGCTGCAGAGTCGCCATTGAAAATTCCACGCAAATAAGACGTTGAAGAGCATACAAATTTACAGAATATTTCATGCATAGGTTTTGACTGCATGCAGTCAACTGGTATAAAAGTTATAATTTCGCTTGAATCTGCGAATGTGTGAGATCGAAATAAACGAGGATATCTGGATATGCCATGTCGTAAATTAACACGAGCCAACGGACAATTGAATGTAGATAATTATGAGCTGTGGTATTTTTTCTTATCTTGTATCTTATGTACTTTTACCTGCAAGATTTGCGTCTCACCGTTGCAGAAAAGTTCTTACCCCTCTGAAAAAAACTGAAATAACCTTCCAGCATTTAACTATAAACCCTGTCATAAAAGGTTGATTAGCGGTTGCCCTCACCTTTGTCCAGTCTTTGGCCTGGCACTAAAAGAGAACGAGAAGTGCTCTACCTACCCACAAATAAATCCATTCCTTTGTCTCACGCCAAATCAAGCAGACCAGAACGTTGCTTTGCAATTAATGTTCTTATTCGTCGACTGACTTTAAATATAGTCACAAGGTTTAAAAGACGATTTCAATGCAAATAGTAAATTCCATCCACAGGAAAAGAAACTGGTTAAATTCAACATCAAAGTTTATTTCAAGTGCAACGCAGCGTTCAATTTGTAGATTTCACTTTAAGAACTGGAATATCGATTCGAATCCAAAAGTATCGTATTAGAAATAAAACCAACTGGCCTACTGTTTAGGCCTGAGCCTAAGACCAACTAGAACTAGATTACTCACCGGTTTTAATTGGAACAGTATCACTCGTGGATCAGCTCAGACGATAAATCATGATAGGTTGACCTATTCTTGAAGAGCTGGGATTTTTGTCGCTGCTAGAATGTCACTTCAGGCATTGATACCCAAATAGGCCAAATACGTGCGCAATACGTTAAATAATTATGACTTTCGCAAAGAAAATCTATGCAGATTATCGACAGTAAATTGAAAATGATGTCCGCCAATAAACATTGGCATACATGTAAATTATAAACTAGCAAAAGTCCATCTAAGGTTGAAGCTGACATCATCATATTATGCGCACATTTTCTTTCTAAGTTTTTCATATGGCTCATTTCATTTTTCGCCATGAAACAACTTCTGATTTTACCGAACGGGGTGCCTTCACAGCATATAAAATATCACGTAGCAACAAGATAACCATTAAAGTCATTCAGCAAAATATCGTTGACGTAACAGAGGAGGAAGTATCAACACTATCGATGAAGTCAAGCAATTATTGCTTTTCTTAAGGCCCTACGCTGTCATCGACCTGAACCTATGATTTCCTCCTTTCAAACCGATTCCAAAACGATCTTTCCAGAGGCGTCTAAACTGTACATGCCTCAGGATGCTCAACATCCCCTCATACGCCGCTCGCTCTCGTTACGATTATAACAAGTTACTTGCGTCGCGAGTACTCCCGAATCGGATTGTGGCGCTCTATAAATGCTAGATCACAATTACAAGTGCGAAAGAAGATGTTGAGGTGCACAATAATTGTCTTAATGTATAACTAGTTAAGAAACGAGAACGGCGGGCCTTGTACTCGCAAGGCATTGCTGACGTGATGAAATCCGAGGTAAACCACGGCGAGTCGCTATGAATGGCAGCCTATCTATACGACATCGCATTTAGTCCAGAAGCTACTGTCAATAACCCTAAGATTTGCTTATTGCATAAATACACAACCGGTTTCCTTCGTTTCTCCGCCTCTCCTTCCTTCCATTCTTCCTTCCTTACTTCCATCTGCACGTATTATGTAGAAATCTTCATACGTTCGCTGACGGCGTAGCTTCCTGAAAAAATAAAAATTCACCAATACTCAGAGATGAGATGCATTCTATAAAAACAGGTCTATGCATATATACGGATTGACTTATTTACACTGACGCACGTAAATGTATGGAGCAGGATTTGGGAAACAAGGAGGGCAAATCGCAGCCATCTGGCATACATACATTAATAAAGATAACGCGAATGCAAACACAGTCTCGGCGTCCCTCTCCTTCTCACTCTGTGTTTATCTCTCTCTTTCTGTCTGTCTGTCTGTCTCTCTCCCTATGTCTCTGGCAGTCACGGTAATCAACTGGCATCCACCGCATCTCTTAGATCTACATTCCTCGCTGTTCTTTGCCAGTTTACACACACTTCACAGTCACATCTCAAAATATGTGGATAATATAGAGCCTTAATTATTCGCCAGCCAATAAAAATAGGTCGACGTTCGGTGAAGAGCGCGTAAGATATCCAGATGCTTAAAAGTCAATGAGAAATTGTGAGTTTTTAGACGTCACTTGAAGACGAATAAAAGTTCGAGCATCGAGCAAACGCTGGTAGTCAGTTCCATTCCTGAGTGGGGAACAAAAACTTGAAAAGCGCAAGGGCACGGTCGTTGCTTTTAGGCATGAAATTCTACCTAGGGTCTTCAAAATTGTACAGATCTCATCGTTGTCATATCATGACAGTACTACTACAGATTTTGCAAACAATGTGCACACAAAATTAATTTTAAATCAAATATTTAATTACTTAAAGTCTGAATCTATTTTCAAATTGTAATTTGAGCATAACATATACCGGTTCAGCAAAAATGCGGCCCCATAAACAAAAACTTTTGTGGAGCCACAAAATTCTAAGAACTACCCCATTACACGACAGAGCTGTATAGTGGCTAAACCTACAGACCCTTGCATCAAATGCATTATATCATAATTATTACTATTATCATTATTATTACATGCAGATTAATGTAGCATAAGATGTGTTATCAAATACACCGCAAATGCGTCGAAGCAATAGATTAATGACATGCCTTAATTCACACACGACGCCTATAATTACAGAACTTCACCCTTCATCGGCATCCAGTGTGAATTAGAGCATAGCATAAATTGATTGTTTAAAGACCTCTTACCGTTTGCTTTCCATCGCATTTCTGTTTGCAATGTCTCATTCACGGTGTATGCACGTCAATGAGAATTTCACGCTATGCTTGTCATAATTGGCTCTTGCTTTGTGTGTGTATGTAATTATGTATATATGTATGTATGTATGTATGTATGTATGTATGTATGTATGTATGTATGTATGTATGTATGTATGCATGCATGTATGTATGCATGTACGTATGTATGTATGTATGTATGTATGTATGTATGTATGTATGTATGTATGTATGTATGTATGTATGTATGTATGTATGTATGTATGTATGTATGTATGTATGTATGTATGTATGTATGTATGTATGTATGTATGTATGTATGTATGTATGTATGTATGTATGTATGTATGTACGTACGTACGTACGTACGTACGTACGTACGTACGTAAGACCTATCTTACAATTTATGACTTGCGCTTATTGCATTCCGTCTGTACGGCAAACCTCTCCCTACTGGTAACTTCGCTCTTTCTATTTCTATATAGTTACCGTGAGAAGATAATATCATCTGTCAGTTTTATTAGATTATTATTGCCATTTTTATCGTTTGTTTTTTCCCGTTGTCCTGGTCGTTTTTGTGTAAACGAAGCTTCATAGACGAAAAGCTCTACAAGATTACCGTGGAATCATGGAATAAGTTTTCTTGAAATTTGAATTCTGTGCTTATTGGCAGAGTTTATCGACATGAAATGTTGCTGGGTAATGGATCTACTCAGTCGCACTATGCGTCTCCCTCTGTCTGTCTCTCTGCATCTGTCTTTGCATGTCTCCCTCTGTCTAGATACAGAGTCACCTACATGAGTATACAGACTGATTTATAGCACATCCTATCGCATAAAATATTCATAGAGCGCCCCACGTAGTATTGAACATTCAGAGGCCCTCTTGGAGAACAAGATTATGCGGGAGATTCCCACTATGAACTCAGCCCGTGGAAGAGGAAAGTGCCATTCCATGAGACCTTATATACTTGTCTTAAAACCGTTTTTTTTCAGCCGTGCTGTGGTCGAGAGCGCTCCAGAGCAGTACCCATAACTCTGCAACCTCGTTATATAAATCTTCTCAATGAATGAATGAATGAATGAATGAATGAATGAATGAATGAATGAATGAATGAATGAATGAATGAATGAAGAGTTATGTTGACCAACAGTATAGTATTACGAAACATATTTCCTAAACATGGGCCCTACATGAATTAGCGTACGTTTGTCTCTCAAGTTGATCTATACTTTCTGCAACCGAATACGCGTGTATGCCCCGAGACACGCATTATGACATAGGCCTATCTTGCACGTGTGCCTAACCGCCTGCGTATGTCTGAGAGGGCAAGTGTATGTCTAAGAGTGTGTCTGTGGTGTCGGACTATGCGGTCACCCAGACCGTACGATGTCCTATGACGTAATGAGAAACCTGGTCCTCTCTTGACTACGATGCGACGTTGTCTCGTTCTGTCCGAACCTAATTTTTAATCGACTCTAGTAACAAGCCATTTGTATAGCGCCACTCAGGAACCTCTCAGACGGAACCAAGACATTTGTAATCGTACCAGTTCATTCGCATTCAATCCGGAGCATTTTTCTCACTTGAAGCCGAACGATCTCGAAGAATGCAGCGTAAAGGATCGCATTACGGCAGCGAAGATTGTTAGGTTTATACAACGCACAATCAGAAAGGCTCATCAATTATTGATCGTGTCCCAAGTGGAGCATAGCGACGAGGACAACGATGATGATTATGACGACGACGATGATGATGGCGACAACGATTACGATAATGACAATGATGATGACAACGACGATGATGATGACGAGAAAAAAAAAGCGATAACCACGATGATGAGACGATCACGATGTAGACGATGATGATGACGACGTCGACTACAATAACGACGATTACAACAACGACGATGATGATGACGAGGGGCGAGTTGTGAACCTACGTTCTTCTTGCGCTGAAAGGTATTTCTCCAAGCGGATCGCCTGTTCGAAGCGGCCGCAGCGGAAGCATGCGTCGTCTGTCGGAGGAGGTGTTGCGAGTTGAGGTCCTTGGGCGCAGGAGTGGCCCGAGCAGACGAGCAGGAGGAACAGGAGCAGTGGCTCTTGCTGGTGCTCCTCCATCGGAACCACCTCACTGCGCCATCAACGGACAGAGTACACGGCGCTGGCGGGTGTAAAGAGGGGTGCATGGTCGCCTGGTTGCCGTTGGGGTTGCCGGGGACGTCGAGCCTCGGTTCCAATCCAAGTCGCTCCTCAGTTGCGGAATCGATCCCGGATGGAGGCTGGAGCGCCTCTGGCGGGGGATCGCAGCGGAGGCCGCGTGGGTAGGAAGCAGCTTCCGGTCTGGGGACAGAGTTCGGAGGTTTAAAGGAGGATGTTTCGTGGTCTTCATCGGGGTTGTTTTTGATCGATCTGGAGGGTTTCGCTTCCAGATTCAAGTCATTTGATTGTTCCAGAGGAAGATCGGGTACAGAGGATTTCACCACGGAACAGTTCCTCGTTTTCTTATCCCCATCATCACCACCACCACCATCAGCAGCTAAGTTGGACCGACACCTGTTAACGCCGTCTGAACCCACGGTCTTAGCGGCGTCCGTGTTGCCACCAGCGCCAATGGACCGACTAGGGGCACCAGTCGTAAGCTCTTCGGTGATCCTTTTCATGTGAAAGGATTGGGTTGCGTTGGACCCGCGTGGCTTCGTCTCCTCTCCGTTTACCGGTCGTTGATCCGCGCACCAAGTCCCCGTCCTTCGCAGCGGCCCAGAGGCCTCTTCCATCGACTGCTGGCTGCGGGGGGCCATCTCCGAAGAGGAGGATGAGGAGGACGACGGGGGCAGGCCGTGCGGAACAGTGCCTACGCCCGCCTTGGTCGGTGGCAGCGGGCGCATTGACATCGTGAAGCCAAGAGACAGAGAGGCGATAGACGACAGTCCACTCGATGTGTTCATCTTACTGAAAAGCGCTAATCAACAAAGACAAGGATTTCCTGTCTGTTAAACATATCGTCACTGGATCATCGTAATCTCCAAAGTCCCAAAGAGCGAATCTGAAGTCAAGCGCAGGGCATCGGTTTATTCACGAGCGTTGCGCTGTGATCAGTTATGTCATCTTGACAAGTCACTGAGTTCCGATCACTTTGTCTTGACGCAGCGATCGTTAATAAGGAATAATAAGCTGGTGCCCTGCGCTCTTCGATTAATTGGTGCAATACAAATTCGGAATTTATCATTACGATAATGCGTAATTAGACAAGGAGTTCGTTCAATTACAATCTGAGACTAATATTAGTCTGAGTTACAATTAACTTTCTTCGTTGTTCTATTTTAACTTCTTATTTGCAACAGGAATAGGATCCGAAAAGCTGGGAAATTCAAGCCAAAATTTAGGTCTTAACTCCGATGTAGTGCTCCAGTGCCAAAACATAGAACCGTTAATTAATTATTCTTAATTACTATCGAGTAATAAACTTACGTCTTCTTTTTGGCTGAGCGGCTTCTATGTCTCCTTCGGTAACTCCGTTTCGTAGACAAAGTGCTTTCAGAGTATGAACTTCTTTCTATTTCCAGTTAGAAAACCGAATACAAATTAATGTCGTTTAATCTAAGATCACTGCTTAAAAGAACAGAACATTTCGCTCAATACAATCTTGGTCTAAAAGAACACATTAGGTTGTTTAATCTAAGATTATGGCTAAAAAGAACACATTATATTATATTGCTTAATCTAAGATCGTGGCTCAAGAGAACACAGTTTGCTGCTTAATCTAAGATCATAGCTAAAAGTACACAGTATGTTGCTTAATCATAGCTAAAAAGAACACAATGTGTCGCTTAATGATTAATAAAAGATACGGTTTAATCAAGAGCACAAGTACACACCTTCACAGCGTCTAGAAATAACCTAATAAAACTAAACAGAATAGCAGTATGCGTACACCCAGATATATATTCTACATACACACCTGCGTACACCTGCGTACATGCAGATGTACATTATTCAATCATGTATATATAGAGAGATAATGTCCCTGTTTTTGTACTGTGTATCCTGTCTGAGTATAACACAGTTGCACAAAGACAGCCCAAGGATGCCTAGATATCGAGCACTCAGAGTTAGATAATGGATTCTGCTGATGCAGCAGCTCATAGTCCTCGAGGGAATGAAGTACCTCAGGGCAAAAAAACTATTAAACAACACAACAATGAAGATGATAATATATCAATCTTGTGATTGGGTAATCGATTCCTAGGAGAAGATCCTCACGTCTTTCCAAGAGATGTCTTCTTCGAGACTTTCTATTTTCTTCTCTGCTCGCCTGCACGCCCTTCGCTGCAGCTTTATCCGGAATTCGTGCCGCTGTTTCGTGGTCACCATAATGCCTATCACATTTGCATGCATAGAAATGAGGAATTATTTAAAATTAATATACAAAAAAAATGCATTTCATATTGAAATCATTCGAATGCTCACAAATATCATATTATACACTACAAGGCATTGATGACCCTGAACTAATGTTCCGAGTAAGACGAAATGTGCGCAGAAATGCTCAAATCAGAACAGCTGCAGTATAGCTAGTGGTTCTTTCTTACGCTAATTAAATATCTCCTCAAATGTTCATGGCTAGTTCGTTCTTCGTTTTTAATTACATATCTTAATTAAGAACTTAAACTAAGAACTTCTAAAATGCAATAAGCATGTACTAATCTGACCTCAGTCTGCTTGTAACACGTTAGCATATAAATAACCCAATGCTTAGACATCCCTGTGTTTTGTTGCTTTATGTATGTATGTGTGTGTATGTGTGTGTGTGTGTATGTGTATGTGTGTGTGTGTATGTGTGTGCCCATGCGGTGTTGTCAGCGATGATATCCCTCACGACGCTGCCTCCACGTCTGGGTATACCTAAGCGTGTGACAACTAACAAGGCACTTGTATTACAGGAATTGTTTTTCCTCCAATTTCTATGCACGCATTTTACTCTTAGACACAGATGTCGCCCCAATCTATATTTAGCTTCCAAATGAAAATACGATGTTTCAAACCACAAACGGCATTTTCTTATTTTGCTGAAATAGTTATTCGTTAATTTATCATCAAGACTAAACAGTTAATGAATCAGCTTGTTATATCAAAGAGATGTCAAAAGTTCTTATTCCCGATTATCGCCCAAAACACGAGTGACACGAAGGGACATAAGAAGTTTTCAGTCCTGTGCATATTGGTCCTTGCGCGTCTGGTAGTGTGTGCGCGCATGTTTGTGTGCGTGTGTAAATGTGCGTGCGTGCGTGCGTGTGCGTGTGTGTGTGTGCACGTGTCTAGATGTGTGTGTGTGTGTGTGTAAATGTGTGTGTGTAGATGTGTGTGTAGATGCGCATGTGTGTGAGTATGGTTACCGTTGATGACTCTGAGGATGCGCCAGAGAAGGAAGATAATGAGTAGAGCGATCGCCTCCTCTCCTTCCGCTCCACCGATTCCTTCAACGAAGACGAGGTCAAGGGTGAACGAGGCGAGGATGATGATTCCATCGAACAACTACAGAAATATAAGACAACAAACTCCGTCATTCATCACACTCTGACAGTGCCAGTCCCTAGACTGGAATAAGGAGTAGGGCGAGGCTAGTTATCTTTGATATCACGCAGTGTCATAAAACTGCCACTACTGCTACAGGTTACGTAGTTTGTAAACCTAATCGCATTTACAGGTAGCTTTATATAATGCCAGCGTAGTGAGCGCCTCTGGATATATTTCTGCAGGAAGAGGCGCAATATCAAGTTTCATTATGGTTATTGTACGATTTTGTAATGAAACGATTTACTTTTCTCTATGTTCATGACCAAATGCATGCAAACCTACATCGATGCGTCCACACAATGGGGACGTTTGTCTTTCCCAGTTCCCTCCCACATCAATTCTAAGTTTCTCAACGGCCTTTGTGTCCAGTTGACAATTCTTGTCGTCTTCTATCTTGCTATTTTAATTAAACTGACTATGAATTGGTTATATATATATATATATATATATATATATATATATGTTCTGCAAACAAATACTGTATTTCGAGTCAATAAAACGAGATTGATTGAATGATTTATTGACTGATTGATGGATTGATTGATTGATACATGTCTGTACATTGTAAGCGCACCTATTCTGCGTACTTAAATTCTTAAATACTTAGTATGTACATACATTTCTGTCCATATATACATTTATATATAAAGCATAAGGTTAGGGTACAAACGAATGCATTGCATATGACGTCATGATGCTGGAATCCCAAATCTCGATAAATATATCTATGCCCAACGATATCCTCGTCAAGTGACACCTATGATCGTTGAAGGTAAAGCGTTCGTTGTAGACAACGTCATCGCCAGAGTTAACTAACCACGGTTAGGTTCGACCGTCGGTTTGTAATATAGGAGCTACAAAATGATCTGGCGTTACGAGAAATTGAAGTTTACGAAGAAAGGACGTTGAAGAAAGGCCAGAGCAACGGAAACATGATTGAAGCCCATAAGATTAACAGTGGAAAGGAAGCAGTGCAAGCAAGCGACTCTACTAGGGTGTTGGTATTGATCATTTCATAAATGGAAAGGAACTTTTAGGGCAGAAATTATTCGGTGCAAAGGCTGTGCGTGTGTGCTTGCCGTGTGGTTTGGATAATAGTAGGGTACACTGCTTCAATGGACATTGTAACAGATATCAAAAGGAAACTATATAAGATGGCTATTTAGCAATCACAGAGCCACTACTTTCAAAGCCACATCACTGACCTACAACTTCCAGCAATACTCCAGTCCAAATATCTTCGTGAGTTATTCACCATCCAACCAACCCGCTCTACCAGGTTATCTCCCTTTCTATCTTTCTCGACCATCTGTCATTCACTCATCTCAAGTCCTTCAATCGAGCCACAGTCCAATCGCTCACTCACTCACTCGCTCGCTCACTCGCTCACTCACTCACGCACTCACTCATTCATTCATTCATTCATTCACTATTTAACTCAGTCATTCACGGACCCACCCACATCCGTTGGTCACTTTGCAGAGCGCCAATCTGCAATTTATCAGACGTCCGGTCCAATTTGCCATAGAGCCGAACCAGTTCATCAGTCATAGGTCTGTGAAGCGCAGCAGCCGTTCATTTGGACGGAGCAGAAGAAGTCAAGGCGTCCATTGGACTGAATAAGTCATTGGTAAGTTATACCTAAGATCTATATCGCTTCTCTCGCTCAGCCATTGGGGCCTTTCTTTCCTTCCTGTTTGTCTGTCTTCCTTCTTCTGTCTGTCTCTGTTTCTCTCTGTCTCTGTCTCTGTCTCTGTCTGTCTCTGTCTGTCTCTGTCTGTCTCTGTCTGTCTCTGTCTGTCTCTGTCTGTCTCTGTCTGTCTCTGTCTCTGTCTCTGTCTGTCTCTGTCTCTGTCTCTCTCTCTGCTACTTCCTTCTCCGTCCAACTCTTCTCCCCTCTTATTATTGTCGTTTTGTGAACTCCATGCATGTTTCACCCTTTTTCTCTCTCTGCATTCCTTCATTCCTCCCTTCTGCCTCAGCATCATTTCATCTCATTTACAACCATGCATTCTTCCCATCCTGCTCTCATTCGCTTTCATACCCTCCTTCAACAACTGCTTAGTTCCTTGTATCCTCCAATTCCTTCTTCAAATTCCGTTTCTCATTCCTTCACTGCTATCCTCGCGTCGACTTGTATTTCACCCTCTTAACTTTTCTTCGTACATTCCTAATTTCTATACTTCATGTCTCCATAGTTCCGCCTTTTATACATTATATCTTTCTGCGTCCCTGTCTAATTATTCGTTCCTCCCTCATTCCTACATATTTCTCACTGACTGATTTCTTCTTTCCTTATGTTTTTCCTCTCTTCCTTCCATTCCATCCGTTCTCCCCATCCTCCAATCTTCCCTATCTTATCTATTTTATTTCCTCTCTCCTTCTTACATACTTCTCTTTGACAAGTGTCCTTCCTTCCAGCTTAAATCCTTCCTATATTTTCACCAATCCTCCTTCTCTCCCTCAATCCTCCTGCTTCCTTGTCTATTCTTCCCTTCCCTCCTTCACACATATTTCTCCCTGTCTGATGTATAAAGTCAATGCTCTGCAGTCGGCAGTCATGCTGACAATGAAGAACAAGGGTGTAGAGAGGCGTCTTAGACCGCACGCGTTCGGAAAGCAATCAATAATGCATAGTTCAAGTCGGGGTCGAACCGACGAAGGCCAGCGTCTCCGTTAAAAGAAGCTTCAGAGACTATAGCGTCTTCGGCGAAGGAAGTGTCAGGTCTCCAGGTCAACGCTTTCCAGGCGCATTGCGAGTGAAAGGTTTAGATCAAACGTTACGCTGATTGCAAAACAAATCGATATCTGAGATCTAAACGTATCCTACCTGACTACTTCACACCTAAATCCAGTTTCATTACACAGTTATTTATCAAGCGCCTCTATCAAATGATCCGGCATAAATCGATGGAACTAGACTCATTGTGAGTGAAGGACCTGCGCAAGGTCCCTACACAGGTAACCGCTGCAAGAGAGACTTGAACCCGTGGGCTTCGTCTTACAAGGCGCACGCTTTAACTAATCGGCCTCCTTGTCCCATGGTACTAATGTAATGTAATAGAGCATTTACATAGCGTCCCTTCAAGGGAATATCTACTCAGAGGTGCTCTATGCACTGGCCTAAATGATGTTAAATGTCATAGTGAACAAGTGGAAGACGCCTGTTAGCGAAACCATGCACAATGAGCTGAAAAGAGTCACCAGTGGTGGGCCCACGCACAAGCGTTGAACCAACCAACGGATTCCATCGACAGATGACACATGACATGGATGTTTAGAGTATCCGTGTAAAGTTGTGTCGAAAGGGTAGATCGACGACTGACTATGATACGAGTAGGCCTACGACGCCGTGCAAAAAGATAAAAAATTTGTGAAAAGTTTCGTAGAAGTTTGATACTTCGTCAAGAGTACCATTGCATTTATTGGCTGTCTGCCAGAGTTTGCAACAGGTAAGCAACATGATGATCGCATTCGATATTAAATGTCGCAGGAACGATCGAGCGTCCATTGATCCAGCGTAACAAAGGATCATTATAACCGAAGTGGAAAGCGTCGATTCAGAAGCTAAACGCATCCATTGTTCGTCGATGTTAGTGGAATGGGAAAAGGGAACAGCAAAAGCGAAACGATCGATGGAAACTAGATATTAACTTTCCGCAATTCTCAACGTATGCTGTCCTCGCGAGGACATTCGTTGACTCTCATCAAGGCTTGGAACACGAAACGCTAAATGAATAGCAACTCAAAGCTCCGCACTTAAAATCTATTGTTAATGATTCGCGGAAACTGACCTTACAACCGATCATACAGCCGGGCCCGGTGAACTTAAATTGGTTTAATCGTCAGAGAATATACACGTCTTAATATAGCAACTGTATCACCTCCACCGTTATTATTTTTGAGGTGAGTTGATCGAGTGAGATGTTTCACCACGGCAGCCCGTTTGAATGGACGCCTTGACGATAAAGATCCCGTATAGAGTCCGTGTTGGCTCGAGGTTCAGATCACTGTTCGAAATAAGATATCTTCGGGAATCGAACGACTAACCACACGCCCTGAGGAAACGCCTCTCTTTCCAACGCATCTGCCCGGAACAGCTCAAACACCTCGTTCATATGATGCAGTGTTAGCTTCGTTATTTTTCGCATTTTTACAGTGCCAGTCTCAGGAATGGATGAAGGAGGAGGAGGCAGGGCGACGCTAATGATCTTTTTTGTCACTCAGTGTCGTTGAACTGTCACTACCGCTACTGCTACTACTATTACAGACTCTTCCACTGCTCGCATTCTGACAGTGCAAGTCCCAAGCCCGGATAAAGGAGGAGGGCGACGCTAATGATCTTTGTTATCACACAGTGTGTCTTTAAATTGTAGCACTACTACCAATATATCATTGCTGCATGAGGAGTATGTACGATACCACTGCAACCACGATTACTTCGTCCCGTCTGAAGCAATAAACATCTTTCACCGGGAATCATTCCACAGCTATAACAAACGCATATGAATCAGATGGTATTTCTGCCAGAACAGTTCATCGCCAAAGGATAATTAGTCCACAGCAGTTGACTGATGCAATGTTAAAGACCACATGTAAAATCAATCAAAATGCCGCGAGTGAGGAGCGAACTTCGACGCGAGACGCACAAACGTGAAGTAATGAGCACAAGCGAAGTCTTGGATTACATCGTCGTAGTCGCTTTCATCGTCATCATCACCACCACCACCACCACCACTACCATCGTCGTCATCATCAAAAACAACAACAGTATCATCAGCTATAATCAATATAATTATTATTCAAGGTTCCATGGTCCACATGTTCAAAAAAGCAATAATGCCTTCAGACGATAAACTCCGGCCTGGAACGTTTTCATTCTTATCATTCATAGTAATTTATTATTAATGTTGTTGTTGCTGCTGTTGGCGTTTGTTGATGTTGTTTTCACTATTATCATTCATCATGAAAAAAAAAACAGCGACATCAGTACATAACGTAAATTGGGTACCTGGTACGTGTTTAATACGAAGCTCCATATGATCTTAAGGGTATAACTAAAGAACACATAATTAAAATGATTAGGTGGGGATTGGAACTATTCACGTGAAGCCGAACGATCCGAGTCGTATTCCGATATCGTAATTATAAAAGATTTTTCCTTCGTAATCAACGGCAATTGGGCAGCAATAATTTCTGAAACCGAGTTACTGCCAATGGCCACAGAACAGCGGATGGCTACAACAATTGGTACTGTACCGGGGTGTTGACTGATACATACATATATACATACATAGCCATCGCAACCGTATGAGACCAACAACAGGGAAGCTCTGCCATTGGGTGAACGATGAGAGGTCACTGTGATTCCAACAGCCTTTGGACGCGTTTCCATTGATGAATAGAACTCAATAGAATACATTGTGGCCAGCTGCGTCACTTTCACACGACAACACGTAACTCCATGTTGATCGATGGCTATGCCCAGAGTAGTCTATATTCGAACCAGCACCTTACAAGGCTAACTCTTTGCTTGTAAAATATATTCTAGATCTAAGATAAACTTCTGTCAAAGCCACTTTGTCAGGAACACGTCAACTTCCGTCTAAGCAGCCCGTGACGGCTCTGTCCTGGGGCCCGGAATTTATCTGTACAGGTGACCCTAATGCCTCTGCCTATATAGGGCCCAGAATTTGTAGGTCCTAATCCTTTGGTAGTGTTCTTTTCACAGATATTCCACGACTACCGTCATTTAATACGAATCTATTTATTTCCTTATTTATGTAGGACTATATTGGAGCTAAACGGTTTTTAATTCTTGAAAGACTTACGAAAACAAAGAAGGCTTCTGTTGTCGTTAAGGTGACCAGTGACGCGCAAATTGCGCTACTCAGAATTAGCTCAATACCCGATAGTCTTTAAGGATCAAATAATCTGTATAGGGCTAAGGTAGCTCTATATTAAGGACGAGAGTAAGATAAAGGATTTAAATAACGATTATGACCTGGCCACTATTACAAATTGTTACATTGAGGATTAGAATGGGATTAGAACAAGGATTGCAATCTGAATTGGATTAAAATAAATTTCGATAAAAAATTCTAATATGACGAAGGATTAGATTTATGACCTTACCAAGATTAAGTTGGCTTTGGATCAAGAGTTAGAATACCATAAACGATTAGAATAAGAGTGATTAACGATGATTACTTAGACGCAGGTAAAAGATTAGACAAGAAGAAATTATTAGATTGAGAATGACACGCATGATCAATCGAATAACTTCGAATAACTTATAATCAGCGGTTGTGGATGATAAGGAAGAATTGCGAGGAACACGAACCTCTAGCTTGCTCTTGAAGAACTCCGTCCCCATTCCGAACAGCTTTAGGAAGACCTGTGCACAAAAACAGCCATATATATATATACATACATATATATAATAAATGGTTCTTTATCATCGAAAATTTGGCTTAGCTGTTAAACACAGAAAAATAAAGACCTTTAAGTTGGCAGCATTTCCGAAGTCCCAAGCGCAAGTATGGCGGTCCTGAGTAGATTTCTTGAAAAGGCGCTATATAAAGCTTAATGGATTGAGTGACTTTATTTACAGGTTCCTTAACTCGAACCACCTGTCTGGAGCTGGGTGTCTGACAGCGTTCGTCGACAGTCAAAAACATGTGACTGGTTACCGCTCGAAAGCACGGTGGAAATGTATTGGTCTGGTACATTGAGATTTAGTATAATATTTACCTCATTGGTCTGGTTCATAGGCTGAAGGAGTCGATTAGAGCTAATAAGTCACTGCTAACGAAAGAACAACCGTTGCATATAATAGGGTATTTCAGTCATCCCAATCCAAAGTCATTTGTTGTCAGTGAAGATTCGTATATCAGTACGCGCATATATAGTCTACGACTCTACATACACACATACACACATACACACATACACACATACACACATACACACATACACACATACACACATATACACATACACACATACACACATACACATTGTTCAATCATGTATACATAAATATGCATATGTAGTATTACATTATACTTACATACAATGTCTTACATGCATACATACATTTATGCAGATATCCTTTATCAATCAAGTCAATCAAAGTATTTTTTAATTTGGCGAACCAATAAAGAGAACAAGAATGACAATTATACAAATCTTACAACTATTGCTATCGGATCCCCAATTAAGGATCCTCCGATCCCTAATTGGCTATTGTCAACTGGGGATGTTCTAGGTGACAATTAACAATAGCACCATAAAGAAATTATGGGCACATGCAGTGTCCTACATGCAAACCTAGATTTCTGCAACACATATCCTGGTCTAAAAGAGACAGTTAGCACATGCACGCTTACATGCATCATGCACACACACACACATACATATATACATACATACATACATATATACATACATACATATATACATATATACATACATACATATATACATACATACATATATACATACATACATATATACATACATACGTACATACATACATACATACATATATACATACATACATATATATACATACATATATACATACATACATATATACATACATACATATATACATACATACATACATACATACATACATATATACATACATATATACATACATACATACATACATATATACATACATACATATATACATACATACATATATACATACATACATATATACATACATACATACATACATACATGCATGATACATTGTGCTCTCATATATATATATAAGTAGTTTGTAACGAGATATCAGTCTTTGG
Organism: Bimastos eiseni; assembly: GCA_959347315.1. Lineage (NCBI taxonomy): Eukaryota > Metazoa > Annelida > Clitellata > Crassiclitellata > Lumbricidae > Bimastos > Bimastos eiseni. The sequence goes on from OY365821.1 coordinate 4,896,651, forward strand.
CGCGTAAAGTAAACCTAGCAAAAATTACCTCGTATTTCAAAGTGCAGCGTTATGCATAGGCGCTAAATTTCTCACCTTAAACCACGAAGCGATAGACCCACTTCATTATCACGAAGGGCGCTATATAAAAGTACCGTCACATCGATTACATTACATTGTGTGTAACGTTAGTCGCTTGATTGATCGTTAGCCTTGTACCGCAATGAGTACATAGGCTACGAGTTCGAGTTTCCCAGATGGTCAAAATTGTGAACAGACCTTCAGCAAGTCTTTCGTAGGGGCCTACACGATAAATACGTAATAATAATTGTCTGTTGATACCACTGTCACACCTTACTACCTGGTCAAACAGGTTAAAGTCCGTAAAAATACGGAGGCAGGCAATGAAAATTGACGTTGAGATTACGTCTGAGCTGGTCCTGACGGCGCGCCCTATGACACCAATAGACTGAATGGCCACGGGAATGCGGGCAGAAGTTTACAGGCGCAACCCTGGCGACCAATAAATCCTTTCATAGGGCTTGTTGGGGCTTTGATCGAGGCAACAAAGTATTTCCATTACGGGCCATTATTAGAGTGCTGTCCTGCAGAAATAACAGTGATTAACTTCCGTAATCTTGCGGACGCCTTTTATTCGCCGACGATGTCCAATGGCCGTTAACGGACCGCGATGGCAAAATGACTGCCGTTATTTAATCACGTTACAACGGAGCATTGACGTTCTTAGGAAACTCCACCACTGTTCCCGCTCTGACAGTGTCAGTCCCAAGGCTGGAGAAAGGAGGAGGGCGACTCTAATGATCCCGTTATCACACAGCGTCGTAAATTGAAACTTATACGTTACTTTATGTTTTCGGCATGTAGACTTTCCTCAGCATTTGAACAAGCGCTCATTAGCTTTTGAGGGATAAAAGCGCACGAAAGATCTGGCTGCTATACATGTATACATATACATGTATATTAAATACATAATGCCTGGGGCTTTCGATGCCTCCGCTCGGCTGAACAAGGTCTCCTCTATGTTCTGCATGCACGCATCGCCACCAGACAGAGCCGTGCCTTTTCTGTGGTAGGCCCCTCGATTTGGAATGATCTTCCTTGGACGCTCCGCTTCCTTCCTAGAACCCCCTCTCAGGCATTCTTCTCTCATTTTAGGACGACTTCTTAATCATGGTCGCGCTGAGGTGGGAGCGCCTGTGAGTAGTCATCTTGAAAAGGCGCTATACATAAGTTCTCTTAATGAATGAATGAGTGAATGAATGAATATATATATATATATGTAATATATTATATATCTTATATATGTTGTATATATATATTATATTATATATATATATATATATATTATATATATATTGCTAAAATGAGATGCTTAACATCGTGCATGCATTTGCAAAATGGTATATCTTGGCAAGTGAGAGAGACCCGTATTCTGTGAAAAGTAACAGCATTAAATTAATTAAAGATTATGGACAGCAAATGATTATCCCAATAACCAAAAATAAATTCGAGTTCGATGCCTAGTTTGGTTTGATTTTAATCGAAATCGCCAGCACCTAAACGGATTGGCTCGAGGCATTTGGGGCGATACAGACTCGAGGCACTATCCTGGCAGCATCATCACTCAAGATGATGGATTGCCGTTCAATTCTTGGGCTAATGGTCGCTTTTGCGCATTAGTCATGCACTCCATCAAGCAACACTGTCAATGCTATACCAACATGGCCACAACTATACTGCTGATCTTGTCATGTAAAAGTGCCTGTTATACCGTGTCATGTATTATAGGGTGTCTATTATACCCTTCATCAAGCAAAACTGTCAAACTATACCGTACCAACACCTATACTACTGATCGTGTTATGTAAAGGAATTCTATAGTTCTATATAATACCTGTCGAAAAAATAAAAATGTGGCTTCTATAATAAGGTAGTCGCTAAAAAAACACTGTCACTAGGTGGCCTTATAGAGAAGTGACGTCATGACTAGACACACCGATCAATGGTAATTGGGCTTGTGTGATCCTTTGAACGGGACATGTCCTAATTGGCTGAATATACGCATGCGCAGTTATATGAAAATTGCCGAGGATATCCTGGTAAAAGGAAAGCGCATGATAGAACAGGGTTCTCCATTCAAATCTATGCTAGTCATCCATCTTAGTCTGTTGATCACGATTCCCTCCCTTCCTCCCTCCCTCCCTTTGGTACTAACAATTTCGCTTTAAAAAAATGAATGTGCAGTTAGTTAATTCAGGGCTTAAAGATACAGATTCCGTTGTTGCTGTACTAAAAGTGTACGCAGCTTTGGTCACCAGTCTGTGAAACGGTACTTAAACTGACATAATTTTTCAACATCGTCGCGAAAATGCATAATGTTCCAAACGTACCTGTATTCAATGTAGCTAAAGTCATAGACAATATTTAATTACAACAATTAAGTGTTACCATATCATAATCCAACATTATATTATTGCCAAATAGAATCAGTACACATTAAACTTATTCGTCATCTGGTACAACGAAACTCTACGAAGTTGTCCACATGCCTAAAGAGAATGAAGAACAGCTCAAGTTCATTTATTGTTCTTTGTTGTTTTGCGACACTAGTTTGGCGGTGTCTCTCTGGCTGTGCGCCATCCTACTTGACTGAACTGTGTCGTCCGGTGTCTGAACTCCTTTCGCGTAGAGCTCTGCCCTCTTCTGCTAAAGGCGAGCTTCTGGTGTCCAGGGCCCGCTCGTCGCTAATGCTGCGTCGAGCTTTCTCAGTGGTTGGTCCATCCACCTGGAATGGGCTCCCGGTTGCCCTCCGTCTTCCCTCTTACAATGATCTACCTACCTTTTGCAAGCTGCTAAAGTCATTTCTTTTTGGCCGTGGCTGGGCTGGGAGCACCTCTGAGTAGTTTCCCTTGAAGAGGCGCTATATAAATTATCGAAATGAATGAATGAATAATGAACTATATCGCCAAATTAAGGATACTAATTAATGCAGACGATTGTCATAAAACATTTCTTAAAAATCAAACCTAACTAACATGACCAACAGAAGCAGTCCAGTCTGGACCGTTTTGTAAGTAGCATCAATAATACAGCAACTATTGCGATCACTTCGGCGCTGTGAGCGAACAAGAGACAGAGAGAGAGAGAGAGAGAGAGAGAGAGAGAGAGAGAGAGAGAGAGAGAGAGAGAGAGCAATAATAATTGAAAAGTGGGATCCGGTTTGGATAAAACACGTAGAGTTTCATGACCGAACAGGAATCAGCTGTTCTTAGAAAATAATTACCAAGAATACTTAAAACAAGGATTTGATTCCGTCCGAGATGAAAATAGCCCTGATGTGTTGCGTGTGATATGCGATGTCACACTTAGTAATGACGCCACGAAGCCACATCAAAGCTGCTTCACCACCTACTTTCAAATCAACCAATTGATTTTCTCATGAGAAAGCGCGAGGAATAAAACCAACAGAAGCAGATGGTGAGTCCACAAAAGCTCGCTTTGTGAAATTTATGACTTCTTTCTCAGCTTCCATTTGCATCGTCTTTTACGATCAGAGAAAACATCATTTCTCCACGTGCCAAAAATTGTGTCCTTAAATAATATGGGAATCCGCACATAATCTAAAGACTATGGTAACTCTTTCGTACGACTCAGTCGCACACAGAATCGGCGAAATGGCAAAGCACACTGACAAACAGCTGGTTTTAAAACATCTAGGACATTTTTGACACGAACTAATATTACTATAGATATTCCAGTGCTTTTTCCAAAAGCATTGCTATCACAACTCTTAAGCGAATAGAATTTTGGTCAACCGATTAACAATGATACAATATTATAGTGATAATACTTAATCAAGCCATCGCCAGTAGCTATTAACGTGACCAAATAAAAAATTGTTTTGAAGAGAAGACATATAACAAAAGTACATAAGAAACAATGTGAAACTGTGAATCACATGATGATATTGTAAACATTAAACAGTGAAGAGCGGTTTAGTTTCGTTTAGGAAACCTCTGGATCTCCAAACTTTATGCAGGCATCTTCCAGGCTGTGACTCCGCACTTGCCACTAGTGGCATAGAAAACAGCAACAACATAGAGTTGGTACCGATCGCAAGTATTGAAAGGTCTAAGAGCCAGTACATAAGATAACAACTCGTTGCAAAGCAGGCGTACCCTTGCTAAACACACAGGAAATCGATAGCAAATAATCTAACAAAGTAGCTGCTCTTTCAATGGATGAACGGGGACTCTCTGAATAGGAAACCGCTAAAACGAATCGAACAGAGAAAAGAGAAAGAGTCGGGGCAGAGCAATGGCATTCTTTCTAAACTTATTTACTGTAAATGTGATCGACGGATATCCTATTGGGTTGGTTCCGTCTAATAGATGGCCTCCCAGCGGAGACTGAACGACACCGCGGAACACCAGAGATGGAGGTCGAGCGAAGGCAATTGCACTTATGAAAGCAGCGCCTTCCGACAACAAACACGAGGAACAATCGCTGAAGCATTGAGTTACTTCGACTGGACAGACAGACAGACTCAGAGACGACGCTAGTCTTATACAGCACTCTGACAGATAGCATAGCACTATGCACGAGGAGGGAAAGAGAGTGAGAGAGAGAGAGAAACAGACAGAGAGACAGAGACAGATAGAGAGAGACAGAGACAGAGAGAGAGAGACATACAGACAGACAAGGCAGAGAAAAAGAGATAGGATGGAGAGACACACACACAGAGATATAGAGAGCGAGACACACACACACACACAGATAGACAGCCAGAGAGACAGATACAGACATAGACCGAGAGGAAGATAATAAAAAGCACACCTCTTTGGCAACTGGTATGTATACCATACCTCCTCCATACACACATACACCTGGCTGACACCTGTGTTTTATTTAACGTCAAAAGAGAAGAAAAGGAGAAAATGGAAGACGAAGAGGAATAAAAATTCACGGAGAAGGAGAGCGAGAAGGAGAAGGATAAGGAGAAGGAGGAGGAGGAGGAGGAGGACTCCTAGAGGAGGCATAGTCTCTATAAGGTCGACCCTGACAGAGTGTGATGAACAACAGACGTCATGAATTTGCCCTCACACATGTATGAGTTCTTCAATGTCAACCAGATTTGCGATCGTATTGTTGAGATTTCCACCGCGTCCAACAAAGTGAAGCAGCGGGGAACCAGACTATCCGCAGGAGCTCAGTCAAAACAAATTCGAAAGACAGGTAGGGTCCCATATGAAGGTCTAGGGGTCAGACAGGCAGCATTTCTGACGGCTACTGTGGATGATGTAAACTGAAGCGGCGAGGTAAGGTATATGAGTAAGGGAGGATTCAGGATAGGGTTTGTGAAACAGCAGAGCTTTTGGTGTAGTTTTTGTGAATGGCGATCCATTTTTTGTAAATTCAATTAAAATATCTTACTTCCACACTACTATTTGAGCATCGCAATGCTTCACAGAGTCATTAAGTTCTAGCCCAATAAATAAAGGTTAATCGATCTCATTGCTCAAAAGGGATGAAAGAATTAGTTTGACAAGTTCGACGCAAAACCTAGCAGCGATCTTTTCGAAAAAGTAACCGATAACGTATCAGAGTATTTTAGAAACAGAATTTTCTTCTAAAAACTCTAACTCTAGTGAGCGACAGGGAGATATTCAGAAAAACACATAGCAGACAGAGAGAGACAGACAGACAGACGGACCGAACCAGAGACCTAGAGAGAGAGAGAGAGAGAAAGAGAGAGAGAGAGAGAGAGAGAGAGAGAGAAAGAGAGAGAAAGAGAAAGCGAGAGAGAGACAGGGAGAAAGAGAGAGAGAGAGAGGTTTTGTGTTTCATCCTATTGCGGTCTATTAAATTCCGTAGTTCAACTTTATTCTGATCATTCATATCAGTTAGTCAAGCCTCTGTATAAATATTGAAACTGGTGGAAATGAAGATATGTGACAGACAGACAGACGGACGGACATGAACTCTATAGATAGACAGACAGACACAGATAAATAAACACAGACAGACAGACGGGCGGAGGGGCAGTCGATAGATAGACAGACAGACAGACAGACAGAAACAGAAAAACAGACACACAGAGAATGATTTTTAGAAACTCCTACGAACCTGTAGCACAAATACGCCGAGAATGGCTATGCTAGCGTAGTGTAGGATATGGGCAATCTTGAGGAGCTTCTTTGCGTGCGCATTCTCCGAGTACATGGCGGTCGACCCGCGACCCCCATAGCCGTCGACAAGCAACGCCTCTGCATCGTCCTCAGCACCCAGCGACCCACTCGATCCGGGAATCTCTTCCGTAACCCTTTCGTCGGGTAGCTCAGGAGAACTACTGTAACTCCATACTACAGGCGACTCATCGACGTTCGTGCTTGCCAGTTTAGACAACGGTTGCATCGTTGTGGCTCCTGTTGCCACGTCAGGTCCCGATTGTCGATTTGTTGTCGTGACATCGTTGTCGAGAAGCTGGTTCCCGTTTTGTACGAGCTGCCGCTTGATTCGCGTAATCCCACGAGGTGCCTCTGTTTTTAGCAGGGTTCCAGCTGCAACGTCTGCTCCGTTAAATCGCGGAACGGAAGCGTAGCGCCGTGAACGGATTGCGTTGCGGAATTTAGCATTGCTTAATACACCGTTTACGTAAAAAGATCGATAAGGTTCGTGTAAACCGTCACCGTATCGTAACGATTGCTTTCCTAGCGTATCAGATAATCCGCGGCGCCCACCGCCTGTGAATCGTTCGCTACGTGGGGCTCTATAGGATGACGCGAAAGTTACGTCATCGAAGCACAGAACGTCGGGAAGGCTGCGTTTTGTTCGTGTCTTATCGTCGGCGGACGCGTTTTTGTATTTCTGGCGTAATTTCTCGAGGATGTATTGCACGTTGTCTCCCTGATAACCCGACAGATCGCCGGCGTACTGGTAGCGTAGGAAGTCCAGGGTTTGATGAAGGGCAGCCGCCGCCTCCCGTTGCTGACCTGTTATCAACAAGTAAACGAATTTGTAGAATTCCCAGGCCGACTAAATTATTGCCGGGATCATTGGGATCACCGGTACATTGTCATCGATTATGGTGCATTTACGAGGAACATCTGGCGATGGAACACACGACTGGGAAGGCTAGGGTGAAAACAGAACGTGTAGCTGAGTAGGCTACGTGTGTGCATTATTGAAAATGCATCTCGTGTTGAGCGACCCGTTATAAAAACGAATAAGTTGTTGTATTATCATTAGCGCAAACTTACTTCGCATAGCATGCAGATCGAGCAGAATTTCCGTGATGACGATTCCAGCATCGACCAGAATGAGAACGCACAGTGCGATCTGTATTGGACTCGTTTCCAGAACTTTTGCCGTCTTTCCTCGACATCTGAACATCAAACACACATGCTTGAAGTCTTGCACCGACTTCCAGTCACAGCGCGTATCCACAGAAAAATCCCCTTTCTAGTAACAAAAGCCCAGCTAGGCATTGCAACGAGATATCTCTCTAACTATTTTTGCGAAAGTCTTTATCTGTAACTTCGTCTCGTTCTTGTTGATCGTCTTGATCTTTTTGTGCCTAAGACTGTCCTGAACCAACACCAGGCGTTTCCTGTTGTGGGTCCATCTACCTGGAATGACCCTCCTCCATCCTCTTGTGCCCCTCGCCGTCTTAGTTCTAAACACTGTCTCCTAACGGGGCGTGGTGTCTGACTGCCAGCCTGACCCCTCAGATCTTAACCGGGAGCAGAGTTTTCCCAACAAATAGCCAATCAATCTGCTTTGACTGAGCGCCTGTGAACGCATCGGTGATGTCACCTTGACCAGTACATAAATCTTTAGATTTTAATTAAGATAATTATGTGCTTACGTAGTGCAAACAACTATTCCCTGTCAATGCAAGTAAATACATGTATACATGCTCTGGTGCGACTACCAAATGTTATATGGGTATCAGGGCCAATATAGTTGCAACGGGTCCACGTGACCCTCTGTCAATAAAGCGAGTGATCGACCGATCTACGGACTGATTGAATGTTAGCTTCATTTATTTATTTATGTATTTATTGAAGCTATTTACGGAGTCATAAGCAGCAGAATGTGCTCCCAAGCATAATATACGCAATGACAATGAATTTTACAAACTTCTCTGCATACAATTTAATATATATATATATATATATAAATTATATCTATAATTTTTGCTAGATGGCGTCGTACTGATGTTTTCTGCGTGAACAGCGGCGCTTAAACTTATCATTTTTGGCGGTTCTGAGTTGGCCATTTGAGCGAAAAATGTGTCAAATTATCGGGGATGTTGTCCGTCGTTGATTTCGATCGTGTACCGTCGTGGAATTCAGTTTCCGGCCATCACGTAGAGGATTTCTTTCTTCCGTGTTCAGTTGGTGCACCTTGAAACACGCCCCTTGTTTGCACGGATCTTTGTGTACGTCGCCCTCATTGTTTCTGCTACTGTTGAATTGACTGAAGGAGGTAGAAATCATTTGATTTGTTGGAATCTAGTTTCGATCATGGCTCGAAAAGGTTATAAACCAGACGAGTAAATGGAAAGTTTAAATGACGACCGAATAACCGACATGTTGATTACAATTCTCGAAAAGAAGCTTGGTCCGATCATTAAACGGATTTTCGATGGCCTGGCTGCCTCCTATACTGCTGAGCTTGATGTGATTGTCGACGAGAAGACAGAGGCCGCACTAAAGAAATACAACTCTAGACAAGATGCCAGATTACTTGATCTGGAAGCACAGAACCAGGCCTTGAGGAAAAGTATTGAAGAGACGCTGAATTTTCTGCGGTCTGACAACTTAATCTTCAACGGCCTGGAGGTTTATTCGTCTGTTGACGTGTCTGCTCCTCACGGTTCGACTCTAGGGTCGCAGGACAACATCAGTCACGCCGTGGTCACCTGTGTGATAAGAGACTCGGAAACAGCATCAAACCCTCTGACATAACGCGGGCATATCGTCTTCCGAATAATCCGAAATCTTCTACATCTCCTGTCCTGGTTCGTTTCACGAACAGACAGACCCGGAACATCGTGTACTCGGCAAGAAACTCCATGAAAGTTGCCTCTTCATCTTCGGCTGTACCTGTCTACATCAACGAATATCTGACACGCACTAACTCCCATATATTCGCCGAGGCCCGGAAACTCGTAGGATCGAAGTCTCTGGTCTCCGCTTGGACTCGAGAAGGACACGTATTTGTTCGCTGCTCGACCAGTCCGGCTGAAAAACCGGTGAAGATCTCCTCCATCAAGGACCTGGACAATCTGCCCCATGCCTAATGCCTGATACGATCGTCTGTCCTATCATGGGCCAATTCAACGCATCTCGAGACCGGAGCCCCGCCGATTGACAACCATCTCCTTACATCTCTGGTTGATTGCAGACGTTCTGTGTTGTAACCATCTACTTACCATGTTCCTGCTTGGCTCTGCCAAAAGCCTTGCATATTTTGTTTAATTGTTTTTTGCTGCTGTTTTGTTCACACATTTGTTTGTCTGGTATTGTTCTGTTGTGTTTTTTACAGTTGTGTTTGCTTCAGTTCGTGTTGAACTCTGTCTGATTTTCAGTTGACTTCTTCAGTTAAGTCATTAGTTAAGTGTTTAAAATGCGATATTTTGATAGATTCAAATTTTAATCTCGCGTGTGTGAACTGCTTGAATAATTATCACTTGTATCACTTTAACGTCATTGCTGCTAACGGTAATTCCTGGATATGCCCTGACTGCCTAGTCGTAGTATTTCCTTTTCACTGTCTTGACAGCACCGAATTTGTACAATGTATTCATAGTGACAGGCTTAGTACCCACCTGCTAACTCAACTAAGGGATGGTCCTCGACTTGAGGTGCTCTCGGAATTAGGCTTCGACCGTCCGCTTATAAATGAGAATGATGTAGACCCGGACGATAATTATTATACTACAAGGCCTTCTATGAGCACCTATGTTGTCCCTCCATCCCAAAGCATATCAGCTCGACCTAGATCAAATCAATTTTCGTTCATGCATATAAACGCTCGTAGTCTGCTTAACAAAACTTCATGTCTCAAAAACCTTATATCCAGCTTTGCAGCTGACATAATTGCAATAACGGAGACATGGTTGGAGCCTGACTAGTCTAATATGGTCAATATTCCTGGATATGTTTTTGAATCTCGTCCTAGACCCAACGGAAGGGGAGGTGGGGTAGGCTACTTTATAAAAAGTAATATTAATTATGACTTATACCAGCTCCCTGGCTGTATTCACCACGTCACCTATGAAGCCCTCTTCCTGAAGTTACCTGGTATTAGTGGCTCATTTTCTATACTGGGAGTCCTTATAGGCCCCGGGTCAAAATATGGACGACTTCAATATTGAATGGAATTCTCTCCTAACCGCCCTTTCTTCCAATGATAAAGACTGCTATATTATTGGCGACTTTAACATTGATCTACTCAAGGCCCAAGATCATCAGCTTACAAGCAATTTCCTAGATGTGGCTTATTCACATCACCTGCTCCCGGTTATAACCCAACCCACTCGGATAACTGATACCTCTGCCACGCTTATTGACAACCTTTTCACTAATCGTATCTCGAAAATTTCGGAACCTAGCATAATTGTTGATGATATATCTGACCACCTACCTATCATGGCTTACATTCAAACCTCGTTCAACCTCACCTCTTCTTTTCCGACTACTACCCGACCAACCCGATGCATTGATATTAACTCTAGAGATTTCTTTAAAACGAGCTTATCTATAGTAGACTGGTCGGACGTTGAATATCAGTGTGAGGCTAAGAATCCGTCCTTGGCCTACGAGTCATTTATTACGAAGCTAAAATCGACTTACGATGCTGCCTTTCCAGTCTTTATAAAAAAAAGCCCAAACCGTTTAAGTCCGCCAAACAACCATGGATGACTACAGGTCTCTTAAAATCTTGCAATACTAAATCGAAATTATATGCCTCTTTTATTAAAAACCCAACAATAGAAAACAAAACTAAATTTGTAAGATACAGAAACAAATTTAAATCTCTACGCAAAAAAGCCAAACGAAGTTTCTATATTTCTGAATTTAATAAACATACCAATGACTTAAAACATACCTGAAAGATCATAAGATCGATCCTTAAGGTCAACGTACCTGACGCGAATATTTCCTCTTTAAGCTCCAATGGTACGATTATTTCTGACCCCAAACTGATCGCAGATAAACTAAATAATTACTTTACGGAAATTGCTCAGGAATTGATCGATAAGATGCCCTCAACGAACTGCTCTTTTGAGCACTATCTGGAGCCCCCAACCTAAACTGTTTCGCTGTATACCCTACAACTGCTGAGGAATTGATTATTCTTTGTCAATCCTTGAAAACTACCCATACCACCACTGGTCCAGATGATATTGACCCCTCATTAATAAGCCCTATATTTTCACTATTGGCCAAACCTCTAGCAAGTATTATTAATTCTTCACTTTCAACCGGCACTGTCCCCAATGGAATGAAAATGGCTAAAATTATACCTATATACAAGCAGGGCCCGAGGGACGTACTTGAAAACTACAGGCCCATCTCGATCTTACTCTTCTTCTCTAAGTTGCTGGAAAAGATCATGTATAATAGGCTCTATGACTTTATTGATAAAAATAAATTCCTATACCAATATCAGCATGGTTTCCAACCAAGTTACTCCACCTCAATGTCTTTGCTTGACCTACATGATCACATCTCTGCTGCAATTGAACGTAATGAATTTACCTTAGGCATATTTATCGATATTGCAAAGGCTTTCGATTCCGTAAACCATAAAATACTACTTGTCAAATTAAAGAATCTAGGTATTCGGGGTGTGGCCCTGGACTGGTTTCAGAGCTATCTGTGTAATAGACTGCAATTTGTTTATTGTAATGGTGCAGTATCTACAACTAACCTAATAAAGTTTGGTGTCCCTCAAGGCTCCATTCTAGGACCTTTACTCTTTCTGCTTTTTATTAATGATCTGCCAAATGTGTCATCGCCTCTTCGGTTCTTGCTCTTTGCCGATGACACTAGTGTCCTCGCCTCTAATTCTTCTTACGATGAACTACTCCGACTTTTAAATCGTGAAGTTGTCAAAGTTAATGGCTGGTTTTTAGCAAACAAGCTCACACTTAATGCTACTAAAACCAACTACATTCTCTTTGCCTCACATTGCAAGAAACCTCCTTTGTCTGAAAGGGTCCTCATGATAAATAATGTTCCTTTACCTAGGGTTATATCGACCAAATTCCTAGGTGTATGCAATCACTTACCTGGAAAACCCATATTGAAAAAATAGCATCTAAAATAGCTAAGAATATAGGCATAATATCTCGTATTGCGTACCTATTACCTGTTGCCATACGCAGAAACCTTTATTTCTCCCTGGTCCGCCCTTATTTAACCTACTGCAACCTAATCTGGGCATCCAATTACCACTCTAGATTAACTCGGCTAATCTCACTTCAAAATAGAGTCTTTAGAGTCATTTATAAAAATTCTGACCCACTGCATCATAAATCCTGCATCTTGAGCGTCAAACAGACAACTTTAATACAAATTAGTGAATTCATTTACAAATTCTCGATTAACCAATTACCTCCTGCGTATGCAAACTACTTTACTCCCATTAAATTAATCAATTCGTACTCCGCAATTTTAACGATTACAGGCCCATCCATGCACGTACCAATACCCGTAAGTTTGCGATAAGATGCAATGGGCTTAGGGCTTGGAATAGCGTCCCTCAGGAAATACGTACCTTAAATTATTTAAGTGCATTTAAATTGAAACTCCGTGACTATATACTTCTACAATCTACATAATTCTGTCAGTGAATCTATTGATCTATGTAATTACCTCCATTGTTTAGTTTGTTAAGTTATTTAAGACTAACTCTCCGCAAGCAATCCGCTTAAGTCTTGTTTATCGCCATCTACTACTTATAACTTAACTCTTATTGTAATGGTGTCCCAGATAGCGGGACCTCGGTCCTTTTAGGGTTCCTCCCTATTGTCGGCTGCCAATCTCTCTATCAACTTAATTTTTTTCTTTTTGTTAATGCTTCACTATTATGATTGTCAGTGTGCAATAAAAACATGTTGGTTTAAGTTAAGTTTGTACATGCACTCATAGGGCCTACAGTGAACAGACACCCAATACGTGTAAGTAGGGCAAGGAGACATACATATAGAGACAGGCAGACAGACAAACAGAGACAAACATACAGAGAGGCACAAAGAGACAGTCTGGATGCAGCAGTATATAAGCGTTTAGCTCATGTTTAATGTAAACCGGTCCAGCGCATCGATTCATTGCAAGATTACATAGTTTGTCCCCAGACAGGTCTGCATCAAATCACGTATATGGTACACGATAGATCTCAGTTCTTTTATGACTCTCGCAGTTTTTATATTCCTACAATAAATGACCGTGTCGCATTTTCACGATTGCCCATTCCTGCGTAACATTCCGCCTTCTTAAGTACGGTTGAAGGTTGGGTGCGATCGTGACTAGACTATGAGACACGCATTCGGAAATGGAAGCGATGGCGTGGACTGTAGTAATCGCACTTGTTAGCTACACGGAAATAATTTGCCTCAGAAATCAAGACAACGATTCTTATACGACGTCCGTGAATTTGTTGAGCTGAAAAAGAATGTCTATAGACATACATATGGACATATCCAGAAGAAGGCACCAAGAGAGACAGCAGGATTGACATATACAGATTTAGGTTGGGAAGAAGGAAGGGCGACTGGAAGAAGCGTTAAAGAGAAATGGAGTATCGATTGGGAGAGAGAGTCAACAAGACAGACAGAGCGAGAGAGAGAGAGAGAGAGAGAGAGAGAGAGAGAGAGAGAGAGAGAGAGAGAGAGTGACAGAAAGACAGAGAGACAGAGAAAGAGACAGAGACAGATAGCGACAGAGACAGATAGAGAGACAAAGAAAGACAAGGAAAGAGACATATAGAGACAGAGAGAGACAGACACTGAAAGAGATGTAGAGATACAGTGAAAGAGACAGAGAGAGAGGCAGTGAAAGTGACAGAGATAAACAGAGAGAGAGAGAGAGAGAGAGAGAGAGAGACAGTGAAAGAAACAGACAGACAGAGTAAGAGAAAAGCAAGGTGGCACAATGAAGACAAGAGGGAAAAATAGACAGAGAAGATAAAGGACAGAAGAAATAGACAAACACACACACACACAGACACACCCGCGCGCACACACACACACACACACACACACACACGCATGCACGCACACACACATATATAAATATATATATATATACTACGCGCGGTGGGGCCGTGTCCTGTCCCCCTTTCGTTTAATGCGGACAGAAAACACGGAAGTGAAGAGAAGGTTGGGTGGGTGGGTTTGGGTGAGGGAATGGGTGTTGTACGCCCTTCCGTCAGCCATTCTTCTGGGTTCCTCTGCTTGCGTCAACGGCGTTGTCTGCTGGAGTCGAATGATTGGTTCTTTTGGAGACAGAAGACGTCAACCAACGCCTCTGCACAGAAGCCACGCAAGAAGCAACACTGGCGCCATCTACAGCTGCATATATATGTATACTACATATATATTTATATTATATATATATGCATAATTTTGCATATACATAGATATAAGTTAAGTTAACGTTCAATCCTGGCGCCATCTACATATGTAGATCGAGCTATACCTATTTTTATACATCATATATATATATATATAAAAGATATATAAATATATAATGTTTGTAAAGTCTATATAGTTACTGATATAATGCATATTTAATGATCATATATCATTATATCTGCAGCATATATATATATGTATATTACATATAGTTATATAATTTATATATATATATATAGTTGCTGTCGATCGTGCAGTAATTAGCGTAACGGACTAGTACTCGAAGGTCGGTGGTTTTACTTTTAGTCACACCAGAAATTTGGCCTGAGATTTCTGCTCTATTCGCCTACCTCCCAACACACTTGGGTGCGGTGAGAGTACTCTGACCACACACTGTCAGTGGAAAGACGAAACGGCGAGTGAGAGGATTGGCTAAGGATATGAGGTTGCTGTACTTCATACTCATGGCTGCCTCTCTGGGATGGAGTGAGAAAAAGAGGAAGAGAAAAGGTAATGGAAGGAGACGAGATAAGAAATGGAAAATACGTGTCAGAGGAAGGTGTGTGTGTGTGTGTGTGTGTGTGTGTATGTGTGTGTGTGTGAGAGTGAGAGAGAGAGAGAGCGAGAGAGGGAGAGAGAGAGTGAGTCAGACAGAGGCAGTCCTTATCTTTGGTGTTGATGTCAGACAGGATAAGGGAGCTCGAACATAGGATCAGATAAAAAAGTTCTTCCAATCTGTATACAGATTAGACGAGGACCGCAGGGACCACTCAGCCTCCTCTTCCTCATCCTACCCATCCACCTCCTCTTCCTACTCAACCTTCTCTTCCTATTCATCGTCCTCCTCCTTCCTCCTCCTTTCTCCTCCTCCTCTTCCTCCACCTCTGTCACCACCTCCTCTTCCTCTTCCTCCTCCTCCTCCTCCTCATCTTCCTCTTCCTTCTCCTCCCTTTCCTCCTTCTCATCATCTTTCCTTTTCCTCCTTTCCTCCTCCCCCTCTTCCTCAAGATGCCATCATCGTCATTCTCGTTCCCAGAAATCTTCGCTCTGCATGGCCGATGCGTACGTCAAATACAGACAGGCAGGTGCGTGCCCCTGCACCGTCTGCAGACCCTCTCATAACAACACCAAATCGAAAGTGCGTTACGAGAGCATTTAACGAAGCGCACGCATCTCTTTTTTTCATTCATAGACCGCGCGGTAGAGGGCAGACTCGCCAGGTGTTTACGGGAAATCACGGCGTTGACCTTTTCATTGAAGGCGGTGGGTCAGCTTAGTTTTCATACGGGCATTTGCCTAATTAATACGGTATAATTATGACAAACTGCGCACATCTACAACCTATTGAGGAGTGGAGCCCTAGGGAGTGACAAGAGAGGATGGTTCCCCATTCAAAAAATTTCCGGTGGTGGGAATGGAGTTGCTTATATCCCTTCCAACATTTCATAGACATTTCATGTAAATTATAAATTTCTTCTGTGTTTTCCACTGTTCAGCCCTTTTACTGCATCCATGTGTTTTCAAAACTGTTTCCCCGAACCCAAATATTATCGACCTGTCCACACAGCCCATGACCAAGTCTCCTCCTATATACACCTACCATTGCCAGTTAGGCCGCGATGAGTCCATTCTATAATTCTATTAGGATCCATATTCAATTACGCCCACAGCTATGTCATCTAAAAGCAACAACTCCAAAACAGAGTAATAACTGACTAACATAATTCCAAATCATCATAGTAACTCACATTACGACATACTACTACAACTAATAATAATTACAATTTTAGCTTATTTTTCAAACTGGTAACAACCTATAATGAATGAATGAATTTTGACTAGTTATTACCGGAGTCTAATTCTGCTGTCGGCAGCCACGCAAGGCGTGCACTACCTTATGCGTCCAATCCCACCAACGCCGCCGCCTAGCGAACAGAAGGACTAGTCAACCTTAGGGGGATGCTGGTATCGAACTCGGTTCCTCAGCTCTGTGCTCCAGTGTGTTATCCAATGCCTTATGGCCCTTCCACAGATTAAGTGCGGGGGTCCTCGTAATTTCCTGAAGAAACTAAAATTAATCTTCTTCTAATTCTAATCTATTTCTTTTTCCACGCTTCAGAACCTCCTTCGTAGCTAGTAGTTTCCCGTATAGCTCACGTGATCACCCTCTACAGCAATCCAGTTCCATACAACTCGCCACTGCTTGCACTCTGGCAGTGCCAGTCCAAATTCTGGATAAAGGAGGAGGGCGACGTTAATGATCTTTGTTATCACGCGGTGTTGTTAAACTACAAGTAAATCACGAGGTCGATGTATACCAATGCCTGCACGGACGACCCTCTGCTGAGCAGTCACTGTATACGCGTCGTTTCATTGATGGCTATAATAGTCCTCTGTTGCCATTGTCACGTCAGAGCTTTACGTGACCCTCCATTGATCAGGCGAGGGAACACGATCCATTGTTTTCTTCCTTTGTTCTTTCTCTGTCTGTGTGTATGTTTGGTCTGTCTCGCTCTAACTCACTCTGTCTCTTTGCATATCTCTATGTGATATCTTCCCGTCTGTCCATCCATCTGTCTAGTTGTCCGTCTATCTGACCGTACGTACGACTGCCTATCTGTATGTCTGGGTAACACTTAGAACGGTTTGAGAGTTGGCACCGGTGTCATAATAAAAGCATACGGCGGATTATAGCCTGTGCAACACAACCAATTCCTCTAGCGCCTTTAAGAGATTTTTATATAAAACATTACATAAATGGACAGTACATTCACACATACATGCATCTAACATGTATCGGCAAACAGACTTCGATGGTAATTGTGTCTGTCTATATATCTGTCTGTCTGTCTCTGTGTGTGTTTCTCTCTGTCTCTGTCTCTGTGTATATATATATATATATATATATATATATATATATATATATATATATATCTGTCTATCTATCTCTCGGAGCGTCAACCAGTATGTCGCACGGACCGGTGCAATCGATATTTTCCGCTTGTTTCATGTGCAAACAGCCGGTGAGACCATTTCGTTACCAGGCGATAATTATCCATAAATAACACAATTTTGCGCTTAGCAGCCTTCCAGGTGGACGCGGTAAACGCCTTTCCAAGAATTGTTCAGAAAATTACCCGAGCCACATATTAAGACCATTTACACAGAATTCTCGTCAGATGTCGCATTTAGACGACCATATAAGAAGACCGACTGCAAGTCAAGTCTTCAACAAACCGATGAACATAATTATTAGTATACGTTTATGAGTAATTCTTTTAAGAAACGTTTACGGCGCATGCGCAGGTGTAGGCTCTACACTCTAGTATATACTTTTCGCGGAGCTGAGAGATTTAATCAACGGACATCGTTGGCTTCGTTGCTGACCGCTTCGCACTATGTCCGCCTGTCTGTCTTTTAGGTTTGTCTGCTAGGTCCGTCAATACATAATAATTATTAGGTGTCTCTTTATATCGTCAAAGAGAGAGAGAGAGAGAGAGAGACAGACAGACAGACAGACAGACAGACAGAGAGCGAGAGAGAGAAAGAGAGAGAGAGAGAGAGAAAGAGAAAGAAAGAGAGAGAGCGAGAGATCTGTGAGAATTCTATCGAGTGTGTGTGTGTCCTGTTTTATTTCTCATATAGTTAAACGTCGTTGCTTCATAATCGCCCAACGAGATACAGACGACGAAAAAGGCCAGGCGCTCACGGCTTCCCTTTAACGACTCTTCTTTCATAACAGAGATCATTAACGTCGCCCTCCTCCCTAATCCGGGCTGGACACTGGCACCAGACGTCTCGGATGCCCTCCATCGTATACGCAACCAGACTGGAAAATTCCAGACGACTTCCAGCTATCCTGCTACCCCCAGCACAATAATTGTATGCGAGTGATGATGATTATATTTTGTATATATATATATAATATATATCATATATATGACATATATTATATATAACATATATTATATATACGATATATATATTTATATATATACTCACTGGAGCAAGTGGATTGATGCCTAACAAGAATGTATAACCAATCAGATCAGGCCATTCTCAGGTGTGCCAACCTATCCTCAGTGATACTCGTGCAAGTCCGTTGAATATATTCGAGTAATTAAGAAAAAAGTGCATTTTATGCTTGAGTACATGACGTTGATTGACATGCGTCCGTTTTGTTTGGCTGAGTGGTCGTCGATGTCGGCTAATAACGATTGATCAGAGAGATCAAAGAAGTGCCGATTCAAAGCGTCGACATTCTGTTGCTAGCGATGAAAAACTCCAATTTACATGTATGGGCGTACATGTATTTGCTGGTCGTATCTAGATTACTGCCATTATTATTATTATTGTCATTGTAATTGCTACTGCTATTGTTACTGATGCTGCTATTGTTATGGTCATTGTCATTGTTAGTATTATTAACATTATTGTTATTATTATTATTTTACTTTTATTATTATTATTATTATTCTTGTTATTATTATTATTATTATTGTTATTACTACTACTACTACTACTACTTCCCTACTTCCCCTACTACTTCCCTACTATTACTACTACTACTACTGTTACCATTATTATTATTATTATTATTATTATTATTCCCGTAGGAATGGAAGCCAATGCAGTACATTCCGCATACTACAGATTGATGATTGAACTTACGTTTGTGGTTCTTCATCTTGAAGGATGCGCAGTTCCTCGTCCAGAATCTCCGTGTCTACGCTGTCTCCCTCCAGGTCTTTGAGGAACTTCTCGTTCTTAAGCCATTGACAGCGTTTTCCGTACTGGTCAACTCTGTTTCATAACCATAAACATAACCATCAATTTATTGATACAAACAGATACAGAAAGTAACATTTTGCCGTACTGTCAACACGCATTTTGTTGGACACAAAAAGGAGCCCAGAAGGGACCAAGTTCCCGCTGGCTAGACCCACACACACCCACACAATGACTGCCATTGGATAGTTAAAAATTGGCAGAGGTTATCTAGTTTAGTTCATTTCCCTTATAAGTAACTTAGGACACGCATACATATTAACATACTATATATACATATATATATACAAAGCATGACACACTCAATAAGACGAATAAAATTAGACGCAGTAAGAACTCAACAATTCGTTCTGTTCAATAATCCATGAGTTTATACCTGATGTTGATACGACCTAACCAACGACACACACGCACAGCTACAATAGCGCTTCAGAAATGCAGTGTTTGCTATTTGGAGAATTTGTATAGCGCCCTTTCACGGGGTAGCTGCTTAAACCCAACTAGTTACCATGTTTCGCTGTTTAATTTCCAGCCCTTTGAATCGTTACCTAAAACGCTCGTCTCTTTTACTGATAAAATTTTTCTTATGATATCGTTCAACCGGACTTCAGAATCTATCAGTTCGTCGAATGCTATTGTCTGTTCGCAGTTGCCGGTACCTCCTTCTGGAACTCTCCATACATCCTCATGTTTCCAGCTCTTCAACGGAGAGATTGTCTTTCGGTCTCAATTAACTACTTACCTTTTCCGATCTATTTACAACTCTTGTGTAGCTTCGTACGATCAGCATTATCACTGTACAAAATAACTCCGACACTGCTAGCACTCAGGCAGTGCCAGTCCCAAGTCTGGATAGAGAAGAAGGGCGATTCTGATGATCCGTTTTTGCACACAGTGTTGTTAAACTTCAACTTCTACTGTACAAAATGTCGTTATGATATGTCGTCATAAAGTTTCGTGTTGCAGTCTGTTTCTTGCGCGCATTCAATAGCAATACTGCGGTTTATGACTGAGCTACATATGTACATATGTACATATGTACATATGTACATATGTACATATGTACATATGTGTGGTACCATGTCTTGAGAGGTCCATGATAAATGATTGCAGACATCAAGGTAAATGCGTAGGCCATCACTGGAGCGGAGGAACGTTCCGTATACGGCGCTCAACCGGTCGACACGAATGCATTCCAACAATTGGACAACCATTGATTTCAATAGCTATTATCGAGATCAGTGCACCGCTAATAGTGACATCAATCTACTTCATGTTAAACGATCTGTCTCTCTGTCTCTGTCTCTGTCTCTGTCTCTGTCTCTCTGTTTCTGTCTCTGTCTCTCTCATCGTATTTCTGTCTGTCTCTGTTCGCACCATCCAGAGTCGATCCTTAAATTGTGCGTGTCTCGGTCTCTGTCTGTCTGTCTCTGTCACTGTCACTGTCTGTCTCTCTGTTTCTCTGTTTCTCTGTTTCTCTGTCTCTGTCTCTGACTCTGTCTCTGTCTCTGTCTCTCTATCTCTTCATCTCTCCGTCATTCTCTCCGTCATTCCGTCTCCGTCATTCTCTCCGTCATTCCGTTTGGTCTCACTCACTCTCTTTGTCTCTCTGTCTCTCTCTGTGTGTCTGTCTCTCTCTCTCTCTCTCTGCCATCAATCCTCTATCCTCCACACCGCTTTCCGTTGTATTCTTATCTTAAACACCTTTCCCTGACAAGCGTCGATATCTCTACACAACGCGTACTATTCTGGAGTGGCTTTGGCTCGAGTGGTATTGGTAAGCAGCCAATAACAGCAGCTGGTCTCACTGAGAGTTGGTGGCGCGTGGTTTTGCTATAGACACGATTGGTTCGAGCGTTCACCTTCTAACGCGCAGGGTGAGGGTTCGATCCTCGTCCTCCATAGAAACCATAAGCAAGTCCTTTACTCTCAATTTCTCAGCGTCATCGGTCGATCGTGTCATTAATAAACTCACAGTGATGCCATGATGCTTTATTTATTTATTCTGAAATTTAATATCGCCCTTCTTCCAACATTTTTTGCTCAGAAATGCACACGCCTCGACGGCGCAATTGCAGTTGTACTGCAGAGCAATTGTGCGCGAAGGACTTGCTCAAGGTCTCTACACAGTGACTGACGCCTCTCTCATTATTAAGAATGAATGAATTAATTAATTAATTAATTAATAAGAACAATAGTAATGACATTGCCAGTCCAGACGTTTTTCATTCGTCGTTATTAATATTTAATTAGTCCCGGAGCGATCGTTTGTAATTAGTAGTATCAAAATACAATGGTAATTACTAGGACTCTTGTTGCGCTTGATATGACTATCTGGAAAGTGAAGGAACGATGTCGCGGTGACCCTAATAGGCTACGCATTAGATTACGATGATGACGATGGTGATGATGACGACGATGATCACGAAGATGATCACAAAACAAAGATAACAAAACGATGTAACAACGACGATGTTGACGAAGGTGACGATGATAATGACGACGATAGTGTCTATGATTATGATGATGATAATGGCGATGAAAATGGCCATGCGGTGCCTCTGCTGTCACTGTGTGATGACGACGATGATGATGATTATGACGACGACGATGATGATGATGATGATGAGGTGAGTAGGATGAGGATGATGAGGATGATGATGATGACGTGGGCTGTGCTCACATGTTCTTGTACGATCTTTCGTTGTTACGGTTGTGTGAAGCGATGACGCCTCCCATTCTCCTTCGTCTTTCTTCTCTGTCCAAAAACAAGTAATCATCATCATAGAATCTCCGCTCGACGTAGTAATGACTACGAATCGTGTTGCATTCGGTGCGAAATGACTTCGAATCGTATTGCACTCGGTGCGAAATGACTACGAATCGTATTGCTCTCGGTGCGAACAGATATGAGCGATAATCCGGGTACCATTGGGTGCAACAGGCAATTATAGTGGCCATAGGTCAAAACTGAGGCGTCTACTGTGTTTGAGCTTTAGTTAATATCGATTGTAACACAAGAAAGGAAAAGCTTTGGAAGAAGATGAAGCAGGAAGTTCATGACATTGTGTTAATAATGAGAATATTAATAATAATAATTTTTATTATAATAATTATAATAATAATAATATTATTATTATTCTTGTTATTAATAATAATAATCTCAGTTAGAAAATGCATTAGCCTACTGCATTGACAAGTCGCTATTTTTATATTTAAAAAAAGAGCCTTCATGCAAAAAACAAGAAATGCAAATCATTAATTTAGTCATTTAGAAATGACTAAATTAATGATTATACATGTGTATAAGTCCTTATATATATATTATATATATATATATATATATATAATTATGAATTATCTTATAATGCTATGAAGAATCTACAACAGACAATTTCCGTCTCAACAACCTTCCAGAAATGAAATCAATAACAAGAAAAATAGAAAGAAATGAGATTACAAACGCTGTGTGAAATGAACTTAAATACTTCAATAACCTTGACAACAGCCTATGTTGCTATAAGATGTCATTAAACTTTTGAAGAATAAGATTAGTCGCTAGTTCTTTCATTAAGCACCGATTCAAACTGCAGAAACTGTTTCATTAAAAATTTATGACAGATGGCACAGTGCACGCTATGGGAGGAACCAAAAAGTGGAACGGATTAGCAGTTAGTCAATAAATAATAATAATAATAATAAATTATTTCTTGTCTGATCGGATTTAGAGCAGAAATGAACTACACAATTTCTATAAAATCTGTCTAGGAGGAGAATATCACTAACAAAACTCAAAACAGCGAACGAAGACACAGAACCAGGAACAACAATATGAACAGCAGCTATAACGACATTGACAGCAACAGCGGTGGCTAAATTAGTACCAACAAATGCATTGAAATCGGCGCAACATCAGAGACTACATTGACACCAGCACCAACAGCAGTAATGTAATGTAATGCAGCACCTATATAGCGCCACTCGAATCAGAGGCGCTCACGACTTAACACAAAGCTAACCAGAGGAACGAAAGTTTCAGGCGCTTCAGGAAGACAACAGGGGAGAGAGAGAAAGCGAGAGAGAGAGAGATAAAGAGAGAGAGAGAGAGAACGAGAGAGAGACACACAGAGAGACACACAGAGAGACAGACAGACAGCCTGAGAGAGAGAGAGAGAGAGAGAGAGACGTCCCTGTCGAAGAGGAAGGAGGAGGCTGAACCAACAGCCACACTGTAAAAGCCAAATAACAACCGCATGAAGTGATCACGAACCTAGATAAGCGTCTACTCACCGCAGATGAAATCACAAGAAATTCTTCCTTTCGTTCTGTGTAGAAGTTGAGATGCATCAGCAACAACGAAGAACCACCATCGCCGGATGAACGGAAGAGACTCCTTCCGCTCTGGTGATGCTTCTCTGCCTCTGCAGCCGGCTGCATCCGTTACGATCGCACCGATCAGACCGCGCATACATGTAAGACCGACCAGCCGACGGATGGACAGCAGCGCTGGATTGGTAAGGCGCTGGCGGTGGGCGCTCTCCTGCTCCTGCTTGGCTAACGAGCCCGATCGTCGGGCGGTGTCCGATGCGTTCCACCGGTTGACTGTTGAATTAACGTCGCTGGTAGAGATCGCGCTTCACGGCGATTGCAGTGGACGACGATTTCGGTCTCTTCATCTCTCATTTGACATCGTCTCCTCCTCCTCCTCCTCCTCCTCCTCCTCCTCCTCTATTTCGTATTTCTCTTCTTCTTTTTCTTGTTCCTCCTCGTCCTTCTTCTTCTCCTCCTTCTTCTCTTTTTCCTCATCCATCTTCTCCATCTCCTTCTTCTCCTTCTCATCCTCCTTCTCCTTCTCGTTCTTCCATTCTTTTTTCTTTTTCTCCACCTGTTCCTTCTCCTACTTCTCCTCAACCTTCTTCTCCTTCTTCTCCTCCTCCTCCTTCTCCTCCTTCTTCTTCTCCCATTCCTTCTTCTCCTCCTCCTTCTTCCCCTATTACTTCTTCTTCTTCGAGGAGAAGGGAAGAACTTGAAGGATTGGGAAGAGGAGTAGGAATTGTGGAAAAGAACGATGGGAGGAGGAGAAGGAGGAGGAGAAGAAGAGAGAGGGAATTATAGGAGCATTAGAAGAACGAGAAGAAGGGGAGAAGAACTTGAAGGATTGGGAAGAGGAGGGGGAGGAGGAGGAATGGCAGAAGGCAACAAGGAGAGAAGGAGGAGAGGGAGAAGGAAAGGATGGTAAACATGGAGCGTATCCCACGTCAAACAGAGTCAACTGGAGCAGCGTGCGCTTCACAGAATCCCTTCATCAATTCATCTAAATGCGACCGACGGAAAGTGAGATCCTTTCTTCTCCATTGTAGTCGATACTCGTTCCACCAATCACACTCTCAGACGAATATTCCCAGCTCCATATTCATCGGCCTCATTTCCGCCGCATCCTCCTTATCCTCCTCTATCTCCCGTTCTCTTGCTATTTCTCTTTCCTCTTCTCCTCCTCCTCCTCCTCCTTCTTCGTCTTCTTCTTCTTCTTCTCCTCCTCCTCCTCCTTCTTCTTCTTCTTCTTTTTCTTCGTCTTCTTCTTCTTCTTCTTCTTCTTCTCCTCCTCCTCCTCCTCCTTCTTCTTCTTCTTCTTCCCCTTCTTCTTCTTCCCCTTCTTCTTCTTCCCCTTCTTCCCCTTCTTCTTCTTCTCCTTCTTCTTTTTCCTCTTCTCCTTCTTCTCCTTCTTCTTCTTCCCCTTCTCCTTCTCCTTCTTCTTCTTCTTCTTCTTCCTCTTCTCCTTCTTCTTCTTCCCCTTCTCCTTCTTCTCCTTCTTCTTCTTCTTCTTCTTCCTCTTCTCCTTCTTCTTCTTCCCCTTCTCCTTCTCCTTCTTCCCCTTCTCCTTCTCCTTCTTCTCCTTCTTCTTCTTCTTCTTCCCCTTCTCCTTCTTCTCCTTCTTCTTCTTCCCCTTCTCCTTCTCCTTCTTCCCCTTCTCCTTCTCCTTCTTCTTCTTCTTCTTCTTCCTCTTCTCCTTCTTCTTCTTCCCCTTCTCCTTCTCCTTCTTCTCCTTCTTCTTCCCCTTCTCCTTCTTCTCCTTCTTCTTCTTCTTCTTCTTCCCCTTCTCCTTCTTCTCCTTCTTCTCCTTCTTCTCCTTCTTCTCCTTCTTCTCCTTCTTCTCCTTCTTCTTCTTCTTCTTCCCCTTCTCCTTCTTCTCCTTCTTCTTCTTCCCCTTCTCCTTCTCCTTCTTCCCCTTCTCCTTCTCCTTCTTCTTCTTCTTCTTCTTCCTCTTCTCCTTTTTCTTCTTCCCCTTCTCCTTCTCCTTCTTCTTCTTCTCCTTTTTCTTCTTCCCCTTCTCCTTCTCCTTCTTCTCCTTCTTCTTCTACTTCTTCCCCTTCTCCTTCTCCTTCTTCTCCTTCTTCTTCTTCTTCTTCCCCTTCTCCTTCTTCTCCTTCTTCTTCTTCCCCTTCTCCTTCTCCTTCTTCCCCTTCTCCTTCTCCTTCTCCTCCTTCTTCTCCTTCCTCTTCTCCTTCTTCTCCTTCTTCTTCTTCCCCTTCTCCTTCTCCTTCTTCTCCTTCTTCTTCTTCCCCTTCTCCTTCTCCTTCTTCTCCTTCTTCTCCTTCTTCTTCTTCTTCTTCTTCCTCTTCTCCTTCTTCTTCTTCCCCTTCTCCTTCTCCTTCTTCTCCTTCTTCTTTTTCCTCTTCTCCTTCTTCTCCTTCTTCTTCTTCCCCTTCTCCTTCTCCTTCTTCTTCTTCTTCTTCTTCCTCTTCTCCTTCTTCTTCTTCTTCTTCTTCCTCTTCTCCTTCTTCCCCTTCTCCTTCTTCTCCTTCTTCTTCTTCCCCTTCTCCTTCTCCTTCTTCCCCTTCTCCTTCTCCTTCTTCTTCTTCTTCTTCTTCCTCTTCTCCTTCTTCTTCTTCCCCTTCTCCTTCTCCTTCTTCTCCTTTTTCTTCTTCTTCTTCCCCTTCTCCTTCTTCTCCTTCTTCTTCTTCCCCTTCTCCTTCTCCTTCTTCCCCTTCTCCTTCTCCTCCTTCTTCTCCTTCCTCTTCTCCTTCTTCTCCTTCTTCTCCTTCTTCTTCTTCCCCTTCTCCTTTTTGCCAGGCACTTCAATCCTCCGCTTTTCTTCCTCTTTGTATTTTATTTTCTCCCTCGTAATTTCTCAAATCGCTTCGGCTCACAACTCATCTGTTGGTTACTGCTAATGACACTGCGTCATAACAAATGTGATATTAGCGTTGCCCTGCAACTTTGTCCACGCTTGAGGCTAGCACTGCTAGAGTGCGAGCAACGAGCAGCAGCGTGGTCAATTCTCATCTTTTAACTTTGAGTCGACTCAGCCTCGCCGTTCTTCGAAAATGGCGTTCATTCGAATTCTCACTGCGCTTTCAACTTTCTCCTACTATGCGTCCTTTCCAAACTTCTTTTTTCAGCTTGACGACACTGGGAATAACAAGGATCATTGGCGTCGTTATCCTCCTCATTTATCCAGGCTTGTGACTGACACTGTTAGATTGCCAACACCTTCATCTTCTTTTTATGTCGTTATGTCCATTGCATTGCTGTCTGCCCACTTATTTTCTCTTTCCAACGCATTCTCCTATTCTTTATCTCATTCCTACTCCAACTTAGTACTCCCTCTCCTTATTGTCCTCTTACATCCTTACTTCCTACGATTCAACCTTCAGTTCCTCTTCCTGTTTCCTTTCATTTCTTAAAATGTAATCCTTCCACCCACTCGTTTTTCTCCTATTCCTCTTTCATCAACTGCTTCCATCATTTCCCCTGTTCTTTCTCCTCATCCCCCTTCAATTTGACCTCTAAATTTCCTTCCGTTCCTCCTCCTCCGAATCCCCTCGTTGCGTTCCCTCTCCCATTCCTACTCGTCCTGCTTCTCCTGATCCTAATCGGCCAATCTCTGTGGTGCGTGCGTGCACTTGCTTGCGAGCAGTCCAATCGTTTCTGGAGTCGTGGGCGGACAAGACGTTCCTCTCCCACTCACATACGAACACACAAAAACACACACACACATACATACACACGTACACACCCACACGCATACAGAAACAAGCCCGAGCATAACTCTACAGATCGATCGATCGCCCCAGAGCTCTCCAATTCCTCCCACCCTCTTTCCAGTCCTCTCTCCCTTTCCACACTCTCCCTCTCCGCGCCTCAGTCTCTATCCCCGCCTCACCACATCACAGTGGGACGTCACCAAATGAGAGCCGACTGTGCCCCGGTCAATACTCGACAAACAACAGGGAGCTCGACAGAGACCGGGAGATGCGACAGCGGGTCCTGGTCTGCAGACGCGTCCCACGGTCTCGAGTTGGCGCAGCGCAGACGTCGTTTGGCCCGAACAAAGCCTCCGCCAATCCCATTCGACGAGTTGTGTCGCTTTCGTATCAAAGGCCTACTTGCAGAACACAAACTAGATATAGATCGAAAAAAACGAGAGTGAAAATCTGGCTATAATGTAGCTGCATGTTAGTGGAAATTATTTAACTTCTCTATCCGAGTGGGTAGCGTGTTGGGCCTCCAGTGGGAGCTTGTAGGTTCGAATACCCGACTGGACAGAAATTATATTCCCCATATTTCGGATCCACTGGAACCCCCTAACCAAATCAGTTCCTGTAGTGACTATACTGACCGTTAATGGGAGGAACAGACGGCGATGCGGGAAGCTTGTCACCCACCTCTCATAAGCTTAGACTAAGAAATATGATATCGGTGCTGTTGTTGCCACTGAATTGCTACTGGTGTTGCTGCCGGTATCGTAGTAGCTGTTGCTACTACGTTGCTATTAATTACAAAACCGATATCGTAGTAGCTGTTGCTACTAGATTGCTTCTGATTTTGAAGCCATTATCGTAGTAACTGTTGCTACTACTTTGCTACTGATTACAAATGCGATATGGCAGTAGCTGTTGCTATACTACGTTGCTACTGAGTAGCTGTTGGTTCAGTTGGTTGTCTTAGGAGTGTCCTAGTGAACCGATGAAATGTTGAAATACATCTATTCATCGCCTCTGTTGTCGATCGTGTACGTGTCTCGCCATATTTTTCGTTGGCTTCTTCCTGGTGTGTGTCAACGGATTCAGCTTCAGTACATCCCTGACGTCACAACCGGCCCCTCTCTCTCTCTGCCTGGTACACCTCTCTTCCGTCTCTGTTGCATCTCTGTTCCGTTTCTGTTCCGTCTCTGTTGCATCTCTGTTCCGTTTCTGTTCCGTCTCTGTTACATCTCTGTTCCGTTTCTGTTCCGTCTCTGTTACATATCTGATTCATCTCTGCTCCATGTCTGTGCCATCTATGTTCCATCTCTGTTCCATAATTGTTCCGTATATGTTTCGTACATGTTCCATCCATCACGTCCTTCGATTGGCTGGGATCAGATGTCTATGGCGCTCTCTCAAAATCAGAAATTGTATACAATCATGATCTTCATTTCTATATTTCTATAGCGCCGCTATCTCTCTGTTCTTATCAATCGGGTGTTTGTCGTCAGTCATATCTTGCGCTTCGAATTTCTTCTCTGATCTCGCCTGTGAGCGCTTCCAATGCATCCATATCTGTCTGGAACTGACGTGTCTTCTTCTGTCTTCCCATGCAAAGCAACTGCATGCGTCTCAATTCTGTAGTCATGACTGCGACGCTTCCGGAAGAGTTACTCGATCTTTGACATGTTCTCACGATCCGCTTCTCGTTGCCAAGCCTGGACGACAACGCAATGTACCAAATTTTTACAGAGATAACTAAAAAATTTAGACAAAAATGAAAAAAATGAAATATTGTTTAACCACTCGAGCGAGTCGTCCTTGACGAGCTCCACTCTGGCAAGTTTACATCATCAATAATCTCTTAAGGAAATGGATCGATTGCGCCTCTACCAGATTAATAAAAGTTAATAAAAGAGGGTCCCGATTAACCCATGTGTTTACTTTCACTTTTATTTAATCCAATCCAGATTTGTCCCCACCATTTCATCTCTCTTCCGCCTCAATTATATAGACACCATCCACCATAATCAACATTGGTTTACAATGAACCTTTGTATTTTGACTGGGTCTGTACCAACATTCGCTTCGTATTCGCTTCGGAGCCGAATAGTGAGCCAAATAGCTATTCGGTATGCGCCCGAATAGTAGCGGTCGGACCGAATACGAATAGTGATCACGTGACATCTGTTTCCTCATATATGCGGCTGCCGCTATATCAGACTGAAGTGACTCTCTGCTGTGTGGACCACGGTATCGGCAGTGTCGTCTCAATACTAAGTTTAGTTAAATTAGCTCCATTCCTAGTTTACACAGACTGGCAGAAGGATGCATAAATTAAATGTAGCTAACTGTTTTCGTTAACTTTATGTATTAAATTAACTTAACTGAAACTTTGCTCATATTTGAAATTTTGAAATTTGTCGTAAGATCTATTTTGTACACTTTTTGTATTTGTAATCAGCCGAATAGTTGGCCGAATTATTCGTATTCGCGCCAAATAATGAGAATCACCTATTCCGTACAACCCTAATTTTGACAAAATGTACACATGCACGCGGACCAACCTTTCTATCGATCATTGTTTGACTGAACGCCTTCGATTAACTGGTTCGTATAACTGGTTCGATTAGCAGCAGTTGTTGGGCGCTATAGAAATACAGAAAGGAAGATTACGATTGCAAGCGGTTCCGTTTTTCAATGATTTGCACAACTCTCAGTCGTCGGTCGTATCTGGTGCTTCAAGTTGCTTGTCGTCTGGTCACGCAAGTGTTCCCTCTAAGCAGTGCGCATGTGCGCTCGCCAACCGGACATTACTACCTTACTCCACTTTGTTCCATGGCTGACTCGTCGCCTTATTTATTTTTAGACAAGGAATTTTCTTTTCTTAGGTTATCAGAACTTATCACCATAGATTTTTAGCTATGATCCTATTTTAGCAATCATCGCATTCAGCTTTGTCCTGCGCACAAAGGTGCGAGATATTTATAAAATGTTGCGCACAAAAATTTCTTGCGCACACCATCTCTGAAACATTAGAGGGAACTTTGGTCTGGTGCCAGCCACTTACATTCACAGCCTTTCAACAAACCATCAGAACCATTTAGACAACCTCACTATTGAAATGAGATAGAGTTGAGTTCTTCTTTGTCGGGATTTATGTCTGTGTGATTGGCAATCAAAAAACTCTCCATTGCATTGAGCGCAAGGTGTTGTCAAATATTATTTGCTGACTTTCAGTGATGACTTTGTTGTGGGAAATACCTGACCGCATTTCAGTTAAGGTCACTGGGCTGAGGGCATTTATGAGTATGCAGAACAGCGCAAACGACGACTTCAGAAGACTTGGACAAAGCATTCAAGAAGCAATGGACTTCACAATGAATCGACATTTATACGTAACCATTGCTGACAAATGGCTAGCGTCATGCGATGATGATGATGAAGATGATGATGACGATGACGGCGACAACGACACCAGCAATGAAGATGACGATAGCGATGACGACGATGATGATTACGATGACAGCGATAATGACTATGATGATTATGAAGAAGAAGAGGAGGAGGAGGAAGAAAACAAGAAGAAGAAGAAGATGATGATGATGACGACGTCGTTCATTATGGTTATGACATTTAGAAATGACATTGGCGG
This sequence comes from Bimastos eiseni, assembly GCA_959347315.1. Classification (NCBI taxonomy): domain Eukaryota; kingdom Metazoa; phylum Annelida; class Clitellata; order Crassiclitellata; family Lumbricidae; genus Bimastos; species Bimastos eiseni. Next base: position 4,927,711 of record OY365821.1, read on the forward strand.
TTGCCGTTGAAGGAGCGCTCCAAGACGCATGAAGTGTTTCATCAAACATCTTCGTATATCCTTTCAAGCATAGACTCAATACCAGAAGTCGCCATCTTGTTTTTATAACTACGTTGATGGCCATTGAGAATGAAAGATCAATGGGTCTACTGAGGTGTATCAGAATTTACCACAGCGAATCGTTGGGTCGTTTGTTTGTTGGAGTGGCAATAATGGACCGTAAACACCGCTAAAGAAAAACATGCAAGGATCTTCCGATGAATTAGAAAGAAAAGAAAACGGTCGTCTGTTTTTTTTTACCACGGCGTATCGTTATGGCGCAAATATGATTACGTCAATGGCTTTCTGTCTATGGACTGGCTGCACCGAAAAAAGATCTGACGTCGAATTGACGTCGATTGAAGACTTGTTGCGGTGATCGATGACGTCATCAGAGACACTTAACCCGGTATCATCGGGACGACAGGTACTTTCAGCTGGCCAGCCTCTCTTTCAACCAGCCAGCCTCTCTTTCAACGGCCAGCCTCTCTTTCAATGGGCATTACTACTCTTTCAACGGCATCGCCTCAGTGCAGAGAGCAATCTATAATGAGCTCTATGTGCGCCACACACACACACACACACACACACACACACACACGCATAAACACACACACGCACGGCTTAATGCGTAGGCGTACGGGACACAGTATAATAATGCCCGTATAATGATCCCTAAGGAATGTCACACATAATAAGGACGGAGACCAGAGGGCATTAGGGAGGCATGAGGAGACGGTACCCTCCAAAATTTCAGGTGGAGGGGATAGAACTGCTTATACTCCCAAAATCAGAAATATTTCATATATTTCATATCGCAATTGTGGGTCCCAGTGTTTGGAACAACCTCCCATCTGACCTGAGATCTCTCCCGCGCGACCTGTCTGGCTCTTTCTATAAACTTCTTAAGACCTTCCTTTTTGACCGGACCTGAATAGTTATCTTAAAGAGGCTCCATATAAATTGCATTGATTGATTGATTGATTGTTTCCACAGTGCTTTCCGCTGTTCGTCCTTTTTGCTGCATGCGTGTTTTGTTGTTATTGAGCATTATTTCCGACCTTCCACCCTAAGCCCAGAACCAAGTCTCTGCCTAGGTACACGCATTCATATTGATACTCACAGTAACCAATTGGTCAGAGGTCGACTTGTAATGGGGTGAGTTCAGGATCGAGTGTAGCCTACAATGGACGATTCCCTTGCTTGGGACCTTAGTTTTTTTGAAAATTCACCTATATACTTATAATCACCACTGTACCTCGCCAGTTGATGTAATCCAGCAACTGTTGTACATCGGAAAATAAAGCAATGCTACTTAATTACATTTGTAAAATATAATAGCTGAGTTTGACGATACAATATGAACAGTAAGCACGACACATATCCGTCGCCGTGTGGAGCCACGATTGCGTGCGTTCTCTACCCAGTGATATCGTGATGTTGTAATCAGAATGCGCATGCGTATGAGAGGTCGTTGTTCGTATAGGACTCTTGTGGGTTTGACGTCAATAGAAGATCAGGACGAAGGCACAGCGAAAAAGTCGACGGCAAAAAGGCTTAGAAGGCAAGCAGAATGGAAGATGAGTCAGAATGAGAGTAGGCATACAGAAGGGACGGCAGAGGAGAATGAAAGAAGACATGTAGATGGTCAAAAATGGAAGAAGGCTACATGTATGGGGCACATGGGCCAAAATGATAGAAGGTATTATTGAGGAACATCAAGGGAAGATGGAATATGCTATTAGAAGAAGGCTAAGAGAAGGCATAGAGAAGAGAAGATAGAACAGAATGGTGTAGAAGGCACACAAACGGGAGAACAGGGCAGAATTAAAGAAGGCATATTGAATTGGGGAATGGAAGAAGGCATAATATATCAGAATAGATAGATAAAGGAATATAAAAGGATATTAGACAGAACATAAAGCGCATTATAAGAAGTAGGCATATGGTAGGCATATAGAAGTAGGCATATGGAAGGCATATAGAAGTAGGCATATGGAAGGCATATAGAAGTAGGCAGATGGAAGGCATATAGAAGTGAACGTGGAGTTCAGTGTAAGAAAGCATATGGAAGGCAAGATAGATCAGAGTACAAAAAGGCATATGAAGTGCATATACAAGGAAAGAAGTACAGCATGGAAAAAGGCATATAATATGAAATGTAGTAAGGAAAGGAACAGAAGGAGAGTATTGTCTATTACCGTCGTGGCAATTCAAGAGACAATTATTTTGCATTTGCCAGACGAATGACGCTGTCCTCGTCTTTCACTCTGCCCCTCTTAGCACTGGGCTACCCTAAGCGCCCCTCTTGTTACTCCCTATACGGCCCCTCCTCCCCTGCCAGCCTCTCCCTTCCCAACCCTCCTCCAACCGCCGCATCCGCCCATCTTATGCCGCCTCGAAAGATCGAATCGATGGGTAATCGATGGAAGACCAATTGCTCTTCCCTCTGTTGTCCGCCTCCGTCTTCCGCTTGCTTCTCTCTCCGTTAACTCCTTTCGTCTGGACCTCATTTTATGGAAGTGCAAAAGAGCCACGACATTCATCACACATAAATACATACTTACATACATACATACATACATACATACATACATACATACATACATACATACATACGTACATACATACATACTTACATACATACATGCATACATACATACATACATACATACATACATACATACATACATACATACATACATACATACATACATACATACATACATACATACATACATACATACATACATACATACATACATACATACGTACATACATACATACATACATACATACATATATACACGCAATCATGCACCAACTAATGCATATATATATATATATATATTTAGTTACATGCATGTGGGTTGGTGAGGTGTTTTATTGCATCTGCGAAGCAAGGGATAAAGTGTAGTGGAACTTTTCTCTGCATCTATAGTTAGACAGGCTGATAAGCCATTGCCCACTCAATAAGCTAGATGAATGAGTGAATCGGCGAGTGAGTGAATGAGCAGGAGGTGAGTGAGTGGGTGGATGAGTGGGTTGGTGAATGGGTGAAATAGTGAGTGAGCAAGTTAGTCAGCCTGTGAATAATTCCTACAACTGTTGATCTGATATCCTGTACAAAGAAGCATCCAGGAGTCCACATCAAAGAAATATCGAATGTAAGGAGTTGCTAATAGTGCCAGTCCAAGCCTGGGAAAAGGAGGAGGGTGACGCTAATAATCCTCGGTACCACGCAGCGTCGTTAAACCGCAACTCCCACCACTAGTTGCTGACTGGTTAAGGTTCGTCCCATCGATGGAGTTTCATCGCCAGAGCGGTCGTCTGCTATCTTCCGCTGTTTCGGCGAGACCACTTGAGACGCCATAAACCAGCCAACGAATAGATGGAGAAAGAAATAGAGGGACAATCGAGACAATCGAAGCGACTCTTCCTCCATTACCCACTGACACATAAATCAACCTAAATCGGAAAGCGTCGCTCATTCCAGGAAGTCGACGCCAGAACGAGATTTCGACGATCATGTTGCTTTGAAAAAACAGTTGCCTCAGACACAGTCGCGTCTGTTGGCTAGTGGCCCCAGAAACCACGGTACTAAAGGGCATGGGTCATGATTGGTCAGTCGCGGGTCCCTCCTACCTCCTCCAGACTGGTGACTGGTCCTTCTTCGTCTGTAACTAGACGTTGGCTTATTTTAGTGACTCGATATCTGAGCTGAATTCAACATATGTATCATGTGCCTTTAATAGCATGCACGAAAAAGAGCAGAAGTCCAATCATTCCAATCATAGGACTAGCTTGCGATGTAGGCACCAGTTTAAATTTTTTGAGACATCATTTTCTTAGTCTCGGCATATGAAGTGATCATTATTAATATTATTGATAGCAGCACTATGACTATTATAACTATTATTGTTATTATAATTATCATTGCTACTACTACTACCACCACTACTCCACCTACTCCACCCACTACTACTTCTACTACTACTACTTCCACTACTGCTACTACTGCTGCTATAATTATTATAACTATTATTATTACTTTTATTATTATTATTATTATTATTATTAGTGTTTAGTAATTTCTAATAAGCAAGAATCAATCGATAATGTCGACGATAACGATTGTGATGATGATGATGATGACGATGACGACGATGGGAATAAAATATCATTCGATTAACCGGACTGAACGATCTTGATGACGTCCTAGGTGGGCCCTATCACAGTAATGACGAGCCAACACCAACGTCAGTCCATGTTTGTCGCACTCCCTGGCATTGTCAAGAGGACACTCATCGTGTATAATTGTCTCATTAACCGTTTCCGCTTCTTTCTTCTACTTTTATCTCCTGGAATCCTCTGCCTTTTCACAAACCATCAATTAAAAATGAAAATGTTATTATATTTAGTTGGCGTCGCCATGTTTCCTCATCGGTAATGTCACGTTTATGAACATCATAGTATTAGCGCCATATAAACGTAATTTATATATGGCGCATAATTTTATTTTAGTATTATTTAGCAAATGTGTGACGCGATCACACCGAAATGTGAATCTGAGAAGTGATCGAATTGAGAGAGAGACAGACAGACATACAGAGACAGAGACAGAGATAAAGACAGAGACAGAGAGCGACAGAGAGCCGGAGAAAGAAAGAGAGGTGAGAGAGGAGAGAGACAGTGACAGAGAGACAGAGACAGAGAGACAGAGAGAGAGACAGAGAGAGAGACAACGAGAGTAAGAGACAGAGACGTAGAGATAGCAAGGTGCAGCAGAGACCCTATTGACGAGCATAATAATTCTGTTGATAGGTATGCCATTCGTCTGACGTTTCCCCTAACCAGGGCGAACTCCTCAGAATGCGAAGACCGGGAAAGAGAGGATGGATGGATGAGGAGGAGACCGCATCCCTCCATCCCGTCGACATAAACTCAGCAACGGCAGCCGCAGCATCCAACAGATGAAACTTCATCGTCCATTCATTCACAAGACAGCAGCATCCTGTCTTCAGCAACAGCAACTGTACTTAGTCGTCATCTCATCTGATCTGTTGATGTACGCCTTCCTGGATTATGACATTGAGACCCTCTTGCTTCGTTCTTTTGCCTTTTCATTCCTTTCCTCCTTTCCCTTATACCTTTCCTCCTACGGTTTCCCTCTTTATCATACTCTGCCATCAACTGCGCCAATGCCCTGTGATTTCCACTGGCCTTATTGCACTCTTTCCAGTGCACTCAGAGCGAATGTTCTCGAAAACAGATCAATTCCTCAGTGAACTGCGAAATAGATGCGTGGAAATATTTCTAATATATCCAGAAATACAAGACATGGAAAGCGATTGGACTAAACGCTTGCCTTGCAATTGGAAGAGCAACGAAGGGTTATTCTAATTGAATAGAAAGACAACGAGTTCTAATTCTAATCGATTAGAAAGATAACCAATTCTAATTCTAATCGATTAGAATGACAACTAATTCCAATTCTAGTCGATTAGAAAGACAATGAATTCTAATTCCAATCGATCAGAAAGACAACAAATTCTAATTCCAATCGGTTAGCAAGACAACGAGTTCTAATTCCAATCGATCAGAAAGACAACGAATTCTAATTCCAATCGGTTAAAAAACATATGATAACTATATATAGAGGCGGTAAAGAAACGCTACCATTGCTTTTGCTCCTGTTTTTGTGACTTTGTTGTTCGTTCTTTACATTACATTACATAGAGGCAGACGAGGAAGAGCGATGATAAGGAAATACAGTCGTTGTAACCGTAATCATAAATTCGAATCTCTCAAGCAAAGCGCCGGGCATCGGCTTATTCAAGAGCGCTGCGTCACGTCAGATGTTGTGTTCAGAGATGGGAAGGAAAGATCCGAGAGAGACTGTAGAGGGCTGCAGGGGTGGGTGACCAAGCGTTGTATTCCCAACGATTCGTGGACAGGTTTAGAATTTAGATTCGTTGCTTATCTGGCAGAAATGTCAGTTTCATTAGCGTACTGTGTCGACATCTAGGCGCCGTTTCACCTGACTGCCTCCCATTTGTCTTTCGGCGAAGAATGAAAGATTTATCGATGCTGGCATTCTCTTTATCTCTGTATCTCCGTGTGTCTCTTTATCTCTGTATCTCAATGTGTCTCTGTGTATCTGTGTCTCTGGTCGGGAATCGATCGTCGAGGCTGAAGACAGTTGCGTCAAGAGCAAAGCGTTGTACACTCCACAGGTCACCAAGACTGACAGAGCCTCTGTTTTTCTATGTCTACGCAATTTGCAGTTACCAAGACACACACACACACACCTACACACACACAACTATTAAATGCAGGAAGCAGTCCTCTATTAAACTCATTTCTACGTTTATTTGTTTATCCATCCAATCGTTCGTTCAAGATTTATATTTGTACAACCGCCTTTTCAGTATGTAAACAGCCGATTTGAACATTGATTCTGAAGTTACTGTTTCTATTTTATTTGCCTTTTTGTTATGGATTACTTAGATAGCCATACCTAGCGGGACTAATGTTCTTTATGGGTCCACTGTTATCACTGTTTGACGAATACTAATTGGTATTTAATTTTGGTTTCATTGGCTGCAATAAAATGAATTGAATTCGTTCATTCTTTGATTAATTCAAAGGTTCCATTTTGTTCAATTATTAATTCATCGATTGGTTCATTACGTTTGTTCGTTCTTTCATTCAATGAATTGTTCAATTCTTCATTCATTCATTCATTCATTCATTGTTTGATAGCGATGAGTTGCCATCTGAGTAGTGGACGCTTGTTCCATTTATGTTGCTGCTGTTGATGTCTAAGTGCATCACGCAAGTGCATGGTCTCAACAGAGTACATGATTGGACCCAGAGCGATATCTACACTTATTTCGTCGATGCCTATTTCCCTCCATTTATCCATCCTCTCGCTCTCTTCCATGCCTTTCTATCCTCTTTCTCCTTCCACTCCATCCTCCTCCTGATCGTCCAGAGTTCTTCTGAATCTCCTATCCACATTCCTCCTCCTCCCCCTCCTCTTCCTCTTCCTCTTCCTCTTCCTCTTCCTCTTCCTCTTCCTCTTCCTCTTCCTGGTGCTTCTTATCATTGACTTCTGAACAGCGCGCGCATGCGCAGACTGAACATCGTCAGAAGATTAAAATCTCCAAATATTACGCAGTTGAACGAGAAAGGCCAATTGGGCGCCAAACCTAGACTTATACGAAACATCCGCAAGACAAGCCCAATACCCATCAATCAATCAATCAATAAATCCATCAATCAAACAAATCAGTCAATCAATCAATCATTCATTTAGTCAGTTAATCAATTTGTTTATTTATTACCACAATAAACAGCAAACAACTAAGAACATTAATAATAAAACTAAAGGCTACAAAGGGAGCCCCGAAAGGAATTGAAGTCCCGCTGGAAAAGACACCCGAGTAGCAGAATTACCAACAGAGAATAAAATCCCGCATCACATACGCAAAAACATACGCCAGACATACGTTTCCAAAAAATCAATTCACAGAAACTAAGAGAACTCTTAACTAGTTATCTAACATAACCTTAAAAGACATACGCAAGACCTACGCATGACATACGCAAGACATACGCAGGACATACGCAAGACATACGCTAGACATACGAAAGACATACGCAGGACATACGCAAAACGTACGAAAGACATACGCAAGACCTAGGCAAGACATACGCAAGACCTACGCAAGACATACGCAAGACCTAGGCAAGACATACGCAAGACATACGCAGGACCTACGCACGACATACGCAGGACCTACGCAAGACATACGCAAGACATACGCAAGACATACGCAGAACATAAGCAAGACATACGCAAGACATACGAAAGACATACGCAAAACATACGCAAGACATACGCAAGACATACGCAGGACATACGCAAGACATACGCAGGACATAAGCAAGACATACGCAAGACATACGCAAGACATACGAAAGACATACGCAAGACCTAAGCAGGACATACGTGTACACATCACATGCACATGACATACAAAAGCTATGTACGCAAGACAAGGACAGCAAGAGCATCTACACAGATTCAGAAGGACGCACATCTAGGCACACATACAGGGACATCCAAACTGACACGTACGTTGAGAAACGGATAATGATAGCACACAAACAGATTCAGATTCAGTCGATTGAAATTTCATCCATTTCCTTTCATTCTTATGTTTCCGATTTAGAATAATATCAGGTTTGATAATATTACGATCGCGTTTCGGAAGTCATCTTTTATGTAACGAGGCCACGTAATCGTAATCGTAAACTCCCCATATCCATAGCGTCATTACAAAGCTAATATCATTAGCACTAGTTCAATTCTGAGTGCCGCGTCTCGTCAAAGGGGTTGTCCTGAGTTGAACGAGGAAAAACAAATAGATTGTTCCGAAAACGAGGGTATGAGTATGATACTCCGCCAATGCAAGTTCTGTTGTGGTGCCAGTCCCAAGGAGTAGGGCAACGCTAATCGTATGTCTTCGTTTATTAGAAAGGCTGACAAACAGCAGCGGGAAATATATGACAGCGAAGAAGAACAAAATCAAATAAAAATGTCATGAGACAAAAGACAATAGAAGCCAATCAGATGAACAATGGCAAAAATGGAAATCAGTAATTAAAAGAATCTCAAATGGTTAGTCGTTAAGAGTGTAGAGAGCTTATTGTTTGGGTCATATTTGATTTGAGGCCGAGTCGCGAATGGTAACCTAATACTGCCACTGCCGCCTCCGCTACCATCACCACTATCACGACCACCACAATACCACTAAAATTCTACAGCAACTGCTACTAGTACTACTAACATTACTACTTCTACGACCTAGCTATGAAACTGTCTGGGGCCGGAGCTAGAAGCATACACCGGTTGGCAAAAGCATCTGTCGAATATCACAACGTGCCTTAGATCAAACACGTCATTTCCTTCATTATATCCGGTGTCCTCTGAAATCAATTGTTCTCCTTGTCTGTGCAGATAATTATTGCTAATGAAAGGCTTCCGAGTCTTGAGCTTAATTGTCGAGAGAGTCGTATACGCCTAAGACCATTAGGCGTCTTGTCGCAATGAAACAAAAGAGTTTTCGTCAGTTTTTATTGCTACGTCGTGCAAAAATTAGCATTTCGAAGCAAACGTGCATTCATGCCTTATAATGGGACGCCTTCAGACTCCGTGGAGCCAAGCGGACGCAATGGAGTCAGCTGGAGAGAGCCATTTCTCCGCTAAAACGATTTCCAGTACGGAAGCATGAATCAGGCACAGATACACAGAGGTAGTCGTAGTCTATCGCTAAGTGGCATGCAAAATTTTCGACGTGATAACATTTGTTTGGCAAAAGGAGCTAAATGAATAACTTAGCACAGCGACAGTTTCGTTTTGATTTATTATTTTGCACCTAATTTATGAACAAATTTTGCGCATTAAAAATTCAATAAAAGACACAGCAAATATCATCAATTAGGCCAATAACGTGGTTAAAAGAATGTCTTATGTGAGAGTGTGATTAGCAGACGAGATCAATTAATCAATTAATAATCATTGCTCAGTTAATCGCCTCGATTTCCAAATGTGTCGTCACGATCGCACTTAGTATTCAATTATTCGTAGCTACCAACTAGATGTCTTTCTGTATCTCTTTCCTTCCGTCTTACTAAGTCTTTCCAAATGTCTTACTCATTTGCAGATTGTAAGGGAAGAAATTTGGTCGTTGCATCATTTAGATTTAGGTTGCTTGATTATTGAAATCCCTCTCCCCCTCCCTTCCTTCTTCTACCCCACCATTCCTACCGCCTTCCCCCCTCTCTATCTCTGTCTCTCGGTCTCTCTGCCTCTCTGTCTCTGTCCGTTTTTCTTAGTTGCCGTTTCATTTCGTTTTCAAATTAAGCTTTTTCATTTCCTAATTACTAATCAATCATAATTATCTGCCTTCCTGTTTTAATCTTCTGAATAATGGACCTCGTTTTGATACACCGTGCCATAAAAAAACTACAGTTTAGAAATTTGGAAAGACAGTCAGTCAAGTCACATCTGACCAATTCATTGTTGGCGATGACTGCCCAGAGATAATATCGTCATGGCTGGAAAACGAAGAATTTGGATAACACAATTGAAGCCGGATTACCAAACTGGAACTATCGCTCATTTGAATTAGTTGCAACGTCTATCCATTTAACGAAGAGTAAATGAAATAAAATAATGTTTATCTGTATTAATACGAACATCTTTTTAATACGTCGGGTCATTTATAATGCTCCTGTAAAGGTCATTTAAATGCATTGTTTGATAATAATGCTATATTCAAGTTCTGTGCTAACCACTTACAAGGCACTATTCTATGCACTAGGTGTGTCAGTCCAATGGCTATAGTTCAAGTGTTCTTACTGATGGCTGTCTTCGCACGTTGGAAATACAAAGTATGATCGCAGCCACTGAATTAGAACTCGAGTAATCGGACCATTTATAATCTATTGAGACCCACAGATATAATTATGACGGCGTCTGTTGTCAGCGCCAATGATTCTGTTCAGCATCTTTCTTGTCACGGATCTTCTTGATCAGCCAACACGAGACAATCACTCCAAATATCTAAAACAGAAACAGCAATGTAGGCTCAACACAAGCCGTCCGTACGAACCCAGAAGAAGGGGTACTTAGTGGCTAAATGGGTCGAGCGTTCTACCTATAAAGCTGGCAATACGGGTTCGAAGTTCAACTGGGGTTGTATCATTGTGTGTGGACCTTGGGCAAGTCGTTCGCTTGCAGTAACCTATAGTACTATCATAGGGTCAATATAATGCTACGTTATAGTTAGACAGACCACTTCAGGGAGGCATTGCTTAAGACTAGTTATGGGTCACTATAGGCGTTCATTGCTTGTGCACTAGTGATGATCTTAGTTGGTCTGAGGGCCTGTATTTTTAGTAAAGGTATTCGGCCAGATTCAGAGGTCAGAACTAGTGGCTCGTTGGATACATTGTCTGTGGTGTTTTTAGATCTGGTTGGTCAGAACTGGGTGATCTGTCAGTCTGTTTCACAGGTCAGGCTTACTAGAGGAACAGTATTCTTGGATCAGGTCCCTCAGATTCGGCTGACCCCGATGCTCTGTCTGACCGCACTGCCGCTCTGTCTGACTACGAGATTCGGTATAAAATAACCGCGCACTCTAGACAAAGGGTCTGTCTCGCTGGAATCGCTCGTTGTTCGTGGGTTTGTTACAGTATAGTCAAGTGGGTTGGGATCTTGGGAAGACTGCCGCCAGTGATGCATTGGTGAACTCCGCTATTGAACGTAGGCGGTAATTGTATCATTATCTAGATAACTTTATTAATATATTTATTATTATTATTCTGAAATCTCAAACTGAGTAGTAATTGATTATCAACTTTATATGAACTCATTATAAGCGTGATCGTGTATAAGTGAAAGAACTCTTAAAGCTAGTAGGCTAAGACGTCTGAACACGCTGTGCAGATTAAGTTTAATGTTCATTTCTAAAGTCTTTGATTATTATTATTATTAGAGTTATCGTTTACGTGTTAATAAAACAATTTATTTCGTTACAGTTTATACCTCTCGTGCGAGTTGCTAAGTTCACCCATAATTTCCTGTAGGTAGATTCTTCGTCTGGCTGATATCGTGGCTTAGCTAATTAATTTGTCTGTAAGGTAATTCCTTATACCTATAGATTGGCTAGGCATTCAAATAAGTGACACGATATATATCAAAAGCCGACCGAGACGACAGTACCATCGATGACCTCCGTCTTGCTTGGTGGTGTGTGCGATCTTGAGCTTTGAAAGAAGGGCAATAAGACAGTTCTCTTGACGTTCTATCAGCTGATTGTTTCATAGCAAGCAATTCCCTCTTTCACTTTTATTTTACGTGCACCGCACTGCATCAAATACGGTTGTATTGTATCAACTAAAATGGAACTTTATTGAGTCAGCTGCATCGTCATTGTATAACTGCATATTTCATTGATTACAACGCTTTATTCAGGTAACGAGCTAACCACTAACTAATGGTCAAGCACCATTTTATCTTTGTATTGTATCGTTGTATTGTATTGTATTGTATCAACTAAGATTGTTCTCTCTTGCTATTGCGTCAAATGCATTAGCAGTGTGCATGTATAGCTGCAAATTGTATCGCAAATCTTGGTCGCCCTTCTCTATTTACCAAATCGAAAGAATGGACGGTGTTAACAATGTTCTAATCGCATAGCTGTATAGCTGTAACTTTCCTCTGACCGTGTATCAATGTCATGTTAGGTCACGGATTATTTGCCTGCACCGGAACAAGTGGCAACACCACAGAACACAAGCGCAATCGACCGTGAAGGGTGACAGAGCGTGGAGACTGCGGCGCTGGATAACGCGTCCGTAAATAGACTTCCGGTTTGCTATTGACGGACGGATGTTGGGGGTCTTATTGACTCGATGGGTGTGAGATGTGAGATGAGGTGACGACGTTATATTGTTTACCTGGAGACAGCAGAGTCCAAGGCCAATGGCTCCCAGGACGATCAGATGAGGCCGAAGGAAGTCTGCCAAGCTATCAACGCATCCCTAGAACAACGCAGAATGACTGATACAAGTCATACAACCGATAGAGAAACGTGCAGACACAGAGACAGACAGACAGACAGAGAGACAGACAGCGAGAATGAGAAATAGAAGCCGGACGCAGCCGGGCAGACAGACATAACGGTATATAGACTGGAAGATATATTGATGGAAAGATGTATGGAAAAATTAAAGCATGGAGAGACAGATGGCTGGCTGGCTGGATGCCTGGATGGATGGACAGATACATGGATGGATGAATTGATGAATAGATGGATGGATGGATAAATGGATGGATGGATGAATTGATGGATGGATGAATTGATGGATGGATGGATGAATTGATCGATAAATGCATGCATGAATTGGTGGATTGATGAATTGATGGATAAATGGATGGTTGGATGAATTAATGGAAAGAAGGATGGATGGATGGATGAATGGATGGATGGATGAATTGATGGATGGATGGATGAATTGATGGATGGATGGATGGGCGCCAACGCAGCTGTTGGTCTGTCGATCCATTGACCGATAGACAGACAGACAGACGGACCGATAGACATACGGACGGACGTACAGAGCGTTCTAGTCGACAGAGCAGATGTCGTGGTACTCTATCTCCATGGAAGAGGCACGCCACGGAAGAATCATTAGAGTCTCTTTCAGAAGAAAACGTTAACTGCAGGCACTGAATCACACTCTCTCTGTCTCTCACTCTGTCTCTCTCACTCTGTCTCTCTGTCTCTCTCACTCTGTCTCTCTGTCTCTCTCTGTCTCTTTCTCTATGTCTCTCTTTATGTGCCTGTATTCGTCTATCACTCTATGTTTGTCTGTCGGTCGGTCGGTCTCTCTCTCTCTCTTATTCGCTGTCTCATCGTTTATCTGTATGTGCCTCCCTCCGTCTGTCACTCTCTATCTGTCTGTGTGTATGACTGTCTATCTGTCTGGCTCTCTGTCTCTTCCACCCACACACACTCTCTCTCTCTCTCTCTTACCTTGTAGTTGATGTTGGATGGATGCTGTGATTTCTCTGTGCAGGTGTTTGAAGGTGACTTACAACAACTGATGGGAAGTTTGGCGATTGTGTAGATCCAGTCCATATAGGACTCCGCTCCACAGCATTTGAACTGAACATTTTTGCAAACAGACAACGACCTTTTCACCTTTTACTCTCACACCAGACATTTATGGCATAATCACCTATTAGCGCATAGAGACGGGCTTGATGGGCACAGTTAATACCTTGGGATAAATGCACGTATGTGCTCGTGAATAGGTTGGTGCCCTGCGCTTGGTTTTCAAGTGGCAATTCTAAAGTTTGGATATTACGATTACGATTACGACTTGCAATGCATGCACACATACACACATGCATACAGTTACACATGTGTATATAAGCAAACGGACATGCTCGTAGTACACATTCAAACACATGTGCATGCAATACCTTGGTTCATATTGTACTTAAATGATCGCTAGATCTGAGAGACTTATTCACTTGCCTCAAAAGAACTGATTGAATAGCTTAGTACAGCGATAGCTCATTATGATCTACTATTATGCACCTAATTTATGTGCAAAAACAGCTTTGCTGATAAAGTGATTTAAAACAGACAATGATTCTGTCTCTGGTTTTAATATTAGACGACTAATCGGTTGCTGTAATCCGTTAGTAGCAATGCCATGTAATGTAAATTATTGTAATCGACCATTTATATAGCGCACCTGCAAGACCACAATGAACAGACGAGCTGTATATCAATGAAGCAAAAAAGCGCCATAAAATCAAATTCATGCTCAGAAGCGTTCTGCCGTATCATCTATTTTTTATATTTAAGGTTACCATCTGACGTCATTTGTGTTAATTCGTCGCAAAAATAGTTAATGTTAATTTGCATAGAACCACTCCTTCCCCTTGTCAGGAATTGTCAAAATTTATGCAAGCTCCTTCCCGCTTTAAAAGCGAATCAGAAAACGATAAATCATAATTAAAATTATTATTATTTTGTTGATATAATAAATGTGTGACATTTTGATGATCGATGCTTTGAGCATTAGCTATAGCCATAACCATAACTATGACCATAACCAGACTAGACATAGGCTCGATAGAGGCTGTATACTGTTAATTAGTATAAACTGTTCAATGCTAATCTAGTGAATGGCGGTAATGCTGACGAGGCGTTGGTCTGTTACCGTGAGTTGCATGCTGTCTATAGACTCAGTAATGGAACTATCTCGGCTGTAACTGGTAACCATCGTCTGATTCAAATTCTCAACCAACTCATCGTGAATCTATAGCAGAACGAATTCAGCACTTCTCACGTTTACAAATGACCAATCAATATACCTCTGTTTCTGTTTCTGTCTGTCTGTGTGTCTGTCTATGTGTCTGTCTATCTGTCTGTATCTCTGTCTGTCTGTTTCTATGTCTGTCTGTTTCTATGTCTGTCTGTCTGTCTGTCTGTCTGTCCACGGTCTACTCACCGAACGATAACATATACATAGATAAATAATTCAAAATATTTCCAGAGAGAGCGACATTATTTTTATATATATACGGTGTCTCTCTCGCAAGATATAAATAATTAAGTCCTGTTGAGAGCATAATTAATAACTAATTGTCACAGTAATTCATGATAACGACTGCAATGTATTGAGGCAAAATGACGAAGCTGATGATGACGATTACGATGATGACGATAATGATTATGATGCTGTTGACATTGACAAAATTGGTGGAGAATCTGAACACGATTGAACGGCTGTGATGATGACGGTAAAACTGACCCGTGCTTCGTAGAAGTATGCCAGAGTTCCACATATTGCTTCGAGTACAAATATGAAGATGAGAAAGATGGCGTACTGCAAAAGTCACACGATGCAGTTAACGGTTGGCTACCTACATCATCAGCATAAGGGACTAATCTTGCTCTTCAATGTCTAACTGCGTTTGGAATTAATCATTTATAATCGTAATCGTAATCTCAACATTTCTACAGCCCCCAAAAAAGTGAAGTCGCGGGAACCAGCTTATTTACAGGCGTCGTCTTCGAGGCAGAAGTATTGTGCTAACGTCATCTACCGATTCCCCGTGAAGCAAAGCCTTGCGAAGATATCGCAGCGTACATCTTGAAGTTCATTTTAAAATGGTTCTTATAACCTAGTTTAGAATATTCTTTAAATTGATATTTCCGCCAATGTTCGTACTCCGACTAATTAATTTTTGGGTGGATGAATTAATCAATTGATGCATTAATAGGTGCATTAATTAATTGATGTGTGAATTTGTCAATGAATAAATGACTAAGAGATTGGTTTAATGAATGAAATAAAGAAATAAAGAAAGAAAGAATGAAAGAATGAAAGAATGAATGAAAGAAAGAAAGAAAGAATAAACGAATGAATGGATGAATGAATGGATGGATGGATAAATGGATGGATGAATGAATGTATGAATGAATGGTTTTATATTTATGTCACATACGTCCAAAGATGAATCAGAGACTTCCTATACTGGAATACACTTATTAATTACGCCTATTTCTACTTAAGCTTTAACAATGAAGCCATTCATAGATTACGATTACGATTACGATGAGAAGCATTACTCTACATGGGGTAACCACAGATCTTTACACTTACGATGGTGAGACATAGTCTGTTTTCCCTCCAGGCGCCACAGCAGCCGAGGCCAAACACGAATGCGATGATCAGAGCCCCAGTGAGGACGAGTAGGTAGGTCGTCGCCTCATAAACACTCGTAGCCAACAGAGCGATGTACGAATGTTTATCAAAGACGGTCCAGAGACCAACGGAAAGAATGGCCACACCTGATAACTATACAGGAAAATAAAACATACACAGAATAAAAGATGAAGATGGAGAACTGGGTTTTGGAAGAATCAAGGGATTAAACGAAAGAGGAAGAACATTTAGGGAATGGACGGATTAGATTGAAGAATAGGGTGGAAGAATTCTCCAATGCTTGTCCAAGAATCTAAATTACATAAAGTAGATTGTGTCCTATAATACGGGCGACGTGAACCCATGTAAGCATAATATAACCTCTTGGGTATATATAATATGCTTATAAATATAATTAAATACAGTCATATGAGTGAAATTGTGACACAGCATCAGAAGAGAAAATGTTGTATCCTTGGCGTAATCGTATCGTATCTTTAGATTTGTATAGTTATTCAGAGGTGCTCTCATCACGGAAACCTCAGAGAAAAAGACACTCCTTGAAAGAGCGAGAAGCCAATGGAAAGAAACCAGTCATTAATTTAGCCCCTAGCGATGGAGGAATGTCATTCCAGGTAGATGGACCCGCAACAGCAAACGCCCGGTTTTGGGCCAAGCAGGGGCGGCGATCCCGGGTGGCATAGAGGGACACGTCCCCCACACCTTTTACAGAGAGAGAACACGGTATACGTGTGTTTCCCCACATTTCCTTCCCCTCTCACCGGACGTCCCCCACCTGTCAAACGAGATCGCCGCCTCTGAGGCCGAAGCAATCTTAGTCCTAGGCACAAAAAAGACGAGTCGAACTCCGGGATTGGTGTATCCTTGGCGTTTTGTTGTCTCGATGAGTCGGGCATTGAGTAAGAGTCATGGTTTTACCTGAGCATGAGTGGGAACTCTAAATCAACAGTTCTAGCCAAGGTTGAAAGGTCACACGTGCATTTCTCGGCCGTTCTCACGACGCTACCGCTATAATCGCTCGACCATAATGAAAACCGCATGGAATGCTGTGTGCAGTGTGCACGCAGTCGCTGGAAAAGCAACTTGGCATTCATCCAAACAGGAAAAACATTTTTATATCGCTGGCCAGATGCATAGGAAGCGAAGAAGGAGACGCCATTCCACTTTCATTAACACACGCGTGGAGATAAGAACCCAGCTACTATAGCATTCCCAGGTCCTCGAATCCATCATCAATGTAGACTTCTGCTCGTGCCAGTAGAACTGGCAAGGCTCAATTGCAGCCACAGCCGCGATGGCTTATTAAGACTTATTAGGCCTAAGCGTGGGATGGATTTGGGACGAAAATCAGCCAGTCATGATACGTGGAGATGGTTAAGGACTATATACACGGGTTCGACCCTCTTCCTTCCAGTGCTGTTTAAGTTAATGTAAACTTAAAATAACGGTAGCGTTAACTGAAAAGTTATAATATAGTTAACTAAAACTAAACCTGGAAAGATATGACAACTGGAACTAAAGCTTAACTTTAAAATTGAAAGCTGAATTGACGTTTTCTGTTGCTGCGAACAAAAAATATGGTGTAACTACTTTTTGTGGAACGTTTGCGACGCCAAATATAAACCAAAAAGTTTTGAAAATTGAAACTAAAAGCTACAACTGATAAGATTTTAAAACCAAACCTAGACCTAAACAGTAAAGTTAAGCTAAAGTTGAAACTATAACTTAAACTGAAAAGTCGACTGAAACTGAAATAGCACTGCTTCCTCCTCCAGTGCAGACATTGAGCAAGGCTTCTTCAATCGCAATTGCTGAACGCCATCGATTGATGATTTGTGATTGGTCAGTGGATTGCCTAATGAAATCGTAAAACCGCTGCCACTGCTAATACCATAACTAGGGCTGCCGCTCTAGAGTAGTTTTGGAGTCGAGTACCCGGTCGAGTAGCTAGCGGATACTCGTGTACCCGTTAATACCGGAAGCGCTTAATACGACCTGCCTAACAGTAATACAAGCTGCATGGCTTCTACCATAGACCATAGATAGACTCAGTAGACATAGTAGTCAGTAATAGTAAGTAAGGAAACCCAAAGAGTCTATAACCTGGACCTGGTACAGGTTGCAACTTTTTTTGCAATCATGCAATTGCCAATTTGTAATGAATTAACTCACCATAATTTGGAAAACTGGAACCGGAAATTGCAATTTTTCGACAGGAAGTGGAATTAAACGGGTACTCAATAAGTAAAAAAATCACTCAAGTATTTTTGGAGTCGGGTACTCGCGATTAGCCGGGTACGCGCGGTAGACCTAACCACAACGACAATTTGTTTTTGTCAAGACTCAGATCCAGCGACGAGCAACGGGTAAAATCATCACCACACTTGATAGCAACACGAAAAATAAACTACGCGATCGTACACACGATGAAGAAGCATACGGACGGATATTCATAGAGATACGCCAGGGTACAAGCGAGGCAGAGAGGAACATATGTAGGAGGTCGATGAAAGAAGGAGAGATGACATAGAAGGAGAGAATAAGATGGAAAAATGACGTCGGCGGATATTTTTTTACTCTCTAACTGAAGCTCAACATCTGTTGACTGATTTTTATCAATTTGGTTGAGATTTTTGTCGACGTCATATGGATTATAAGACCATTCACGTCACCCTCCTGCTTTATCCGTGCTTCGGACTGGCACTAACTGGCACTAGCGGCACTTACTGGTAGTTGCGGAGTTTATTCGAGACTGGCGCATAATTCTTGTGATGCGAGGATGCTAAAGCAATAATGGGCATAGAATAAAAAAAGTTGTCTGATATTTTGGTGGTGACTTGAGTTTTAAAAGCTAGTTACTGCTCAGTGATTCAATGAATCGCAGAAATTCATTCTATCACGCATCTTGATAGTAACCACAAACTCTAGATTAATAAATCGCGATTCGACAGGTGAGAGCAGGGCACAAGCTCATTGACGAGCGCTCGTCATATCAGAGAGGTTGTCCAAAGGTACAAAATGAAGAACAAAATCAATGCAGTGTCCTGAAGAAGACCAGGTTGGATCTAACACATACAGACCTAAGGAAACGTTCTGATCATTTCGTAGTTCATTTGCGAACTGAAAAAAGAGGCTCACACCATTTTTTTACTCAGAAGATCCAGTTTTTGCAAAATTTGAGGTATTTAATTCAGAAATAACAGCAGACAAAGCTCAATTCATTTTTGATGCTATTCGAAATGAAATAAACTGTTTAGTTTTTGGTTTTAACAAATTCTGTGATCTATGTACTTTTTGACTGATGTAAGCTTCACAGTTTGAATGACTAAGGTAGGTCCTACGTTCATTCTGTGCATCATCTAATATTATTAGAAGTATCTTCTGTGTAATTGGGTTGAAACGCATTAAAAGTGAGTTGAGGTTAGCCTGCAGCTGCCTTTAAGGAAAACTAATTAACTTTCGTCTTTATATTTCAGCCTCAATCCACGTTTCTCCGCCTGCAACTGCTTAAACAGCGCCAAAAAATGCCAAGAAACTCACAAGGAGAATGAAGTTGAAGATAAAGAGAACGTTCTTTAGGAGGAATATTCCGCAGCATTCCTCTTCATCTTCCTCTCGTTTTGTATCGTCTTTTGCTGGGGAGAATTTCACCTTTGATGCCGACATCGTCGCTTTTTAACTTAAAGATTCACCGGATTATCCAAATCTGAAAAGAAAATGAATTTCCGTTCTCCTAAGCCTCCTTTCTTCATGATTGCTTGCATAGAATTAATTAAGTGACTACCTACGTAGAATTAAATCCTAGAGTTGTACTAACGTCTTCTATTCAAAAACTTGACGTAGTGCAATATCGAACAGTTTTTCTGTAGTCACATCTTATGGCTTACGGCACACGTAGCCTATACATGTATGCTATGTATGTATGTTTGTATGTATGCATGTATGTATGTATGTATGTATGTATATGTTCATGTATGCTTAGAGACCTAAAAGGCCAGTGAAAATATACCTACTTTGCCAGAGGGCGTTCTGTTCGCACTGAAAAGAATACAGCGTCATATTTTGCCGACCACTTGTTATTTAAGTCCCAAGATAGCAACGCAAATCCAATTTGCGAATCTCTCAGGAATTCTGAAGAAAACTGAATAGCATAGGACGCAGTAACCTATGCTTGTCTAATTCAGGGCTTTAGTTTGGAGGGAATATTCTTGCTCATAACAATCGGAGGAATGTCTCCACCTTTTTCTGGTTTCAATGCTAAATGCAAGTTGAAGCGCAACATAAGCTATTGGATCCTTAATGTAAAGTTCTCTATGAGTCACAGAAGCGCCCTCTGTCGGTGGTTTTTTTCTAAATTCCATTGTCGTGCCGGACGGGTGCAGTAGGCCTATACTCTAATGGATGCGATGGCGATTTGCCAATTCTTGCGATCAAAAGCAACAGCAACAATGAATTCTTTGAAGGTCGATCGGATGACTTACGCTGCCTCTACACATAGATAGAGGCAGATGTTGATTCCATTTAGTCAAGTTCTTAGGCCATCGATGATACGGAACAACACCCTGCAGTCAGAACTATACTCGTCTCTGTCTTTGTGTGTCTCTGGCTCTTTAGAGAGGTCTAAGAACTCCGTAAACAGCTGTGTAGTTCCTTATCCAGTGAGAGAAAATGAGAAGAGTGAGGGAGCGAGAGAGAAAGACACACACACATGCAAGTATACATATATGCATACATACATACATACATACATACATACATACATACATACATACATACATACATACATTCATACATACATACATACATACATACATACATACATACATACATACATACATACATACATACATACATACACACATACATACAATACATATACTATATACATACATACATAGTACGTACGTATAATAATTAATCCCTTAATTATGCCAGTCCTAGGGCAGCCATGTGTAGGCCTATGACGTTGAGCGACTTCATTTTCCTAGCCTCGGCATATAAGAGCCGGTTGCCAGTCCCTCTCCCTCGCCGTCTCATCTTCCCACCGACTGTGTGCAGTCAGTGTACTAGTTATAGCTGAGTTGGGTAGAGGGCACAGGTGGGCCAGAAATCTCGACACAAATTTCTTACCTGGTAGGATTTTAAACCCCAACCTCACGGTTGGCAGTCGAACCTGCTAACCATTGGACATCGCAGATTAAATAATTAAATTGCTCATTCACTGACTTCGCTTCCCCACATTGGTGTAGGGCATGTGTATGTCGAAAATCTAAGCTCAGTTGGCGAATTCAAACGCGGTGCTCGCCATTCATTCGCTCTTCGACTGAAATGTATCGTTAATCCACCATTTTTTTAAAATACAATCAACCAAGCATCTTATTGGCCAACGTGAATTCAATCTGGAAAGCAATCTTTATATATATATATATATATATATATATATCCTGTAATATCTGTCACCGATCTTGAAGCGGTTTACCCAAATAAAATTGAACATGGAGAAAACCAATGACCTTCCTGTGTTCAAGTTGTCAACTTTTATGGTCCACCATAATATTAAATATCCTCACTACATACATTATAATACATACAGGCCCACATGCATACATGCATACATACATTCATGCATACACGTGGTTACATGAACGGATTTCTTCTGCCATTTCACAGCATCTTAAGCAACATATTGGTTACACAAGACACTTGACCTAAATAATATTATGTTATTATGCGGACGGAGTTATTCTTCCGATAGTTCAATTGTTTCATACTTACCAGTACAGACATAACATAATCCAGTTCTGGAAACGGCATCTGCCTGACTAACAATAACCCCGCATCAACGAGAGCGACCTACGGGCGCACAACACTCTCTCAGCTGCTGCTTCTGGTGGCGAGGCTTGTGGCGGGAAGGGATGGAGTGTGGGAGAAAGGGATGGAGTGCGGGAGGAAGGGATGGAGTGCGGAAGGAAGGGATGGAGTGTGGGAGGACGGGATGGAGTGCGGGAGGAAGGGATGGAGTGTGGGAGGTAGGGATGGAGTGTGGGAGGAAGGGATGGAGTGTGGGAGGTAGGGATGGAGTGTGGGAGGAAGGGATGGAGTGTGGGAGGAAAGGATGGAGTGGCTTGGAGAGGATGTTGGGCTTCGTTCTCGTGCTGGGCTATTGTGGAGAAGATGAAGAGAATGGATTTACCTCGACCGATGGAGTTCTTTACAATGGCATTTGCTGCTCAACGAAGATGTCTGAGAAGAGAAGGAGTTCCAAAACCAAACAGACGTAGTTAACAAACGGATGAAGGGCAGTAGAACTTTGAGAGAAAGACAGACAGATACAGACAGACAAGCAAAAAGGCAAACCCAAAAACAGACGGCCAAACATACAAACAGGTAGGCAGACAGACAGGTAGAGAAGAAGAGAGACAGACAGGTAGGCAGGCAAACAGAAAGGCAGACAGACGGGCAGGCAAGCAGACAAGCAGACACACGGGCAAGCAGACAGACAGGTAAGTAGGCAGACAAACGGACTGACAGACAGACTGAAAAACACAGACAGTCACAGACATACATACACAGTCAAACACTACACAGGCAGACCGATACCGACAGACACAAACGGACAGGCAGGCAGACAAGAGAGAGTACACCCAATTTGCAGCTGTTATCACACGTAAACAGCTGATGTTGGTGCTGTTAGTTCCTGTTGTTCCGGACTGAGATTAGTTTTAGTTTGTAAACCACGAAACAAACAGATGCATAATAGAAAAGCAACGAATGCGCTGTTGTTGGCGTGCTACAACTGTTCAACTAATCGTCGGCTCCCTCCCTATTCTGCCACCCCGCCGGGTCCCTCCCTAGTCTGCTGCCACGCCCTTCCACGCCTTGTGTGGGGCGCAACTGATTAGAGGCTAACGTAATTGCTTATCGGGCCTTCATTAGTTTCCAATTTGTCTGAATTCTATTCTGCGTCACATTTTGAAGACTTGTTGTCAACTAAACTTGAGGATCTGAAACACGACTGCCGAACGCATTCAGCCCACGATTCATCATCGGTAGTTGACTGCAATTGTGACGCCCAGAACGATAACAGGAATTACATGTTTAAAAATAGAAAACAGAGTCTATAATATTAAAATGGAGCTCTTTATTAGCTTTGACAAACTGTTTCTGCTTTTCTTATATCATATTCCTTAGAAAAGTAATGTCAATTTAAAGTTACATTCGCATTGTCTTTCTGAGATAATCGTTTCGAAAGCTTGTAGAATTCATTGACGTGGCGTTTAATGACTATGAAATGGTTAAAGAGTGGAGGGGAAGTTGCCAGAGCATATTGATAAGCAGAGGATTTTTTAAAATTATGAGAACAACGATAGATGCGCAGTCTTTCGGTGAAGAGTTAGGTATGGTGTTAAGAAATTCCGGGTCCCCAGGCAGAGTAGTCACGTGTCACTTAGACCAAAACGGACGTGTTCGACTGCAAATAATTAGAAGTACAGTCATATTCATATATTTGATGTTTACACTGTCTTGTTGTATTCAAGTGTAAGTTAAATTATATTCAAAAGGCACAAATCACAAAAATACATTTTGGACTAGCTTTTAAACGAACAAGGAAATAAGAAACCCAGTACCTAGTGAATAAATGCCTTCATTACCCAACCCCCAGTTGACGGTTATACCTTAATCCACCTCGCTTCTCCACTTTCGGAATTTATCCACACGTTATCTTGAAAGATATGAAATTATGCTAATTTTTCAAATGTTTGGAACAGCATCTCATTCTGTGGGTTTACTACTTTATTAGCTGTAGGTGGTTTCTTTGGTCTGACGCTTCGTTTCCTCTTGCATCTGGTATGCACGGATGCAAAAGGTGCTGCCCTACCCCGTGCTGGCGATGTCATGTTTCAGAACATCTGATCAGTATGCATTCAGAGGAAGATAGGAGCCAATCAACGACTGGTTGCTAGAGGTAGTCACGAGTCACGAACAGTTTACTCTGTTGTATTTCGTGCGTATGTGGCTGTTTCAGTTTAACGACACTGTGTGATAAGAAAAATCACCCTCCTCCTTTATCCAGGCTTGGGACTGGCAACACTGTCAGAGTGCAAACAGTAGAGGAGTTACCAACATTGTATGATTGTTATTATCATTCTTATTTCCTATACCCAAACGATGAAATCCGAAGGCTTGGCAAGCATTTTTGAACAAGAACGAATACATTATTATTATCAGAATCTGCAAAACTATTAATGTAAACAATGAGAAATGTTGCAAAGCCACAAAGATAACTTTTAAAAAAGAAACAAGACTTATGTCATTTTCAATTTTAACAAATGATATGGCTGTTCTGTAACGTTATAATGTTCAGCCCAGCCGTGGATGTTGACGCGTGCCGTTTCGGTAGATGGCGAATCTATCGCCCTCTTTTCAAAACCTGTTCGATTCAAATTGCCATGTGATGAAAGTTGGGTGTGCTATGGTTTAATGCCAGGCTTTCCATCACTTGACCGATCAAAATGGAATGACTGACCAATACGAGTTGGCCAAGGATCCGATTATTGTCTTCGACTGACAATGGACCATTGAGAGAAGACAACTTTATATTTAATTGGAGGATTTATATAGCGCTCCCTCAAGAATATCTACTCAGGAGCGATATAAGTTCAATGGGTGGTTGAAGGTTCGGGCCTATTATTTGGCGATTACAGGCTTCCTGGAGTAGACAGCAGACTGTCCAAGCTCTGGGTAGAGGTTATGAAGGAAGGAAGGCAGAAGGGTGCCAATAAGATAAGAAGCTC
Organism: Bimastos eiseni; assembly: GCA_959347315.1. Taxonomy (NCBI): domain Eukaryota; kingdom Metazoa; phylum Annelida; class Clitellata; order Crassiclitellata; family Lumbricidae; genus Bimastos; species Bimastos eiseni. Next base: position 4,952,871 of record OY365821.1, read on the forward strand.
TTCCCATCCTATTGTCCAAACATGAAGGCTCCGCAGCAGGCAGCCAATAACTGGAAATTATGCAACCAACTGAAGAGAGCAGACTCTGTAAGTCTGAATACAGAAGCCATATTCTATTCTGTTCTGTGTCACTTTTCTATTCTATTCTATTCAATTATATTATATTATGTTATATTCTATTCCATGCCCTTCTACTTACCGACTTATTCTATTCTATTATGTTCTGTTTTGTGTCACGTTTTTCTTCTATTCAATTATATTATATTATATTATATTATATTATATTATGTTATATTCTATTCTATTCTGTTCTGTTCTGTGTCACTTTTATATTCTATTCTATTCTATTCTATCCTATTCCTTGCGCTTCTACTTACCGACTTCCAAAGCGCCTCTCACAGCGCAACCTAATCAGAGGCGCTCTCAGTGCAAAGAACCCCTCGAAACAAGTAAAAACCTTAAGTGAACGAGCAGAACAGTTGTGTTACCAGATCAGTTTTCAACCAGATCAGCTTTCAGCACGAACCATAGCAGAAAGGTCATTTCAAAGATGACTGGACAAGTGTCAATCAAGACAGTATACATTCAGAGGAAGACAAGAGCCAATCAACGACTGGTTGCTAGAGGCAGTCACGAGTCACGGACAGTTCATCGTCACCGTCATGGTCCCATGGGTCGAAGACCATTAGGGGTCCTGTGTACAATGCAGCACTGGTCCAACTGCACGAACAGTTACACCATTTATAACAACGATTTTTGCACCGGTAACGCTCCTAATTCACGCATCCTAACCCAATCGATCAATGAATCAGCGAGGCAGTCAGTCAGTCGGTCAGTCAATCAATCAACGAATCAATCAATCGCCTCTTCAAGAAACCTACTCAGATTGGCATTTTTCTGACATGCTTGTATGATCTACCGCTGACGTGATTACCTGTAAAGGTGGAAATTTGGCTAACCGGATAGGAAAATATTGTGTTTTTTTTTTTTCAAGTAGTTTTTTTCATTCAAACCAAGGAAGTTATATCAAAACTCAACATATTTACAAGAGAATGCAGAACCAATGGCTTAAAGGGCGAAACCCAAAAGGGCCTAAGCCTCGCTTACTAGCCCCTCCAGTACTTTTGAAAAAGCATAAATATGCAGACTGATATGATAAAATATGCGGTGTTCGTTACACTTGGTCAGTGGCAGATCCAGAAAACCAAATAGCGGGTTCCATTAATCAATTGAACATGGTAGTTGAGTATGGGGTAAATTTATAGAAGTTAAATTTGGCGGCAATTATTATTTTGTTTTGGGGAATTGAACCCATTACACCCTCCTTAAGTACCCCTTTCGCACCACTTATACAGTGTACGTGTGCAAATCGAATGGTAGCAATGTAACACACATCCATATCAACCTAGATCCGTGAATACAGTATATGCTAACAACTTTCAGAAAGGCCTGTGTTGCAAATGAAAGGTGTAGCTTCATTATGTCAGCATAGGCCAACGCGCTGCGAGTTTAAGCTATTTTAGATATCATGTGAAACTGCGGTTCGTTGTATCAAGAGGCGACGTTTTGGAGTGACAGATGCCAGCATCTCTCGAACGTCATAGTCGGTTACAGGGAAAAGTATTTGCTTTCGTGAAGAACGCGGCTTTTCCGTTCACACTATCGTCTCTGTCTGTCTGACTGTCTGTCTGTCTGTCAGTCTGTCAGTCTGTCTCTTGGCGTGCTTCTTTGTGTCGCCTCCGTTGGAACCGATACGTAACGATGTCTTCGAGTGATTTGAAACATATCGCTTGTATTAGTTTGATATTCGGTGCCATTCAACCGCTGAGGAGGAGGAGGAGGTGGAATAACCACCTGGATCTGCTTCCTCCCACCCATTCCCACTACCACCCTCTCTCGCTCCCTTCCTCTCATCTCCTCCCCTCTTCTGGAAGCCCTCGTTCTCAGAACCACCTCCCAGATTCCGTCTATTTTCAGCACAGTTTCCACCTCCACCAGTGGCGCCCTCCCTCGGGCCGTTGCGCATGCTGTTGCTGCCGTCTGCAACGCCACTTGGTGCTGCCGGTGCTGATGCTGCGGCCGACTTGGACTCGCTCGGAGCCGAACTTGGGTTCCGCAGAGCAACGACGCCAGGCGAAGGTAGTCAGGAGTAGGGTTGCGAGGCTTCGGGGCAGCGTCGCTAACTTTAGCAACGTACATCATTTTGAGGCATAACTCGTCTATCAGACACACACACACCTACACAAGCCCACCTACACGCACCTACGCACACACACCTACACACACAGCGCGGAGCCCTGTATCTGCTACCTGCCCTCCTGCAGCGTCGACGCCAGCGCCAGAGGCTGAGGCAGGCACGATGCCAGCAGATATCAATTTACCTGTATTGGAAGCGTCCCACCTCCATCTTAGGAAGGGCTGGCACTGATTTTCTCATCGTAAATGATATGGAAGCGCTGTTAAGTGTTCGTAGACCAAAATCACGTGCTTGATCAGACTCGGAGGGGTGTACGGGCGTTGCTTGTACGGTTGATGCTCTGTGGCCTCGTGTACAGAGATAGCCAGATTCTGTGCACAGATTCAACTGTAGAATAAAACACGACGCACGCGCGGTCGTGAGATACGGAACAGTTGACGAAAAGTATGCAAAAGGAACGGATTGAAAATGGGTCCCAAGGAAAATGCTACCATGCCCATGTGGTGCCAAAGTGACGTCCATATACCCATGTTCACTCTTAGAGGTCCAAAATAGGTCCCACCAAATGCTCTTGACGGAGATATACGTATCTTCGAAATCGTAATCTCAGCATTTCTACAGCGCACACAAAAGCGAAGTCGCGGGAACCAGTTTATTCACAGGCGCTTACTCAAAACATAATCGATAGACAGGGGGTCAAAACCAGAGAGTCAGGCAAGCAGACAGATAAGGTGGATGGTGTTTGGAATTGAAACGGTGAGGGAGATAGGAGGAAGAGGAGCAATCAGGATAGGATTTGCGAAAGAGCAGTGCTTTGAGTTGCGAGTGAAAATGCTGTGTGGAGATAGCAAGAGGTGAGGTGTTTGTACATTCGTAGGACGGATCGGATATTTGTCTTAATGCTGGAGGGAGTTTGTTCCAAAGAGGGGGGGCAGCAAAGGCTATGGAGTGATTTGCAAATTTGAGTGATGATGTGACGGGAGGGCGAAGTAGTGTGAGGGTGGAAGAGGAACGGGTTGAACGATGTGGCTGAATCGTGAACAACTGACGGAGATATGTGGGCTGTAAGGATTGCAGTGTGTTGTAGGTGAGTGAAATGACCTTATATTCGATCCGTTCAGGTATTTTGAGCCAGTGGAGTGATTTGAGGACAGGAGTGATATGGTGATGCTTTGGGGTCTTAGTGACAGCGCGGGCGACAGCATTCTGAATGGCTTGGAGGCGGTTTAATTGGGTGGTATCGATATTGAGGAAAAGCGAATTACAGTAATCCAATTTCGCGTGAACTATTGATGTGGCTATTGTGGATCCAGTTTTTGAGTTAAGCATACAGCGGATACTACGAAGATCACGGATGTGCATGAAGCAAGAGCGAGAGAGATGGGTGACGTGATCAGCGATGCAGAGGTTTTGGTTAGAGTTAGGAGAGTGATTGGGGCGCATTCAAATTGAATGTGATATGCGGTGAGTAATTTAAGGATGGAAAGATGCAGGATGATTGACAGACTCATTATGGCGTTTGAAAATGGACAAGTCCACTATTTGCGATGGCTGGAATGAAATGATAACAGAGAATGCATGGTGAAGGGTGAATATTGTGCGAAATATTAGTTAAAATGCAGTGAAAAGTAAAGCAACGGACTCACTTGGTATAGACAAGTACTCCAAAGAAAAACGAGTACTCCAAAGAAAAAGAAACTTATCCATGTTGAAAGGACGCCAAGATTTTGGAACGTTTAGGAAAGATCGCTGCACGTCTGCTGTCTTCTGCTGACTCCCATATCAAGCAAAGGGTTATGGTTACGATTAGGATTAAGGCTAGAGATAGGCTTAGGGTTATGGTTAGGGCTAGTGTAAGGGTAAGGGTTAGGGTCAAGGCTAGGGTTAGGGTTAGGGTTAGGGGTTAGGATTAGGGTTAGGATTAGGGTTAGGGTTAGGGTGAGGGTTAGGGTGTGGGGTAAGGCTAGGGTTAGGGTTAGGGTTAGGGTTAGGATGAGGGTAAGGGTGAGGGTTAGGGTTAGGGTTGGGGTTAGGGTTAGGGTTAGGGTTAGAGTTAGGGTTAGGGTTAAGGCTAGGATTAGGGTTAGGATGAGGGTTAGGGTTAGGGTTAGAGTTAAGGCTATGGTTAGGGTTAGGGTTAGGGTTAGGGTAAGGGTTAGGGTTAAGGCTAGGGTTAGGGGTTAGGGTTTGGGTTAGAGTTAGTGTAAGGGTGAGGGCAAGGGTTAGGTCAATGTTAGGGTTGGGCTTAGGGCTTGGGCTTGGGTTAGGGTTGGGGTTCCTCCGAGCCATATCACCACCATATCACCGCGTGATCTCACTTCGCGAGTTATTAAGTGAGTTTCCTATAACTGGGAATTAATGTAACCTTTATTTGCACCTGAGGCTCAAATTAAAAGAAAACTCAGGACAATACTGAGAACAGATAGCATCATTCAAATTTATACAAACTAGGCGCTGATTTAAATTCCATTGCGAACGGCGCTATATAAATGTTTACTTATATTTATTAAAGTGCAATAGGTTGAAATAGGCCACAATATGTTGGAATTAGGCTAGAATAGATGACAAAAGTTAGAGTATATTAGAATAGGTTAGAATATGTTGGAATTAGTTAGAATATGTTGGAATAGGTTAGAATAGGTCAGAATGTATTAGGATATATTAGAATAGGTTGAAATGTGAAATATTTCATAATATGTTTTTAATGGGTTAGAATAGATCAGAATATGCTAGACTGTATTAGAATAAGATTGTTAGAATGGATCATTATATGAAGGGCCAACATTATGCTATTAGATGTTGTGCAAAATGATATCCTATTATATCCTATCTCTTCGGGCCGTACCCTATCAAATGAAAGTATACCACATCGGATATCATAATAGAATAGAATGATTTCGAAGCATCATTGCGAGCAACGAGCAGAGGTGCTGAGCATAACCAGGTTGTTTATTAACCATTACTTTCTGTTTATCAGAAGATAGTGGAGTTGTATAAACATTGTTATCCTCTTAACTCGGTCTAGACGTAGGCCAAACTTCTGTCTCTCTGTTTCTCTCTGTCTCTCTCTCTGTCTCTCTCTGTGTCTCTCTAACGGTCACTTACAAACATCTTTGTTTTGTCTGTTTGCCTTGATTTCTGGGCATTGTCTTTCAACAAAAATGTCTGCAGTTTCGACTGAATGGCTAGTTAACGTAAGTTCTTGATCAAATATTGTTTTGGTCTAACTGGGTTTAACTTTCTTAGAATTCGGCCCATAGAATAGCTCCGCAGTGGCCTACAATGTCCAACTTTTTAAGCACCTCTATTAAACTAGGTCTAGGGCATCAGCTAAATCGCGGGCGCAGCGTCGAGTCAGAGGGGTTGTCCGAAGATAGCAAAATGTAAATCCAAGTCCAGTTATCTAATAATGTTCTCTGAGTAAACCGGAGAATGATCCTGTAACAGTGGCGCTAAAGAAGTTGTTTTCATTTGATTTGATTGGTTAGGCATTCAAAACAGTCGATGCATAAAAATTCAGCCGAGCTGCTTAGATCGTGGTAAGGCGTCATCAGTTAGGCATGACGTTATGACGATGAATGGTGTCATGAGAAGGTCAGGTCACTCAGGTTCGCTGCTGAATTGGGACAGTACTGTTCCCACAATGCAGCTCAAGACAAGCAGAACCATGCCATCTCAGTCTGACTCTGTCCCTGTCAGTTTCTTTGTCTCTGTCTGCTTCTATGTCTCTGTTTCTGTCTCTTTGTCTTGGTCTCTGTCTATCTCGCTGTCTGTCTGTCTGTCTACCTGTCTGTCTGTCTATCTGTCTTTGTGTCTGTCTATCTGTCTGTCTGTCAGTCTGTCTGTCTGTCTCTGTAGACAACAGAACTATATTTGTAGGCGACGTTCGCGATCAGCGCTGTCGGTAATTCGCCCTGTCAGTGACGCCACAAGGCAGCAATTGATGCCATCCTTACGCGCCAGTTGTTTGCCTGGCATCTGTGGCGGGGTTCAGCAGATCGAGGGAAAGGCCATAGAATAGCATCAACAGGCGGCAGCAGCCTCATCAGCATCAGCAGCAATAGCATCGTCAGTGGCGTGGTCTTAGTCTGCGTGCTCAACTTGGACCTTTCAGCATCTAGCTGAAAGCCGTGGATTAATTGCAGGTATGTCGCCAATTTCTGGGGTTTCGCCCATAGAGTACTGTAGCAGTTCTGTGTGGGGGAAAGAGGGCAGATTCCCTGGCCCTTGGGCCCAGCGATCTTTAGGGTTTCGGGCCGGATCCGAAATCAACTTATGAAAAATATTGTTATCAGTTATACAAAGTTTGTGCTTTGAATCTTGCTTCCAGTAGGTTCGAACCCACCCCAAGTCACTGCGTAGCAACCTTGGACAATTAAGTTGCTCACCCATAATTGTCTGCGAGGAAGGCAACGGGAAATCATCATACTCATCTCATCCCCGGGTGGCGTATAGCCAATTGGTCCAGGCTTCGGGCAGAGAACTCATCGTCATCCAGTGAAGATGCATCTAGCTAAATACTGCAGCATCGACTACAGTATCTCATGAATAATAAATTAATTTGAGATTAAACTTAGAACAGCGACCGCCCAATTTAGAATCAACGCCTGTTGTATACTGTTCAATATGAAATGAGATTACAGCACCATCATAATATGATCAAAAGTACAGTTACGCGACGAAGCTCCACTTCTATGTATAGTGCATTACACAGTTTCGAATGTAATGGAACCGGAACCGGGGCTCAGGAACAGCAAACCCACCCGATCATCCCCTCATGTCGGCCCAGACATCAGAGTCGATTGATTCAGATGGGACCCCGCTGAGTTTAACAGCTGGGATTTTGAAACACAAGACGGCGCGGATGTAAACCACGACCGTCGTTTATTGAAATGGCAGCGGATCAGTAGTTCTTAACCTTTTTAATGACGGTATCCAATGATTTTTTTAATTCTATCCCGCAACCCCTGCGCTGAAGATAAAAGGAAACTTTAAATGTCAGGATTTAATTATTATCAGCCGCTGCTATAAAATTAATTGGCAAGTAGCTAGTTGCAATAGTCATGTAATATAGTGGTATGAATAACTAACTGTTTATCAACAGAAATTGTCGATGATATTAGGAAATATCAAATCAGAAATCAGTTTTTTACTATTGTTTTTACTATTGTTATCGTTTCTTCTCAATTATGTTTGAACTCTGGGATCGTTTTTCAGAGAAAGCTAGTAGAATATTGTGCTGGGCATCGAGGCGGTTTCAAAACTTGGGCTTGGTAGAAAGAACAGTTGAAAACCTTGCTTCGCACGGTTATGTTGTTGCGAATCATAGAATTATTATTACTGGAAGGACGCAGTACAATTAGATTTTTTTTAATTAGCACCAAAAAATACAACTCTGGAACATAGGTATAATTTTTATTAAGAAACAGAAAGGAACATGAAAGCAAAACTTTCTAAATGCAGCAGTTGCAGACTTGTGGAATTTTTGGATGATAGTACTGTCTTTGTGGATAGTAGCACGACATCGCAATTTGTAGGCAGAAGCTATAGAAAATTGTGCTATTGAACATTTTTCAGGTCAAATTGCAGTGATTTTAATACAGACTAAACGTCTTCTGAACCACTTAAACCCCTGTTATGCTGTGTTATGTTGCGTAGACTCTTTTCTTGTCCTAGAATTGGGAGAGCCTTTCTCTTGCTCTCTTTGAACTGCTCGGAATTGCTGTTATTTGCGGCGTCCACTTCGTAGTACTTTGCCAGATCCAATCCTCTTTGAAGCGATAACTGTCTAGGATGTTATTGAAACCTTGAGCAACTACCTCACTCATAATTATTGCTGAAATGACACTGTTCTATAATCTGCCAGATCTTTTCATCAGAGAAACGCTCTCCCAATTCTAGGATAATGAGGGAACATGAATTGCCTTGGGATCTGCCCTTTGCTCCTCGGTCGCTTATTATGTCATCTGCCGACGTCTTTAACGTTTTCAGAAAACGAAAACAGTCGTATTATCGTCGGAAGTTAGAGCGCCTCTGAGTATTTGTCATTCAAAAGTGAGCTATATAATTGCTCTGAATGAGTGAATGAGTGCATTGTCAAGCGGTGATTGATTCAAAATATCTTTTACGGAGGTGTAGGGGTTCGAGATCTGAGTAGATATCTTTCGAATGGCGCTATATAATTGCTACGAATGAGTGAATGCATTAATGTATTGTATTGTAATTCAACGGATCTTTACGGAAGTATAGGTGTTCGCTGGACGGACATTTAAGAGTTCAGGGACTCAAATCTCCATCTCCAAATGATTTCCCTAACATTCAGGGCAATCATTTGTTTCGATATCTCTGCGCCATCTGATTCCAATAGCCAACTCTAAACTACTTAGAGTACACTGATCGTCCACAGTCGGTTGGAAGATGACCCGATGGTGGAGAGAGTTGAACACCCGTTCTCATATGCCGAGGCAAAGAAAATGAAGCCGCTAGCACTTCCTACCATGGCTGCTCCAGGGCTGGCTAAAGGGACTGCTCATCTTCTTACCTTTTTAGCTCTTTCCTTAGTTCATCGACCCCTGATTGCATAATAATTAAGTCTCATTGATAAATCATTAATCAGTGACACTCTTCGTTCCGTTGTCTATCGCGCAATGTATTAACCATTGGAAATCGATCACTGCTTTGACTTTGAATTTTTATCAAGATTTCCTCTCATCTTCTTAATAACTCTTAGCAACCGAGGTCTTGCGGGAATATCAAAGCTATACTTATATATATATATTCGTTTATTTGACAAGTTTACACACCGCAGTAAGTTATATGATGCGCGAATTTGCTGCCTTCGGCATATGGTCCGATTTTAGTTCACTAAGTCCAGTTAAGGGTAATTGCAGCTGGAGTGCCTTTAATGAAGTATAAATCCATGGTTCAATTTAACCTAATCAAGATGCTACCTAGGATTTACAAAAACGCCTTGATATCAGGTTTATTGAGTCTGAATTCGACTCGGGACCACGGTCCACCGAAAAATCTGATTGGTGTCTAGCACCTTATAATAGGGCTGTACTGAATAGGCGATTTTCACTATTCGGCCGAATACAAATCAAATATTCTATTCTATTTATTCTATTCTATTTACGGATTTATAAAGCGCCTCTCACAGTACAACCTAATCAGAGGCGCTCCCAGTGCGAGAAACCCATAGAGAAAAGAAAAGTCTTAAGAGAACGAGCAGAAACAGTTGTGCTACTAAATAAGATTGCAGCACGAGTCACAGCAGGAAGGCTGTTCCATAGCGAAGGGCCAACAGAGACATAGGCAAAATATAGGTAAAAATATATGTTTTTTATTGTTCTGTTAGTGTTGCCCACTGTTATTGCATAACTAGTAAAACAAAAAAAAGCTTTACGAAAGGACATTTTAGCAACAACATAATATTCCATGAGACGGGACAATAGACAAAAAGAATGACCCCAAGGAACCCAAAGATCCCTCTAGCCAGGCATATCCTTTCCATGAAATGTTATTCAGCAGTTGATCAAAGTGCAGTTAACAGAAGTCTTATTGTCTTAACTAATCTAGTTCGTGTAAACAAACCCCAAGTATTGATAGTGACAATAGGTAATGATGATTAAGATGATTAAGCAATAACATGAATGAGATGATTAAGTAGTAATAAGATAATTAATAAGTAAAATAGCAGAGAAGTGTGTCTTGAGTTTTATTCTTAAATCTGCTGATAATATAATATTGTCGAATATCAACGGGCGTCTTTTTTCATTCATTGGGACCCATATATTTAATGGAGAATAATCGAGTGTGTGTTCTACAAAATATTGGTCTGTAATTAGACGAAGAGCGAAGATTGTATGAGTTAGTACAAGATATTTGGACGAATTGATAGGAGAAGATTGGTTGCAATAACTGATTAACATATCTATTCATGAACTCGTTAATTTGTAGCCTTGTTTTTTGACGGAGACTTAAAATGTAAGAATAACTGAACGCGTCGTTAGAGTGCCAATGACGAACCTTAGCCGCAGAAGAAAATGATGAATACGAATATGTATGTATGTATGTGTAAGTATGTATGTATATATGTATGCATGCATGTATGTGTGTATGTATGTATGTATATGTATGCATATATGTATGCAGCATGTTTGTATATATTTATGTATATATGCATATTGCATACCTGTATGTGTATATGTTTTTTCATAATTAATATCTAACATAGACTTCCTTTCGTTCGTTATTTTCCCTGCATTCCCTTTCCTTCTCATTCGTCTTCCGTTCCTTCTTCCTCCTCCTCTTTTTCCGCTTCTTCCACTTTCTCCTTCCCATCCCCTACAGGAAGCGTCCTCGATCGATTACCTATCTCTCAGTGGAATAGGCTGCGTCTGGATTCTCTCAGCGGAAGTCAGATGCGCATGTTTTTCCAACGTTCCCTCACTCCCTTTTTCCAGGTGGGAAGAGAAACCGGTAAGAGACTCCGATTTCCAAACCCTTCTCTCTCTCCGAGGTATTTACACAAACAATCAGCCGCGTGATGGCTCACGATGCTCGCGTTTCAGCGTCTTCTGTGATCAGATTGGTCAATATTTTGAAGCGTTCAAGACACTTGCCAATTGCGCGGTTTGTAATTGTTAACACGTCATAAGAGACTTTTTAATGTCAAGGCCTAAAATGTGTGAGTTCAGACTTGGTGAAAGTCGCATACAAGTGCATTTTCGGATTTCCTAAAGGAATAGATGTGATCGTCGAGACCTAGGCGCGACATGACTTAGAAGTTTATAACACGAACCAGTGCTCTGATGAAACTTTTAAGCGGAATAATGCAATCAAATTTTGTCGACGCAACTTGTCCAAGGGACTCCGAACACTCATGCCATCTGTCAGCTGTCGACGGGAATCCATGGGTTGGTTCCACGAGTGTGCGTGGCCCCACCGCTGGTGACTCATTTGAGCTTACTGTGCAGAGTTTTGCTAACTTATATGCGTAGAGAGCGCTTCTGAGCAGCTATTTTTAAGGGGCGCTATGTGAATGCTCGACTTTAAAAATTTGAAAGCTTGAGCAAAGTCTCATAGCTGCCCATTTGAAAATAGCAGGCAAGCAGAATATCTTTCGAGCAGAACTGATTAGGCGAGCGAGTTCTGGAGCTCTTATGTACACATAGCTTATTTTGGGTGTCGTATTCGTTTGGCTGCGTATAGACTGAGACTGTTATGAAAAGTAGGCTACAGAATCTACTCTTTCAATTCAGTTCAGTTATAAAGTGGCACATTATAGTTGTGATGAGTTAAAGTGGGCTACTTGTCTATAATCAGGATTTGAATTGTCAAATTTTTACTGGCGGAGTTGAAAATTTATCACATGTCGAGATGTCCCGACTTAATTTTTGTATGAACCTGAGTGAGACAGGTATATAGGGGGGGCCTAAATTGTCGAGGGCTACCGTGGCTTGGAGATGCTACTGAGAGCTGATCTGGGGTTTGCTTGACTCCAAGGTTTCATAAACAACTCGCGGGGTTGAAAAACGGACTGAAGAGGGTTGAACCCTCCCAACAAACCCCTCCGACAATTCAATCACTGGCTATAATTAATTACTCTCTTTCTCTTCCGTCAGATGTGTGCCGACGATGAGCTTTTTACGAGATGACTCCATTCTGTCTGTTTCAGATTGCATCGAAGGCTTTTCTTGTGTCCATGTTATTATGTTCGAGATATTGTCTCACATTTACCATCCACGTCTTTCCTTGTCTTCCTCGACTCCGTGTTCCCTCCACTTGGCAATATACTGCCTTACTGGTCACCTGCTTATTAATTACTACAGTAACGGTATTCTCGGATAGAAATTGAACCCATTGCAAGACTTGCAGTATATTTCGTTTGCAGTCTGACGGTATTTTATCTGGACAACATCGACATCTCACGAGCCGCCTACCTTCCACGACGGATGATCAACTGTACATTATTAACCTTACTTGAATTGGTCAAACTTGTCATCGTTGCTGTTTACTTGGTTTAAATTATTTCCAAAATAATCGAACTGCATCTACCTTTGCAAGGCAATTTTCTTACTTGATGCTTCATTTTTGGGCAGTTGGACTAGAACCTACTTCTTACACGCTTCAAAGCACTTCAGGCGTGTTCTTACTTTGAGACACTGCCATCAATTAACTGGTGCTATCTAATAGAGCCAAAGGCTTCACAATAGCACTACGAAATAGAAAATGCGCTTTATCGACGTGTTGTTGAACTGAGTCATATCCAACGACCATAGAAAGAGGGCATTTGGTAGATAACGATAGCAATTTGTCCGATATCTTACGAACAAGCAGCGTATAAGTGAAACACAACGGGAGAGTAAGCACCGCGTTGGATACCAACTTTGATAGCAGGTCATACGAACTCTATGTCTGTTTCTGTTATCGGCCTCAGCATAGACCTCTGCCCGATCACATCCTATGACGTCTAACGGAAGGAAAGGGCACTGATCGACGACGGGCTACCGCTGCAGAGCGCTTGCAAACACGTAGCACCTGTGACAAGCAGACTGAGAAATAAACAAACGATGGATGGATTGACAGAAGGACAGACATATAAGTAGACAGACAAACACAAAGAGAGGGAGGGGAACAAACAGAAAGGCAGAAACACAATTACAGTTATTGTAGTCGTAATTGTAGGAAGCTCCAAACTTCTAAAGCGCCAATTGAGAGCAAGACGCAAAGGTTACACGGATCGATTGTCATTCAAATTCTCTCATTCTGTTTCGCTATCGTGTCATCGCCGTCTATGTTTATTGTTTCTCTCTCTCTCTCTCTCTCTCTCTCTCTCTCTCTCTCCCCGACCTCTTGGCTGACGGTCCAGCACGATAATTACCACACTTATCGAGCACCCCTTGTTTGGTTTTTTATAACTTTTTAAAAATTTATTTCGACACATTTAACTTCATTGCTTCTTTGTCTGCGACACGGACAGAAAATGCCAGGTTATTTTCCCGCTCTGTCTACTCTCCCCGGCTTCTATAGGAACCGAACTGGAGCTACTCCACTGGTCATCATCCCATGGATCTGTGGACGACCCCTCTTATGCGACGCAGCGCTCGTGAATAAGCCAATGCACCTGGCCTTCCTTTAGAGTGGCGCCTAACAAAATATTTTAGGTTAACGATGAGATAGCTTCTTAATGAATCTAATCTATTTAGATTCGCGCTCGTGAATAAGCAGGTGCCCTGCGCTTGCCATTTTAAAGGCTTTAGAAATTGGAGATTGTGAGTGATTACGTTTGCAACCATGGTAACACTCTAAGAACATAGCATTAAGGAAATGGCTGTAAGATTAAAGGCTTGATACTGTATACATCCAGCGCATACTGTCAACTCTAGATCATTGTTTTATAAACAAAAATAATAATACAATATGATTCAATACAATATCATTAACTGAGTGATTCTTTTGGGGAATTTATTTCTGATTCAATTCAACTTCGAAATTCAACTTCGTTAGGAAGGCCACTGAGCACAAATCGAGCAGAGCGTTAAGTTCTCTTTAGGCATTTCAGCTGCTCGTATTTAATCCATTAACCAGAAGATGGCCTCTGAACGAGATGGTAGCCCTTCAGTCGAAGCAGACTGGCAGATGCGCCCTATCCCGGCAAACAGAACAGGTATAGAGGCAGTCGCTATAAGGATGCTAGACATAGCGAACGAGAGTTACGGATGAGGTGGTAGAGATTGTTGCGGAGAGACAGAGATATAATGGTAGAGAAAGAAAGAGAGACAGAGAGAGTCAAGTGAATTAAGAGAAAGAGAGACAGAGACGGAGAAAGTGATTTATATAGAGATACGCTGCGAAAGAGCGACAAAGAGAAAGAGAGGACGAAGAAGAGCAGGAGAAGGAGGAGGAGGAGAGAGAGAACTAGAAGAAAGAGGAGAGAATGAGAAGGAGATAAAGAGAACGAAAGAGAAAGAGAGAGAGAAGGAGAGAGAAAGATGTAGAAGAGAGACGAGAGAGGACAGGAGAGAGAGAGTAAGATAGAGTAAGTGAGAGAGAGAGAAAAAAGAAAGAAAGAGAAAGAGATAAAGAGAGTAAGAGAGAGGGGAGAAGGCGAGAAAACTATGAAGAGGAGAGAAGAAAGAGATTGGAGAGCGCATTGTTAGAGCGAGAACGAATGAGAGACAGACAGACAGACAGACAGACAGAGAGCGTGATGTTTTTAGGACCTGAAGCATTGGTGCTGACAGTTCAGCATGGAGTCTGCTGAGAGCATCAAATTCTTCGGTTTCATCACCTCCTTGTCAGATCGACATGTGTTAGTTGTTTAAGGTCGACGCAGCCATCGAAGACCTGACTCTAGCTGAGGTCAAGGACGCGGACACTGTTCAAGAGCACCCAGTGAGCAGAGAGGGCAGACAGAAAACTCTGGCAGCCACTCCTAAGTCAGAATCTCTAAGCACAGCACCAACGCCAGACTATGTGGACCCGGCTAAAAGAAAGCCGACACGCCTCTGCTCTCTGCTGCGTGCGTGAGATGCGCTGTGAAGCCAGACCTGTCTAGAAGCAAGATTTTAAAAAACCGGACCAAACTATCGGCAGATTATCTCCCAATGCCCTCTTGTATTCGCCCTCCTCATTTCTTTTGTCCTCTACCCTCTTTCCTTCGTAATTCCATCCTATCTCTTCCGTTAATCGATCCTCGTTCTTCCTTTTTTCCATCCTTCCTTCTTTCTTCTTTCTCCCATCCCTCACCCGCGTATCAACAATCATCCGTCCTTATATCTGAGTCCTTCGCTCGGTACCATCCATCAGCAGTCCTGTGTAGGCAATCTTGAAGGGACGCCATATGAAATTGCTGTTATAATCATAATAATGATAATAGTAATAGTAGTAGTAGTAATAATAACAATAATAACAATAATAACAATGAAAATAATAATAATAATAATAATAATAATAATAATAATAATAATAATAATAATATATGTTCTGACATAATGTGGTCGCGTCTGTACTAAGACGCTTTCAAAAGAGGGCATCATAAAATACCTAAAATTTCGTGACGTTCCTGGAGTGGTTTATCTGTGTTGATGAAAAATCGGAGATTCATATGTTTGTCGTTATATGTCTGTTTGCACAGAAGGTGCATGTTTATATAAAGACTCCGATTCTGATGTTCCTTGATCACCATTTGTCAAAATACGATCAGTCTGTGTTTCTATGAGAAACACGGACGATGAAACTGAAACCTTCTTCCTATCTTATGTTGAATAAGATCATCACTTCTCAGATTAAACATCAGTCAAAAACCAAACCAATAAACTGTCCGAATGACTGTCTGTATTTTCAGTAGCACAGCTGCGTGTAATATAGAAAGCTGTGGTTTGGGTGAGTAGAGCGAGACAGACAGACAGACAGACAGACAGAGAGAAAGAGACAGAGAGATAGACAGACAGATAGATAGACAGACAGACAGAAAGACAGAGAGACAGAAAGAGAGACAGACAGACAGAGAGACAGAAAGAGAGACAGACAGACAGACAGAGCGAGAGAGACATACAGACAGACGGAAAAAGACAGAGACACAGACGGAGACAGAGAGACAGAGATATAGAGAGAGAATGTCAATCGATCGAAACTCTTACAATCTACTACTTGCAAGTTCAATGGAAAGAAAAGCAAAGCAGATTGAACATAACAAATGACCGACGATTATAATCAAAGATGATTTGTTCTTAGCCATCGTCAACAAATGTTGGAGTCAGGAACTGAAGATGATAATGATGCTGATGCTGATGACAATATGTACCTTGTCAGTTGCGTGCGTGTAATATAGAAAGCTGTGAGACAGCAGAGAGACAGAAAGAGAGACAGACAGACAGAGAGACAGAAAGAGAGACAGACAGACAGACAGAGCGAGAGAGACATACTAAGAAAGACATACATATATATTATTATTGGTTTGTGGTATTGGCTTAGAGATGGTGCAAAATGGATGGATGGATGTATGTGCGTGTATGTGGACATGTATGTTTGCACTATGTAGAGATGTTTGCATCCATTCATCCATCCATCCATCCATTCATTCATCCATTCATCCATCCATCCATCCATCCATCCATTCATTCATTCATTCATTCATTCATTCATCCATCCATTCATTCATTCATTCATCCACGCCTCCACTCTCAGCCACTCTTCCAAATGCGCTAGAGTGCAATAATTGTTAAAATTTTTAGTTCACCTTCGTTCCCTGGATTCTAAGTGCATGTGTGTTTTCTTAATTGTGTGTGTGTGTGGAGGTGTGTATGCGTATGTGCGTGTTTAAGAGAGACAGACAGACAGACAGACAGACAAAGACCGACAGGCAGACATACAGACAGAGACAGAAACAGAGCCAGAGACAGCTAGAGACAGAGACCGAGAGTGTGTGTACGTGAGTTTAGGTGTTAATAGGTGTGTGTGTGTGTGTGAGTGTGTGTGTGTGTGTGTGTGTGTGTTGAGACTGAATCTTCATTGTAGCTTTACGCTGATTGTCTTCGTGTGGTGGTGAATAGGAGAATCATCAGAAGTATCAGCAGCAGCCATGGGGTTGGAGGCTCCAGAGATCCACACGAACAAGGATGGATCGGTGACGATACAGTACGTTCCGAAGCAGAGCGGCGTACACGAACTTAACCTCACCTACAACGAACAGCCAGTCTCGGGTACGACACCAGTAGATGACAATAGATGGGTGATAGATGGATGGACGGATGGATGGATGGTTGGATGGATGGTTGGATGGATGGCTGGATGGAGATAGAGAGATGGATGGGTGGATAGATAGAGGGATGGATGGATGGATGGATGGGTGATAGATTTAATGATGGATGATGGATAAATGATAGATGGATGATAGATGGATGGATGATAGATGGATCATATATGAATGATAGATGAACGAGAGAGAAAAATTGATAAATGGATAATAGACGGATGGATGGACGATGGATAGTTGTACGGTCGGATGGATGGAATGGACCCAGTGATGGTTTGACACTAGCGGAACTATACTTAATCTAGCACTAAATAGTTTACTGTGTTGTCTCTCAAAGTCGACGAGGTTCCTAGTAAAGCACACGAATGCATATTCATGTCAATAAAATATCAATTAGACTGTTTAAAATTTCGCTAATGAGACATTAAAAAAGATGAAAAGATGCCGCTAATAGTCAGACTGTTTCACTCTTCCTCAGTTGTCCTACTCCAAACCCTAGGATAATTGTTGTGCTGGACTTTCTGCAGTTGGTGATGCCAATGATGGATGCTGGTGATCTTTTACAGGCACTCCTCTTCACGTGGTTGTTGATGCGGCTGATAAGGGTAGCTTCATCACAGCCTACGGATCTGGTCTAAGTCATGGCAACAGTGGGAAAGAGGGAGAATTCTTCATCGCTGGAACCTCAAGTGAGATCCGTCATATTCGAGTCTTCGTTAGCTATGACGTAAATAAGAGAGCTTCTTGCTTCACACGTCGTCCTCTGTAATCGATTTAGAATTAAATGCATTCATTCTTTCATTCATTCTATCATGAATCCATTCATTCATCTGCCATCAGTCATTTCATTCATCCGTTCACCCGTTCAACCAATCATCTATACACCAAGATTACCCACCCACACTTACCCACCCACCAGCCAATTATCCAATAGCTATCCACTCACCTCATAGTCATCCATTCATCCCTCAACCATTCATTTATGTCTTTCATCCATCCACCCCTCATCCATTCCTCATCAATCCATCTCTCACTCATCCATCCATCCACCCATCCATCCATCCACCCATCCATCCATCCATCCATCCATCCATCCATCCATCCATCCATCCATCCATCCATCCATCCATCCATCCATCCATCCATCCATCCATCCATCCATCCATCCATCCATCCATCCATCCATCCATCCATCCATCCATCCATCCATCCATCCATCCATCCATCCATCCATCCATCCATCCATCCATCCATCCATCCATCCATCCATCCATCCATCCATCCATCCATCCATCCATCCATCCATCCATCCATCCATCCATCCATCCATCCATCCATCCATCCATCCATCCATCCATCCATCCATCCATCCATCCATCCATCCATCCATCCATCCATCCATCCATCCATCCATCCATCCATCCATCCATCCATCCATCCATCCATCCATCCATCCATCCATCCATCCATCCATCCATCCATTACTTATCAATCTATCTCTTATCCATACACGGACTCTGTCGCCCACGTCCGAATAAATTACGACGCTCCTAACAATCGCACACACATACATACACACACATGCACACACATATGCACACATACACATATGCACGCACGCACACAAGCACGCACGCACACGCACACATACAAACACACACACCTATACATACGCACGCACACAAACACACTTACACACGCACCCATACACACGCATGCACGCACGCACACAGGCACACGCGCACGCACATACATAAACACAAACATATACACATCACTGAGTGGATGCTGGGTGGTGTTGCTGCTGCAGAGGACATCGATGTGAAGATCGATGGACCTGGAAATGCGGACATCGTGAAGAAGGAAGATAAAGGAGGACTGGTGAGGTTCGTCTATGTTCCAATTTCACCTGGAGAGTACAACGTCAACATCAGACTAAAGGGAAAGCACATTCACGGATCACCGTTCTCAGCTAAGATATCAGGTCAGAGGCGTTACTGTATAGCTCGCTTAGTACTAAGTCTGCGTTACCATTCATATGCATCGAAGCCTATCCACGACTGCATCGTCTCATTTGAATAGGCATAAAAAGAAGCTCCGTGCTATAATAATTATCATCGTCATCATTCTAATCATTATCACTAATATTAATATTATTGTTATAATATTAATATTATTCTTGTAATAATAATAATAATAATAATAATAATAATAATAATATTGGAGACGCAACCGTTCCAGATGATCCAATTTCTCAGTCTCCGGACATTTTTTATCACCTGAGGAAACAAAACTACCTCGGGACAAAAAATAATAATTATGATAATAATTATAATAATAATAATCATCATCATCGTCGTCGTCATCATTATCATCATCATCATCATCATCATTTTGTGCCCTTCACAAACCAGGTCATAACCGTTTAATTACACGACTAAGACTACCTTTAACAAATCGGTTACCGTGCATCACGGCGTTACACAGCACACCCTATTCGTTATCACAATCACAAACTGAAATAGCACCACTCGAAAGCCAAGCGTATGGCCCCACCTTATTCACGAGCGCTGCGTCAAGTTAAGTCATCTTTTTGGATGTGTGTCGTCTTAGGCGAAGGTCGGAAGAGGTCGCAGCTGTCGATTCCTGCGACGAGTGTTTATACACTGGGAGGCAACAACATCGATCTGACGAACATGGTGGGCGTCTTGAAGATTCCAGGCGGAAGTCCAGAGCCTTGTCTACTCAAGAAGACGAACGACGGAAAACTAGGTTCAGTTCGCAAACTCTCCTCATAACATGATCAACAATGTAGTAATAGTAGTATTAGCAGTAGCAGTTGCAGTGGAAGAGATACTAATTTAGCAGTAATTATTGTAATGTAATAGTAATTATTGTAATGTAATAGTAATTATTGTAATGTAATTATTGTAACGTGATAGTAATATTGTAATGTAATAGCAATTATTGTAATATAATAGTACAGTAGATTAGAAGTATAATATTAGCAGCAGAAAAAGTATTATTGTTATCATTGCCATTATTGGCATTATAGCTTTCATTTTTTTGGTTACTATTAAAATTATAATTATCATCATTAATATCATTATTTGAGGCAGTAAAAGTGGTAGTAGTAGTGGAAGTAGTTGTTGTGAAAGTCGTAATTGAAAGTAGCAGTGGAAGTAGTTGCAGTGACAGAGCAGTATAATAAAAAGATTGTACATTGCTTCTTCGCAATAACATCACTAGGATTATTTATACAACATCCGGGATGGTTCTCATACAGGCCTCAGTCTACTGAACCACATAAAACCCAGTTATAAATGCTATTATTATTATTATTATTTTATATTATTATCTTTAAACACCTGAATGTGATGCAAAGATTATCTTGAAATAAGTCAATCGTCTCTGTCCAGCGGTGGCGTCGTTCCAGCCGAAGAAGAAGGGTTCTTACAGCGTCGATGTGACACAGGAGGGACGACCAATCACCGGAAGTCCATTCTCCATAACCATCGGCGACTCGGAACTGTGTCACGCCAATAAGGTCAAGGTCAGCGGCGCCTTCAAGGAAGCGACGGCCAATAAGTGGAATGAGGTTCAGCTCAACATCGGTGATGCAGGTAACAACGATCATTATCATCACCGTCATCATATTTTTTTCATCATCAGCTTCATAAGCGTCATCATCATCATTCATCTTCAATCATCATCATCGTCGTCATTATCATCTTCAGCTTCATCATAGTCATTATCGACATCATTATAATTATCGTCTTCAACATAGTAACAATTTTATGCGATGATGACGAATTGTGATGACGACGCCGTTGATAAGTATGATGAAGATGAAGAGGATGATGACTTTGCTGCTGCTGCTGCTGATGATGATGATGACTACAACTACAAGAAGGATGATGACGACGATTGTGCTGATAGGTCTAGGATCGCTGGGAATCTCGGTAGAGGGCGCCCATCGATCTGACGTAGAGATCAAGAGTATATCGAAGAGCGAATACACTCTCCAGTACAAGCCTCACGAACCAGGAATATACCTCCTCAACATCAAGTTCGGTGATGACCACATCTCTGGTCAGTTAATCGCTCAGGCTGACTAATCCCTCCATTCACTAGGCGGTGTTCCTAAAATGAGTACTAATGGGCGCCTTACAGGGCTGCTAGGCAGTTAAATTTGACTTCTGCTACAGTGCAGCATGTGTTCTAAACTATTACCAATGATGTCATTTAATCATTATGCGGTTTGTAAATGGGAATTGATCAAACTAAAATATATTATAATTGTTATTAATTAATGAGTCAATTATCCATTCAGTCAGTCAATTATTCGGTTGATCAATCAATTAATCAGTCAGTCTGCCAGTTTGCTGGTCAGACTGTTTGACTGACTGATCTAGTCTGTGGAATTCTCTTTTCGTTTCTGGTATGTGTTGACTTCTTCCGCGCTGGAAATATTCGCTGTAGGGTTTGAAGAATTCCAAAGTTATAATAATAAAGATAAACTTTCCAGACTCAGCATTTATTTCCTTCTCTTCTATTCAAAGGCATTCTTTCCAGCTGCACATTTTAGGCTTTGTTGTTTTTAGATAACATTTCTAGCGCAGTTTTAGTAACCCTTATCTTGGTCTTTTGTTTGGCCTTTCTTTTGCGTTTTCACAGATTTATGGCATATCCATAATGGCTTCCTACTCTCTCAACGCTTCATTTGAGCGCTTAGACATTAAATAAACAGCTAGTCACGTGAATGGAGTTTTTGTGTGTGTCCGAGGTTCTTAAAAGGACGTAGGCTATGTTATTGTTGCAGAAATACAACTGTGTCAATACAGTATGTAGCTGGAACTTTATGGACCCCTTCGAAAGCGGTGACTTTAAAGCGCTCGAAATACGTACCTCTCATTGGCCTCAGTAATTGATGCAATGTATATTTTCCTCTTCGTTCTTAGAATATAAATAGAAGGCTTTTACGTGATGCGGTTGTCTTCGAAAAGCATTTATTTTCATCGATTCCCTCTTCTTTTCCCTCTCTATTATTGTTCCCTTTCTTCCGCTGTACTGTTATTTGTCTTTCTTCGCCTACTAATACTTCCGCTCTTCCTCTGCCTTCTTCTGTTACTCTTCCCTGAATTTTCGTCTCCTCCATTTTTATTTGTATACTTCTTTAACTATTTCTTCTTTCTTCTTCTCCTGGTCAATTTCGCCCCCTTAATTTCACTAGGCGCCTGTGGTTCACAATTGTATCCAGGTTTGTTTGGTTGTTTTTCGAATGCAGGCAGTCCATTCATGGTCAGTGTTGGCGGGGAGAATTCTGGGCGCATACGAGAAACTGTCGTAAAAAACTTACAGACGGCCGAAATAGTTCGACCAAAGCAAAACGTCAGCCTTCAACTGAAGATTCCAGGTCATTCCCTCAAAGCTTCAGTCTTCATTTTATGCACACATTTTTTATATTCAGTTTCTGCTTGGTTATAATTGGGAGCATTAGATAAGACGCCGTTTTATACGAAAAACGGTTATAATTGGAACCATAACAATACTTATAATCATTATAATTAATTGATTATGATTGTATTTTCAAGTGTGGATATTATTGAAATACTTTCGCTCAACTAAAGTAGCAACTTTCTCAGATTTTCCCCGATGGGATTTTAAGCAGGTCGTAAATAGACTAATTCAGGACATAAGGTTATAACTGGAACCGCTGTGTCCTGTTGTAGGAACGAACCCTC
>OY365821.1:4980572-5208135 GCA_959347315.1 Bimastos eiseni
CGCCTTCGCAATATCCCAAACTTAAAGTCCTTCAGGCATCACTTAAGAACATGGATTACTGAGCAGGACTTTTAACTGGATTCCTACTTTGCTTATTATGTTTAAATATGTTTAACATGTTTGTTTCTGCTTAACTCCGTTATTATAGTTAAGTTTCATTATCAATCCTTAGCCATTTTGAAATGTTTTTCATTGTGTACATATAGGTGGCCCTATCTAGCGGGACCACGGTCCCTTCTGAGTCTCCTATTGTCTCCTCCAAAATGTTAAACATGCATATTGTCAATTTATGTATCTTGTATCCTGGAGCAATAAACTGATTTGATTGATTGATTGATTGATGTATGTATGTATGTATGTATGTATGTATGTATATAAGCATGTATGTATGTATGTATGTATGTATGTATGTATGTATGTATATAAGCATGTATGTATGTATGTATGTATATAAGCATGTATGTATGTATGTATGTATGTATGTATGTATGTATGTATGTATATAAGCATGTATGTATGTATGTATGTATGTATGTATGTATATAAGCATGTATGTATGTATGTATGTATGTATGTATGTATGTATGTATATAAGCATGTATGTATGTATGTATGTATATAAGCATGTATGTATGTATGTATGTATGTATGTATGTATGTATGTATGTATGTATATAAGCATGTATGTATGTATGTATGTATGTATGTATATAAGCATGTATGTATGTATGTATGCATGTATGTATGTATGTATGTGCTGTACGTATGATTGTTTATATATATATATTTATGACTGCATTGATTGTATGACTAATTGACTGTATATTTGTGTGTCTGTAAGACCACGTGCATGTATGCATGCAGGTGTGTATTTATGCACATTTGTATGTATGATTTTATGTATGTATGTATGTATGTATGTATGCATATGTGTCTGTATGTATGCATGTATGTAGTTTTAAATTTATGTATATATATATATGTAAATATATTTGTGTGGGCAATTGTTCATTTATTTAGCGAAGTATATATATATATATAGTACACTTGATATAGCTGCCATCTGTGTACCTCAACATCTTTCCTCATTGTAAGACCGCATTGCCTCTGACTTGTCCAATTATCGCTTGTGGTTACATTACAGCTGTTTGTAAGGCACCCTTGTAGCGGTATGGCCGCGTTACGGCGCCATATAAATTGTCTTTATTATTTTCACTATTATTATTTTTTTTCTGTCCTGACTTTCTTCAGGCAAAGCATCTAAGCTGACGGTGATAACGACGAACGCTGGTTCTGGAACCCTGGCCGTCCACGTTCAGGGTCCGTCTAAAGTGGCCGTCGTCTGCGCTGAGATAGACGAGGGCTACGAGTTCTCCTACACCCCAATGGCCCCCGGAGACTACATGATCGTCATCAAGTACTGCAACGTCACGATCGCTGGGTCACCATTCAAAGCCATTGTCACAGGTGAACTAACCGTAATTTTTTCGGACTGAGCAAAAACATCCAACTAGTTAAGTCATCGATTTAACGTTTAGGACCACATTATTGTATTGTATTTACATATTTCTATAGCGCATTTCAAATTGCAGCCTAATATGAGGAGCTATCAGTACGAAAAGAGCATTTTGAAAAGAAGTCCAAAGAATGCAAGCAGAAACAGAAGCACCCCAGCAACATTAAGTTTCGAGTTATTGGGTTGACATGAAGCGCCTGCAATGCCCAAGAATCAAGTCAGTGGGTTATGAGGTACATGTAATGGGTAAATTACGTTCAGGAAAAGTCAGTGATCTTATAGGTTGGACATACATTATCTGAGGTATACTGATTCGGTGGGATAATGAGTATTTTATTACGATCGAAGGCAGAAAGAAAAAATTCAAATGTCACAACATACATGCGCAGTGTCGTTCAGGAACAAAGTCGAACTCAGAGACTGCGAAAATGTTTTTAGAAGTGATTTAGTTGTTTTAGTTTGTACAAGATTCACCAAATGTTATATAGGTATAGACGTAAATTGAGTTTTGTCTCCGTACTTCTAACAGGCAAAGGAAAAGGTTCGGACTTGACTGAAACATCTGGATTATTCGTCGAAACCGTTGAGAAGAAGCCAGGCATTTCGAAGGCAAAGCGTTTTCATGGTGATGCCAGCAAAGTCGTTGCCCAGGGCAACGGACTGAAGAAAGGGTTTCCAGGGAGACCGGGTACCTTCAGTCTCGACTGCAAGGACGCAGGTATATGTCTAAAGGATGATGCAGCCGAGGCATTGAACAGCGCTCGTGAATAAGCTGGTGCCCTGCGCTTGGCTTTAGATTGGCGCTTTAGAAACTTACGGTTTACGATTACAAATACGGCGATTGAGTTTAAGGCAGGACACTTTTGATGAGCACTACAAGCTATTCAGATCAATTCTCACATTACACAAGCTCTTCCATAAAATATATTTCTTCGGCCACTGCATTCGTCAGCTCTTGCCACCGCTATAGTGAGAACAAGAATTCAGTTCGCAAGAGAGGATTCCCCTTCATGCGGCCTTTTGTTACATCTAAGTTGTTTAAAAACAGTTTAGTGAATTGATGCATCTCTAAACCCTGCACTGCTTGCATTCCAGCGACACCAGTCCCAAGCCTGGACAAAGAAGGAGGGCGACGGTAAAGATCTTTGTATCATAAAGCGTAGTCAAACGGAAACTATGACTACGATAACTATTGTTATATTTAGTTTTACATCTTATAACCTGCTTCTGTTATAGTTGTTTCAAAACTCTGCGGCTGTTCGCGTTCTGATAGTGCCAGTCCCAAGCCTCGATGAAGAAGGAGGGCGATGCTAACGATCTATGTTATCACACGGTGTCGTTAGACTGCAACTACCAGTTATTTCAAAGATGTATCTGGTCGTTTATACAATGAAATGTATGTAATCTTGTCAGATGCAGGAAATGACTAATCGTTTGCTTTCTGATAATATTGGACATGTTTGGCTTGTGGGAATGTCTGTCTTTTACAAGTCTGTTGCTTTCGGCGGTCTTAGGTCAGGCTCTGTTGACGATTGGGATGATCTCGCCCACTGGAATTCCCGTGACTGAACTATCCTACAAGAAGCAGAGGGTCGGCATCTACAACGTCGCCTACAAGGCGGACGAGAAGGGCGACCACATCCTGACGATCCGATGGGGCTCCGACGACGTCCCCGGCAGTCCCTTCAATATCTCCGTCGGTTAGGCCTTGCGCCGACGCCCCTAGCCTTGCTCTGTCTTGGTGCCTGCGTTGGCTGCAGCACCCGAGACGCTGTAGGACGTTGATGATGGTGGATGTGAGTAGAGCATCCTCCATCCGGAACCTTGTTTTGGTCGCATCGGGAGGAAGTAGGTGACGTCATAACGGATGTACTGATGACAAACAAATATAGTGCAAGTCCCACTGAAGGAAGGAGGAAGGCGACGTTATTCATCTTTGTTATGAAACAACGTCGTTGAGCAGTAAATTACTGACCAACACGGCGATTGAAGTTCTCTCCCTGGAGATTGGTCAGCCAATGGCCGCGTCACAGCCCTGCCTGGTTTTCATAGCCCCTTAAGTCTTGGGCTTCTTAATAACTCAAGCCTCCCCCCTTGCTAGACATGAATGTCTTTGTTGGGTGTCTGCAAAGTTAACATCTCAATGCCTTACTAATCTTTAATAGTCTTTCCTTGTTTAAAAAAGCAAAAGGAAGCAAGCAAATTTTAATTTTATTAAGTCACTGCAAAAGTTGGGTTTTTAAAGTCCAACTACATGCAGAGGCGTCTATTCCCCCTTTAGTCATTGGAGCAACTCCCCTCCCCCCATTGACTGACACACGGACTAATATTATTCAAGGATGAATAATAGATTCTCTCTCGATCTAGAAGTAAGTAAACCAAGATATCGTGAGATGTCATGGGATATCGTGAGAAATCAAATATATCGCGAGCCACCACGTGATTCGACTTAGCATCATCCCGACCTCCTTAAGACAACGGCGGGACCTCTATCGAACAGCGAGGTCCTAAGACTGTGTGTGCCGAGACCACACACGTTGTTTGTCATCAGATTCCGGATTCTGTGACGTCATGCTAATGGTTCTCTCGACGCTTGCAACGTATACCTTCGCCTTATCCAATTGATGAAAGAGGGAAGCAGTCACGTCAGAGAATTAGTTCTGTCGATTGTCTGAGCTTCTGTTCCCTCTATTGTTTGCTGTAGTAGTTTGTTAGTATTTCGTTCTTAGGGTTAGAACTAGATTATCGCAAGACATAGGTCCATGCGCCTCAAGATCATTTAAGAACTCTCATAATTTTACTGTTAATTTCAATTTGTTGCCAGCTTTTTCTAGAATCCAGATAGAACAACTCGAATCGTGTACTACTCGTTTAGTTATGGGAATAAAGTCTGGCAAAAATTATATCGTCTGCAATTCAATCTAGTTGTAGTTTGTCTAGCTGTTGTTTAACAGTATCTAGAAGCTAGACAATGTTGTCAGATAAACAGAGAATTAAAGACCAGTTCTAATTACTGGTTTGCCCTTGCCTAGCTTTTTCATAGTTATGGAACTCGCTACAAGGTACACGGCTTTATTAGAACGCTTTCAGTGGGATTGCAACCGTATGAATCGCTTATGAAATTAATAATTTCTATTTAGCATACGCAACAACATCTGTCACAATTCTGTTCAATTCAAACAACACATATTTAAACAGACAAATATCTATAAATGATGCTTATATTGAACCAATCTATGTAGGTCCATCAAAATAACCTTTCGTTACAAAGCAAAAATTAAAGTTTTCATATACACATTATAAATTATTCTGGTATTCATGTCGCGTGGTCTCAGCTGGTGCTCAACTTTTAAGATAGGTCCTACTTTAAGACGCCTGCAGATCAGCAGTACTAATGTCGACTAAATGAATTGCAACTAAATAACAGATCTATGCGCAATTATAATCTTAAAATAAACCAAACGAATCGTCGTTAGTATAATTACATAAAATTAAGATCCTCAAAAACAATTCTGATCTTTAGTAGTCCTGTAGACGGTAATTTATATAAGAGTCATGTTTTATATATATATATATATATATATATATATATATATATATACGTCTACAAAGTCTTCAATGCTAGCATTCTGAAAATACCTTTTAAGTACTACTAATTAAGTTGGCAATTTACAATTAATCTGTTGCTTTGTTATTCCCATAACAAAAGGATAGTTAGTCAAGAAATAACTAGCCTATACGTTCAATGTATTACAACTACTATATATTTCATAATTATCTCTCTCTCTCTGAGAGCAAAGTTAAAGCAACCGATCTTTGTCAATATGAAAATTTAATATGAAGTTGAATATTCCTGATTTCTTTATTTTATTCACGTTCTGTATAATTTCAATTC
The DNA here is from genome assembly GCA_959347315.1 of Bimastos eiseni. Lineage (NCBI taxonomy): Eukaryota > Metazoa > Annelida > Clitellata > Crassiclitellata > Lumbricidae > Bimastos > Bimastos eiseni. The sequence goes on from OY365821.1 coordinate 4,985,984, forward strand.
TAATGATTGAAATGTTTCTAATATTCTGATGGGCCTTTTCTTTCAGCGATCTTCATTGGTCACAGGCTCTTAATAATCTCTCGCTGTTGATTGTTGTCTTTGTGCATGGTTTTATTTTGTCATTGGTGGCTTTGTTGTCATTGGTGACTTTGTTGTCATTGGTGGCTTTGTTATCTTTGGTTTCACTGTTTTCTTTGTTGTTGATTTTATCTTTCACGGTTCAGGTGATGACAAATTTGCTTCAACTGACGGTAGACCTATTGAGAAATACTGTTATAATTGGCGTAACCTAACAATTATTTAATCATTGTGGGGGTATAGTTGTGACAGTGGTGGAGAGATTTATACTTATGATAATAACTAAGATTATGATGATGATGATAATGATGAAGCTGCTTATTATTTCCATTCTTATTCTCCTTTATAACTTACGAGGAGGATGGCTTTAATCTAGTGCTTTGTTGCACAGGAACTTTGCATCTATCGGTTGGAGATAGAAATTTGAGAACAACATTAGCGGACTGAGAGTGGGAAGATGAGATGACGGTGGATATCACTGTCAATTGCATTGTCGTAACCACGTCCGGGCAATTATGGGCAATGCCTGGGTTGCATTTAGTCCTGCCCTGATTGTTAGTAGCCCGGAATTATTGAGAACTTTTAATTTTGAGTTCTTCCTTTACTCATCTGCTAGTAAGTGGGCCTACATTTGTCCACTTATGAATAAGTCTAGAGTAGGCGTGAAACCATGACTAGTTGAATATAGTTTACCGTAAAGTGATTGAACTGCTAAGATGTCGTCCTTAGCCAGCGCTCTGTTTGGATCGAAACCTCGAATTTCTGGGCCCATCACCGAGTCTTTATCTTCGCTGTGCCAGATGCCAATGGAGTGGCCAAACTCATGTAAGACGACATACAACAAGTCAAGCCCTGTGTACAAAATTAATGAAAAGGGTTAAGCTCTGTGTACACAGCAAATGCAGTAGTCAATGAATTATGTACAAAGCAAATGCAACGAGTTAAACCATGTGTTGAATTTTTATAGCGCATGTATACAGCAAATGCGACATGTCATTAAGGCGATAAGGTAAAATAAGGCAACGCCATTCCTCAATTTTTTATGTCAATCCATTTGTACATCCATCCGTCCATGCATCGATCCATCCACTCTTTCAACCGTCTATCGAGACAGTCTATTCACGCATCCAATCCATCGATTCATGTATCAATCCATCCGTTCATCCACCTATCATCCATTCATCCGTCCGTTACCTTTGTCCGTGTATGCTGACCATGCTTCGCTGGCATCGAGATGTATATCGCCGTCCTGTGGCATGAAGGTATGTGCCAGTGTTCCACTGCTACCGTCGAAAGGGAATCCGTCATTGTGGTCTTTGGCGTAGAATCCGATTCGTATGTCGGCATCCGATGAGTTCGCCTCAGTCACTCGCAGTCCAGATACTTCAGCCCACAACTAGCAAACGAAGTCACTCGATCAAACAAGGTCATAGCACTCGATCAAATAAGTTCAGGGCGGTTCAATGAGGTCAGGGCGATTCAATCAAGTCCAAGCAAGCAATGGCTCTAACACGGATCAAAGTAGTGGTTATAATGCTCGAATGCGAAGTGGCTATTCTCCTGGACTCTCAAGCGAGAGGTAGGGATTCAAATCCCAGACAGCGCGTAAATTTGGTTTTATATTTCTGTTCCACCTCCGATTTATCTCTATTGAGTAGACTGACCGTACACTGTCATTGGGAATATGAGACGACGAGGGAGAGGACCAACCACCCGTCCTCGTATATGCAGAGGCTAAGAAATTGAAGGAGCCAACACCTCATACCAATGGTCACCTCAGAACTTCTTCTTCCTGCTACTCCTACTCCTCCTCCTCGAACTTCTCCTTCTTCTTCTCCTCCTCCTCCTCTTCTTCTTCCTCTTCTTTTTCTAAACGTATATATCATCTTAACCACCAAGAAACTCCGTTATTTACTAGGCTTATTAGATCTATGATGTATTTGAAAGAGAGATAACTTGGACCATGCAGGTAATTTCTAAGACAATGAAAGTAAGGTGAAATAAAATGAAAATAAGTTAGATTATTACTAAAAAAATCACGATTCTTGTCAATACTATTCTAATAGACATGTTGGTATGGCAGGCTTACATGTACGTGGGGTTTTATTACCTGAATTGCCTTCTGGATTTCCGACCTAATCACCTCTTCGGTAATGTTCACTTTTGAGCGATCAACGTCGTAATTAACGATGTAGTAGGTAACATCGTTTTTCTTCCACTTTCCTGTAACAGTAAGAGGGAGCAAGTGAGGCAGACTAAAGTGAGGCAGACTACAGCAGCTCTTCTTCATCTATGAGTAAGCTATTATAGGAGGGAAAGAAACTGAGGGAAAGCAAGACAGATGCTGCAGGATAAGATAACGGTGGATTGTACACAGTTAACGGAAGGAGGTAATACAGCATTTAGACGAGGTGTGGCATTGGACCAGAGGTGGCGATCCCGGGGGTCAAAGGGACATGTCCCCCTCACCTTTTACAGAGAGGGGACACGTTACACGTTTGTCCTTCCCCAACATTTCTTACCCCTCTCATTGGGTGTTCCCACCACCTCTCAAATGAGATCGCCGCCTCTGCTTTGGTTGGACACTGCCACCAGAGGGTCGAGAACTTGAAAAGATACAACGTTGATTAACTTCTCACTCATTAGTCAGGCACTCTGAATTTTTATTAACCCGTTGCAAGCGCAGTTTGTGAATTTAATATTAATTATTATTCTTTACTTACCAGACGTGACAAACCTTTTCCTGCGGCTGTGAGAATCGTTGCTGCTCAGAGCATTGCTCTGCGTTTCCATCTCAAAACGAGTCTCTTCATTGACGATACCTGAGCGGAGTAGGAGAAATGCAGGCTTACTCTACCAAGGCGAGACCACAGAAAACCGGAAATGAAGACAACGGAGGATGCAATTAATGTTTCACTACGGACATCGGAGTTAGAGGGTCCTCTTAATCCGAACTAAGGAACTAATTAAGTCATACTGCAAAGTTGTAGGTAATAAAATGAACACTTTGACCACAGATGTTTCTAATAAGTGATCGTAATCGTAATAATCGTAATCCCAACCTTTCCACAGCGCCAACAGCGAAGTCGCGGGAACCAGAATATTCACAGCCGTGATCTGAATAATGTTACAATGTATCCAGGGTCGTCAATCCCCTCTGAGTAATGGAGGCAAACTCCTGGTCCAAAGTGTCAGGAAGGCAAGTTATTTCCCCCTTGAGAAACAAAAAGTCTCCCCTATCTGATATTGGAGGCATTTGCCTCTGGACCCCCTATCTGGACGCCTCTGAATGTAATATTGACAATATTCCATAGATACATTATGGCATTAGGTCTACTCAGATCATGAACTTTAAAGTCTGGATAAAAATAATGCTGTCATAAAAAAGTATATCGGATTTCCAGCCTGGCATAGGCTATAGGACCCGACGGAGACTTAGGTGCCGCATGCGCATGAAAAGTCGTTAGAACTGCTATTGAATAATTACCAATAGCCGAACACAATAAACATACAAAAATCCGGACATTTTCCAGGTTTCTAACGTTGCCTGCCCGACAGAGACCAAAGCGACTAAGCGAGGATATATATACTAATTAATCGATTAATTGGTTTACTATTGGCTTATTGACTGAATGAATCATTGATTGATTAATTTTCTGATTGATTGATTAGTTGATTGATTGCGCGCTATAATTTCGTTTGCGTTAGTGCGCACCTACACAATTTGTATAGTGACTTTCAGGATCCTCAAGAACTACATGTATCGTGGAGAGCATATCGTGGAGAGCATGTATTCCAAACTGACTCCGTATATATGGACTCTACTTAAGTGCTTCACGCACGGTTGCTTAGCGCCATCGACTGATGCCTCGGCATAACAGATAAATACAGAAAGAACAGGCGACGTTATTCACCGGTCTGTGGGAGTCCAGATCTCCTCTGGAAGCAACGAACGACCTTCCAGAACAGAAGGTCATTCGAATCCACAGGACGTGTTCTCTCGTCCTCTCCACTTTCGGCGGCTTCTATGTAGTCGCCCTCGAAAGACAACCGACCGACCTTTGCTTCGGGGGAGCCAAGCGCTCTGCTGTTGCTGCCTGGCGAATTAACTGCGTTGTCATGGACGCAGTTGTCATAGTAACCGTGGTGCCTAAGGAACTCCTAGAACCGATGAAAGGACGAATAAACGTGCAATGGGCGTAGGTGAATGACACGTTTGTAAACTTTGCACACATACGGAACATCTGAACTATATTCGAAACCTTTAAAGAAGTATATAGTTCAATGCAATGAACCTCTCTCGCTATTAAAACAATCAGCGAATGGGAATTTTAAATGATTAAATGATTGATTAAATGGTTTCCAAAAATGGTTGAACCCCTGATCTAGCATCACATCTGCGCACGAGCAGTTAGAAAATATTATGTGCTTTCTTTGAAGATCGTAACTAACCAATTAATTTAAACTATTTTAAAGCTAATTCCTTTAAGACGACAATTATTATTGTTAGTTTTTGAATATAGCTATATGTGATACCTCTTGCTCTTGGCGAGTCGAGTACTTGTGTTGGTCAACTGGCAAACCAGCGACGAGCGTTGAAGAGAAAACCGCGGCAGCAAATAAGATTTTGATCTTCATGACCCTCAAAAGACGAACAGAAACGAAAAAATATTGTACGAAGAACTGGGGAACGAAGAACTATGGAACGAAGAACTGACCAAAAGACGAACAGAAACGAAGAAATATCGAACGAAGAACTGACGACCGAAGAACTGGGAAACGAAGAACTATAAACGAAGAAATGACGAAGTCCTGTGACGATGAACGACGGAATGGATGAGTATCCATCTTATACCCTTCCGTGCAGGTGCTCTGTGACCTGCTGACCTGGAGTTGTCAATCAATCAATATTGACGGAGATATTTCAGCTGATGGTCTTGGCTGAGATACGTGCGTCGGTGTTATAATTTTGACCTCAAAACGAGTGCATCCGTTCCTAGATAGGGTTAGAAGACGACTTATAAGCCTACTGGAATAGAAAATGTTTGACTTGATTTTACGATTAGTCAGTGTTTGTATGTCACGAGGAAGGTGGTTCAAAGGAGGTAAGCGTGAGATCATCTCTTCATAACTGACGGTCAAGGTCCAGACGTAGACTTCTTACGGCAAAAGCAGACGCACTTCAGCTTAAGCACTTGAACGCTTCGGAGACCGTCTTTTCAAACCGTTCACAAGTGCATCGATCGTTCGTTTATCGCAGCTGTGTCAACGCAAGATTTAGGACTTATTGGGACTTCTATTGTGGGCTTCTACTGCGCCAACCGGAAAAATTTAGGACTGTGGTGGTGACAGTTTAACGACGCTGCGTGATGGCAATCATCGGCGACGCCCTATAGCTTCGTCCTTCGTCCTGGCTTGTGACTGGCGCTGCCGGAGTGCAAGCATTGGAGGAGTTAGAGAACAATTCGGGACTCATGACTTAGTGGGCTTTTATAGCTCCAGCTCGTGAATAGCAGGGCAAACAGCGTCTTTTGTCACGTCAAAATTCTGAGATTATTCGTCTTTTGCCTGATCATTACCTTTTAAGAGGTGTAATGGGTATACGTGTATAATGGGAGGAGGTGTAATGGGTAGAGGTGTATTGGGTAGAGATGTATTGGGTAGAGGCCTTAATTGTCCTGTTACATCGTGATATTCATCACAATCCTAATGATAATGATAATGAATTAGAATAATAATAATAATAATAATAATAATAATAATATTCATTCATTATGAATATTCATATGGCGCCTCTTCAATGATGCCACTAGGAGCGCTCCCGACCCCAGCACGGCTGAAAAGAAGCTTTAAGATGAGACTAAAGAGTTTGAGTGGACCATGGGTGACAAGCGCAACGCCAATGGGAGCGTGTTCCAGAGCGAGGGGCCAACCACTGAGAAGGCACGAATTTGCTTTGTAGGCCTATGCCAGAAGTGGCGATATCGTTAGACAGGTGAGGGACACCCAATGATAGGGGTACGAAATGTGGGGGAACACATGTATAACTTGTACCCTCTCTGAAAAAGGTGGGGGACATGTCCCCCTCGAACTCCCGGGATCGCTGCCCCTGCATGCAACATCGCAACGAGTAGGCTTCGCTCAGCAGATCAGAGTTAGCGGCGACCCTGTGCACTCGTGGTAGTAGTAGTAGTAATGATGATGATGATGATAATTGTTAATATTAAGCGTGCCACTCTGTCGAATGGCCAGGCAGCGAAAGTCATTCCTGTGCTATAATCTCTTATATAATGATCGAGTGACCTCTCAGCGGTCAAAGTTCAGACGCCGCCAAACTGGAGTTCATAAGACGAAGGCAAACGCACTTCGTCTTGCACGCTCGAAAAACTCTTTGGTCATTCAGTATAATCGCAATCTCCAAACTTCTATTGACTATCTAGCTTACACCACTTCCAAATTATCAGCATTGCTTCATATATGTGTATATATCTAATATATATATATATGCGTGCGTAGTTGCACACATACGTATTGTATATAATATATATATATATATATATATATATTCATATTCATCCGTTAAAGAGCTGAAAGATCCGCTCGCTCAGCACACACTGAACGTTACGGGCTGACCGCTCTTACCGATCATCCACCGTGTCACACTTAAATGAGTTTGGCTAACTTCTGTTAAATAGGGTTGGAGTAGCTTAGTTGCACGTAGGCTACGCATGGGGATGGACTCACAAAATGTACGAGATGCAACAGAGGCAAGGGGTACGAAATTTATCTTAGGCGATGATTATGTGGATGGGCTCTGTGAAGTCTAAAGTCTAAACACTGAAGTTTCGTCTGGAAAGTCTGTTAGGACGAACGACATCACAAAGAAAGTGTCGTTGATAATAGGTTGTTTTGGTACAACACGAGATTTAAAAACAGAGAAATCACACTGAATTGAACCAAGGATAACGTTGCAACGATACGAAAGCTTGAGCAAGCACTACAGAGAACTTATAACTGAAGAATAACTCCCAACGCGTTGTTACAAAGTTTCGTACATCAGTCATTCAATGCTTGACGGTCCCTCCCATCACATAGACAAGTGTAGCCACGTCGGTTAGAGCGTATGTCCCGTCCTCGTGGGTAAAAGCCGTTGGCGGTATGCGCTTACTGATGGAAAATTTAATCTCGGACTTAAAGGGTGTGGCACCCAGAGGCGGCGATCTCGTTTGACATGTGAGGGGACACCCGGGCAGTTATGAGAGTGGTAAGAAATGTGGGGAGAGACAACCGCACTTGTCCCCCTCGAACCCTCGGGATCGCCGCCCCGGTAGCACACATTTTTATAAGGTGTAAAAGGTGTGGCACCCATTCTTAAACTTAAAAAGTGTGGCCCCCATTCTCAAAGGTGTGCCACAGCACCCATTCTTAAAACCTAACAAGTGTGGCACCCAGTCGAGGGACAACAGTGGGTGAATGTACTGTATTCGATGACAGGTGACCAGGCTCAAGGCCCCACACGGTCGAAAAAAGAAATGCTCTCATTTACATTCAATGATATTAGCGGTAAATAACAATACTTTATATATAACTTGAAAACAGTTGTCTAACTCATTTCCTATATAGTGCATCGAATCACGCTTACTTTACTTTAAACAAAACATCTTGCTATACACTGACCCAGTTAACAACACTGTCCCAGTTAGCTACATTGGTTGGAGCGGCGTAGGGGCAATTAACACAGAAGGATAATAAACACAAAGGGGCGATTAACACTTCATCAGACCATTTCCTAAACAACTTTTAATCTTTTGATAGCTGTCAACAGGGTAAGTTTGGAATAGATTTATGATCATTAGTTTCACACTTATACACTTCAAACTTTTCTATTTTGCAACCAATGAAATTTCCTGACACGCTGGTCTGGCAATTTTACTTTAAGGAGTGGGAACATTATGTTATCCTAGTAAAAATTTATTATCCAGACCTAGATTAAATAATGCTGTAAAAGTTGTCAAACAAAAATTATTACTAATAGAAACAGAAATCTAATGAGAAGATCTTGCCAAGAGTGGGGACTTATATGCTATTCAAGTAAAAATTAATTAACAGAAAATATACGTTCGTAACTAACAAAGACCATAATTGATAGAAACTCTGACAAGATCTTCACAAGAGTGGGGATCTATTTGTTATCCAAGTAAATATTAATCATTAACATAGAATATATGTATTCAACTTTTAGAACTAACAAAGATTATTATTACTAGAAACAAAACTCTGACACTACCTTCACCAGTACGAGGCATTTTATAGTTGATCTTAGCGTAACATGATCAAGCAAGACAAATGTCCACAAACTGGAATCAGTAGACTAATCTCAAGTTCGCTCAAGAAGAAACAGAAGTCTATCTTGGAAGTGAATTCTACTAGTTTAGTTATCTCCATTGTATCTATGCCCAAGAGGAGGCAGAAGTGCCCTGTATTTGCTATTAAGTCACCAGAGCTTGAAATTCACAAACCTTTGTCCAAACTCCATTGGCAGCATTCAACTAATTGAGGCCAAAATTCCATAGAAAGCTAATTTTCAATAAAAAATCTGCTAGGCAAATAATAAAAAGACTAAATATCGGTGGGACATTGGTAGTTGCTTCGGAAATGATATCAACTATAACAATAGACTTTTTCATCCAAACATGCATTCAATTCTCCTCAGACAATGTTTGGGAATTTAAAACTTACAAATCCAGACAAGCTTCCATTTAACAACAGTATAAGCACAGAAAGCACAGTTGGTAACATCTCTGTCTGCAGACTCGTCAGCTTGGCTATGGAGTGCTTTGAGCATCATACATCCCGCACCACACAGGAGTAGCTAATTAATAATAATGAATTAATAGTTAATGCAAGAAGAAGGCAATCCATTCACTGTAATCCTTTCTTCCATTCAGAAATCAGTCACATCACATGTAAGGCCACATATTCCATGTCTGAATTTATCAAAGTACAGTTCAGAGGAGACTTAAACGCCATTGTACGTACTATCGCCTTTCAGTTGTCCACGCAAAGACCTATTTTGTGTAAATCATCAATTAAACCAATTCTGAAGATAAATAGTAATACAACATGATGACTGTAATTGTAACAGACATTTATATGGTGCCACTCAAGATCAGAGGCGCTCCCAACTCAAGACATGGCTAAATGGATTACAGGAAAGCATTCAGGCGACTCCGAAAGGTGACAGCGGGAAGAGAGAGCAGCTCGTCCTGAAGAGGAAGGGAAGGGTATTTCAGCTAATGATGATCTGAGTAGGACAAAAAGAACGGAAAGACAAGACCTAATAGATAAATTTACGGACGATCAATTCAACGCAAAATCTTTCGGCAACAGACAAGTCTCTCCGATAATTAATCAATGGACATTCTGATTTCCTTCCGGGAACAACGACCATCCGCAACTCACAGACTACAACTCTCTTATAATTAAAACAATGAAAACCAGGGGCTGGTAAATAGAGAATAGACCTGCATCGAATATAACATATATATCACTGGACTAAAAAAGGCTTCGATGCCAAGCCAGTAAGGAGTAGCCCGGTATTAGTCTACATGGACACATCGTACTGTAACACGATCAAAGTCAGGTCCCTTGTCGATACAGACAAAGTCAGTAGATGTACAGATTGACGTTCGACTGTTCAAACTTCTCAGTAAGTTACAGTTAAGACTGACAGGAAGGAGTCTTTACGTAAGTTCTTCTAGACGAACCGTGACGAAATGACGACTGCATCAGAGCCGGAGACTTTCGAGGTATCTTTGCTTCTCACTAAGTAACATCTTCATCTCGCAAATTGTTGTCTGATAGCTTGCCATCACCTTTTTCCTAATTTCCGACTCAAGCGATTCGTCCACGTACTGGAAGAAGAAACGTGCAGAACGCTGTCAACGTTTTATCGAACAATATAGAAATAGCAAATTTATATAGCACCGCTTCAACAGAGACTCAACAGCGATGATGAAAAGACAGCGGGGAAATCTAAGAGACATGACACCGATCCCAATAAATGCAAATAATCAGGAAACATGAAACAGTTCAGTTACTATAGAAGCCGATGCCTTCATGATGCTAATATATGCTAATAAGTATGGCCTTTCCAGTTTTTGCATTATTATTATCATTAATTAACTTCGAAATTTATGCACATGGTCACAACAAAATGTGGATCCAAGGCGCAAATAGTCAGAAGAAGATACAGTTTGAACATGCCTGATTAATACTTCACTGAAGTGAGCAATTGGGAAACCAGTCATTATTTTCAGATAAATGCTGTGGGACCCTACCTGAAGCAGAGGATCCACGTCTTCGATTCTGAGGGCATCCAGCTGGAAAACCAAGTCTTCCGCCGGCACGAATTCTGCAAAGGCCGTAACGAGGTCTGATGTAGCAGACTTGACGTTGGTCAGCAGTTGGTCGTACTTTTCAAATATAGAACCCTGCTGAAAAGATATTCATAGCTGAAGCTTTGCAACCTATGATCACTGATTACCTAAATTTATACAGTTCTCAGCAACCATAATAGAGATACTTAGAAATGCACTACATCGTGTGTCCTAATACGTACAATTTTTCCCAGTTGTCAATCCGTTGACCAGTTACAGATGTCCTTACCAAACCCGGATTTGCCTCCTTCCGCTTCTTCCCTTTTTTTGTCAGCGAAACTTTGATCGGCTTCAGGACCTCGTGACAGGCGCCCATGACAAGCGTCACCTGAGAAACATGCTGAAACAACAACCGCAATCAAACTTTCAATCATAGACACCAACTGATTGATTACTTGATAGTCTCAGCAGAGGACTCCCGCATCTTTCTTCCGCTTGGCCTCGGCCGACGGCACTGCTGAGCAGGAATCTTTTAGGCGACATATAAATTAACAGATTGACTGCTGAAAATTAAGCCTCGAGAAGTCTCTGGCATCAAATTGTCTTTGATCAGATTAGCCCGCGCTCTGGAAGACGCTATATAAATTCATCGATACAATACAATAGCTCAAAAGCTATGTTTATTATTATAAATATTGACAAAACATCTGAATCTTATAAATGTTCCCACATTGCCACCAGTTCTTGCTTGACAGAAAAAGTCGTTGACGCCACCAGTCGACACAATATATCAGAGATAGTTGTCATCTCGATGCAGCTTTTGAATCAACTTTCAATAATGACATGCGAATAGAAAGATATGAAAAAAAATCATTTCTTAGGACATTATGGTCTGTATCTCATTCTTAGCATTGCCAAAGACCATAACTAAGTAGCCATTAGAACAGTGTTTCCAAAATTATTTTCTATGACCCGGTTATTAATTCTCCTTTGTGACCCACTAAAATTTTAATCGCCATTTTAATGGCCCATACATAAAATGAAACAGGTACGAAAGTCACTAAAAATTGCTTGTGTTTTGGTAATTCTTAGTTGGTTAATTAAAATTACTAAATAAAATATAAAATAAAAAAGATTTAGGCGACCCGGAATTTTTCTTCCGTGGCCCAGTGCCGGGTCACCACCCACCATTTGGGAAACGCTGCTTATGAACTTAGTGGAAATAGTGATGAAGAGTTTTCAGCAACAAACCTCAGCCAAAAGCACAAGATTTTCGAGAGTTTCAACCATAAATCGTTTCTGATTGCCATTTGCCACAACCAGAGGCTGCTTATTCTGCTGAACAAGATCTACAATTGGAACAATTCAATTTGCATATGCAAATACTGCTCAGAGACAAACATTCTAATAGCGATGGCAGATTACTTATTCAGTGGCTCATCAAGACAGACACATCGGACCAGACAATGAAATAACGAGAGAAAAGAATGGACTTGAAGCACCTGTGGAAAGAAAAGAAATAAGCAAACAAGGAGAAGAAAAGAAAAAGAGAAAAAGGAAAGAAAAAGAGAAAAAGAAAAGAAAAAGAAAAAAAGAAAAAGAGAAAAAGAAAAGAAAAAGAGGCCAACAAAGTTATAACTCAAACACCCAACTTTCAAAAGGTAAGTCCAAAACGCAAACCAATTACGACCATTTATATAGCACTGTCAGTAGCAAGCTACTTCTAGGGTGCTTTACATGACAGTTTGCTGCAAATTATAAAACTAATTTCTCAACATTACATAGAAATTAAGATTTTAACCGTTTTTGAAAGCAGGGAGGGCTATGGTATACTGAATGGCTGCAGGGAGATGGCCTTGAAGGGGCACTATATAAAACTGCTGTAATAATAGTAAACACTGACCACCAAGAGAGACTGTCGTTGTAAGTTCAACAGCTGTGGAATTGTGTAACTCGGTCGCATCTAGAATAAAACAGTTAACGACCACACTCGTGAAATAACGCTCAAACAGAAGAATAAAAATCAAACCAGTAGACAGAGTTCTCTGTACGTAGCCTTCGCATTGTAATGTGAAGAGAACAGGTCTAACTGTTTCCTGAGATGGCTAATGTGCAGGAACTCTAAGCATTGTTGTCAAAGCTATTAAATAGTTGTGCTTAATAACTATTTGGTAACAACTATATGGTAATAACTATTTGGTAGTAATATGAATACTACTACTAATAATAATACTAGCACCAATAATAATAAAACAGTTAATGATATTACTACTGATAATACAACTACTACTAATAATAATAATACCACTTCCATTCATTAAAAATAATAATAGCATAGCTAATAATACTACCCCTAATAATAAAAATACTACTAATAATAATATTACCCCTAATAATAATAATAATAATAAAAATAACAGCCTACAATAATACTGTTAATAATTATAATAATTGTACTACTACTAGTAATAATAATGTTTGGAATTGACCAGCTCTGTGGTGCAAAAGGTCTTCCTTCAGCAATGGCACAGAAGTACTCACAAGACAACTTTCAATCTACAATCAATCATTGTTGATGACCATAGAACGACGCTCACATACCTTGCTGGTCATTCTGGTGGCGTTCTGCAAGCAGCAACAGGTCAATCACAGACACAAGTCTCTCTCCCAGACCCATTGTCATGAACGGCGAGAGTCGAGTGCGATAGGGGCCGAAGAATATGTCCTGGTCAAAATTAAACACAACATCAGTCTAAAACGAAGTAACAACGTCACAAATACACATCAGAAACAACAACAAATAATCATAATAATAACCTTTGAATACGTAGTTACTGAGGGTGCAGAATATCTCTACTAGTTGGGATGCTGCATTTCAGCTTTGAAAAGCATCAATCAACACTTCAATCATCAGTTTAATCAACACTTCAATCAAAGCAAAATTCATTTCCTGTCTCAGTCTGGTGCCACAATGCCATTGTATTCAGAGCCACATTTCCAGATGGCTGTGAAACCTGGGACGAGGTCTGATTTCTCAAAAAAACTTCTCATAAGCTTTTCCTAATGAATCAGAGGCCCAGATAGTCAGGAGAGGATAGTTTGATAATTTTCCTAACACTTCATTGAAGTGACCAATTGTGAAACCAAGGCAGCTAGTCAATATTTGCAAATAAATACTGTGAAACCCTACCTGGAGCCTAAAAAAGTATAATAATAACAATAAATGATGGTCCAATTAACTGAAAACTTGAGAAAATGTCAGGTAAACCTTCAAAATGACGAATGATAGAAAGGTAATAACAACATAAAACGAGCCAATGGTCTGTAACATCAAAAACAACAGAGGACGAACAGCTTACCTTTGTCTGTGACTTGACCAGTTGTCCTGAATTGGTCAAGCATTCCGCCAGTTCTTTCTTCAGCTGCGCCAGAACGTCTCGCAACTCCACTGATTTGCCATCGGTTCCGTTCCCGACGACCGGATCGCCCCCGGCCGTAGAAGAGCCCCCTCCCCCAACGACTCCCCCACCCAGCTTCACTGCGGCTAGAAGACACCGAGTGATGAGGTTCCTCACGTGAAGCCAAGCTTTCTACAATCAATAATCGGAAACGTTGTTTGTCTGAGTCCTAGTTATACTGAGTACTACAATACTCGGCAGAGTCGAGTACTGAGCCGAATTACGTGAACTACCAAAAATTCTTAAACAATCAATCAAAACCAATCACTAATAATTAATCATACTGATCTTATTGAGCTGAAGCACAAACCATCAACAGTGACATGCATTATACAGCTTACTTCTTCTGTAAATGTCTGTTCTTTCACCTCCTTTTGGTCAAATCTGAAAAATCAAACATGGAAGATCATTACCACTAAAACAGCTGACAATGCTGGGCGTCCATCCTTAACATCGCCTGCAGCGTGGCTCGTTTAAACTCGGAATGCAGATAATTTTCAGAGACTTTCACACCCTTCAGCATGCGATCACCAAATATGATCAACCATATGTGCCGTATATACTTGTATACAAATCAATCTCTTGTATAAGTCAACCCCTTTCTTTTCAAACTCGAAGGTGAAATTATAGCATTTTATTTACACCTTGAAATACTCTCCATCACAATCTCAACAGCCAGGAACACAGACTATGTTACCTAATATAAATAATTATTAATAATTGGTAATGAAGAAAAATTAATCAAACTCATCTTATTGAACTTACTGGGTACTTTCAACTTTCATAGTCATGGAGCAAATGGAACAAGTGGCTTGGGGTACATTCAAAACAGCGACCCTCCAGTTGCAAGGGACATAACACACCACTACATCACCACATCCCAAATATGGAAAATTTACTTACAAACAAAACATGATTATGCATAATTTAAAAGAGCAAATCTAACGAATCGTTCCTTAGTTTTAATTTCAGAACTTTCCCACTGCAACTCTCCTTTCAAAGCAATAACACCAACCACAATGATTAGCAATATTTCAATGATGTCAGAAAACACACACTTAGGTAAATAAATCTGGATGAAAATGGTGTCATGAGAAAAGGCTATTGTATGCAAATGACTGACTGATCGCTTGGCTCCCATGACGTCATGACCCAGCAGTCCCTGTTGTCGTAGAGGCCGTCAAAGTCCGTTTGTTCAATGCGAGGGTCGATGTCGAGGCCATTGACAACTTCGATGGTCATCTTGTGGCTGGAAAAGGAAAATCATCATCACTTGTACCACCAATATCATTATGATCATTATCATCATCATCATCATCATCATCATCATTCTATTATCACTGGCATCCTTGTCACCACTATTATCATCATCATCACAGCCAACATCACTGTGTGCAGTTTGCCTATCATCATCATCGTCACTCTATTATTGTCATCACTCTATCATTGTCATCACTACCAACACATCATCATCATCATCATATTATCACTGTCATCACAGCCACCAACATTCATCATCACTGCCAGCACTATTATCATCATCATCACCACTGAAAACACCAATCATCATCACTCTATCATCGTCATTGTCATCACCATCATCATTATTGCAACAACAAAATTTATAGCTTACAGACTTTAATAAAAGTAGTGTGGTATATTCTAGCATAAACAAAATCAACAGAGCAATTGCAATTAATAACAAATAACATTCAAACAACACAGAAACTGCATTCATTCATAAAGTCATATGGGTCAAAAAAAGACTCACAAAACCAAAAACCAACAACAATTCATCGGATAGTCAAAAGTCATGAATATTCATCTGACACTGAAGGTCTCGAATATTCATCTTACACTAGAGTTCAAGAATATTCATTTTCTGACACCGAATTATCTGATTCCGGAATTTATCAATGTTCATATGATACCGAAAATCATGAATATTCATCTGATACTAAAGTGAAGGTCATGAATATTCTTTCAATTCGAAATGTCATGAATTTTCAACTAATACCAAATGTCATAAAAATTCATTTAATACTGAATTTCACGAATATTAATCTGATACCAAAGGTCATGCATATTCATATGATACTGACTCTCACGAATATTCATCTAATGCTGCGATAGTACCTGCTAGTATTGGTAATAAGTTCTAATAGCAACTTTTCTGCCGTCGATGACGCAAACTGCAACGAATTCTGCAATCGATGACGAAGACGAACAAATTCTTGTACCTGTCAACAAACAGAAACCAAAGCAAATGAATTAAAATTAATGCAATTAATGTAAATTAATGTTAATTAATGTAGTCCCCAAATACTACTACATATACTAGCACTCCATAGATCTATATAGTCAAACATATATATGTTACAGGCAATGTGTGAAACCATGGATTTTGTAAAATGCCTAGGTAATTTGTAAAACCCTTACCCTGCACTAACCATATACCAACTCCAACCCTCACTTTCCCTCTGACCCTAACTCTAATCCTAACCGTAAATGGGTGATTTTACATATTGCCCAAATTCTAAGAAATAAGGCATTTTACAAAATCACCATTTCACACTTCACACATTGCTGTAACATATATGTGACAGGCAATATGTCAAACCAGGGATTTTGTAAAATGCCTAGGCAATTTGAAAAACCCCAATCTACACTAACCCTAACTTGACACTAACCCTTACCATAAATGGGCGATTTTACATAGTGCCTAAAATCTAACAAATCAGGCATTTTACAAAATCCCTGTTTTACACATTGCCTCTAACATAATATACAAAGACCTGCATAGCAAATGCAATTAATGTATTCCTGCCAAATCCTCCTAGGCCTGAATTTCAATTCCTTTGAAACCATCACAAAATTCACACGAATAACTCACCCATATCTTCATTATGTTGTGCACAATCTCAATAACAAAGCACTGGTCACATTTATGTCATAGAATAAACTCAGAAATAGTCCAAAAAGCTGAACGGCCGAAGGATTGATAAGAGTGTGGAAGACTCACCTTTGGAAACGATCCATACTTGTACGACGAGATGAGATAATCAGAAGTCTGCAATCAAACAATCAGTTGTGCAACAGATTTCATGCATATTCAACTGATACCAAAGGTTATGAATATTCAATTGCCATAGCCACCTGCAAAGCAGTCCACGCATTTTATGATACTAAACGTGATGAAATGAATAACTGACAGCAAAGGTCATACATATTTATCTCATACCAAAGGTCATGAGTATTCATCTCATACCAAAGGTTATGCATATTCAGTTCATACTAAAGATCATGAATATTCTAATACAGAAGCATTGACAAAGCAGTCTACAGGATGCAATTACATCTTCGGAGTGAATCTGCTTTGAACAGCTGTACTCAGATTGGTATAAACAAATCTGATAAAAACTTAAGACATCAGCATCTTCTGCTAGTAACAAGGGAATTGCCAAACTTACTCACTCACTTTCATTGATCCCCAATCTACAAAACCCTATTCAACCAACTTCAATGCCATGAATGATCAGCAAAGCACATTCAAACCCACACCAATCAAATACATATCCAAATTCTTAATTCTGTCCAGAACACACACAATATGATGCCTTGGGGTGGGCATCTTTCACGCTCAGGATAGAATTAAGAATCCAGAAATGTATTTGATTGCATTCAGGTTTGACTGTGTTTTGTTGGTGACTCAATGGCCACAAAGTCGGTTGAATAAGAAATAAACTCAGCAGATGCAACCTACGTCTTTGTGTACAGTTGCAAAGAAACGCAGGATGGTATCGAAGACGGTGTGGGCCGAACTGAGGTGACCAAGGCGCAGAACGTGATTACAGATGAAGTACCTATGGACAAATTTTACAGAGATGTAAAACATGTCGATCGAGCCGCTGTAGAACGTCTCTCAACAAAATTAGCGAATCAGAAAAAAATAATTACAAGCCTACCAATACCAAAATTTCCATTAAACACAACACAATCAATCAATTAATCAAACAATAAATCGAGTTACAAAAAAAATGACCGGGTAACGAAAAGAGAGAATGATAGTGACCAATACGGAAGGAAAACCCTAAGGGACCAAGATCCCACTAGTAGGGATACACTTAACATAGATAAGTGGGAGTAAGAGCAGATTAGATAACGCTTTCTAAAACCTTAACAAACTTAACTACAGAGTCCACGGACAAGTTGTTTTAACTTGGTTTAATACTGGTGTCATATAGTAATCATGTTGTCAGCACCAAGAGGCAACTTTGAACTCTAATTTTGATTAAATTGTGATATTTAGATTGTGATATCGGAAAGACATAACAAAATAGAGAAGACAGAAAGAGAGACTGGTTATGCTGATCCTTTGATGTAATAATTGATTGCTACCCACCCCAAGGCATCATGTTGTATGTGTTTGATCTCCAACGATTCGTACATTGCGAGGCACGGCAAGAATGCACCTGCAAGAAAAAATCAAAAAAAAAATCACTGATAATGAAGATGTTAGCCAGTCCAGCAGCAAAACCATTATATGATCTCCTCTATTGTCTGGCACTGTGTCTTGGGCAGTGCACCTGCTTATCTTAAGGAGCTCTTTACCTCAGCTTGGACGCCTCTGGTTGCCGATCTCTACGCTCGGCCTCCAGAGGCAACTTTGTGGCTCCACATGCTCACACTACTACCAGACAGAAGAGGGCCGTATCAATCATGGGTCCTTCTGTATGGAATGACCTTCCGTCTGCCACGTGTCCTTCCCCCCATGACCTGTCCAGTTCATTTCTAAACTGCTTAAGACGTTCTTCTTTGGCCGAACCTGGGTTGGGAGTGCCCCTGAACAGTTATCTCGAAGGGGTGCTTCTACAGATTGATAAATACATACCTAATATTCAGCAATTCATTGCAAGTAAATTTTCAGAAATACCTAAGAAACTCACCGAGTCGGGCATAGAGCTGGATTGACAAAAGTTTCAACTGGAAATTTGTTGGACTCTTTGTCAATGACTTCTCCAGCAGAACGATTGCATACCAGATGTACTGGTCATTTTCTGCGAAATAACACATACAAGACACGTCGAAATCACTTATTCTTTCAATATCATCCAATCAATCTTTGTCACATATTTGGCCGGCATCCGAGAGTCAAAAAAGATTTCCTACTGTAGTTTCCAAAACCGTTTTCTTTCTTTGTTTTTTTTTTAAATATCGAATTGTGTAAACAAGGGTTTTAATTCTGTTTGAGTTGTTTACCTGTTTTGGCTGCAACATCACACAGCAGATGTGCAAGCAACAATATGTAGCTGTCGACAAACTGCTGATCAGTGGAAATCAGTTTCTCACCTGTCAACATAAATAGCACTGCATGACAACAGGCACAACACACATGAGGCATGACACATGTCAGGGATGACACACATCAGACACAACACGAATGAGGCATGGCACACACCAGGCATACCATACATCAGGCATGACACACATCAGACTCAAAACACATCAGGCATGACACATGTCAAGCATGACACACGTCAGGCATGATATGCATCAGGCACAACATGAATGAGGCATGGCACACACCAGGCATAACACACATCAGGCTAATATGCAACCCAAATAGAAGCCTTAATAGGCACCACACAGATCAACAGTAACCCACCAAACTTAAGTCCGTCTGTATAGCGTTGCATTAGTTCCGTGGTCAAAACAAGGCATTCCTTTGCAGACATCGAGCGTTGAAAACCGAGAAAACGAGAAAGTTGAACCAGAAGAATGTGCCGTTGAATCACCTTCGTCTGGAAAGACATTTTCAAATCCACGTCAGCTCAAGACCAATTTTTACAGAAGTTTTACAGTAATTATAAGATGCTGACCACAATCACAATCACTTACTTCAATCATTGAAGTAAGACGATTAAATATGAAAGAGAATGTGATGCAAGCCATAATGAAACGAAAATTTCGACTATTTGGGCATATCTGCAGAATGGATAATGAGAGCAATATAAATCTTGAGAGTAATGACAGGAATTATGGAGGGAACGGGAAAAAGAGAAAGACCTTGCAGAGAATGGCTAGATGACATAGAAGACTGGTGTGGGACCGATATACACACTTATTACAGTTAATCCAGGACAGATGAGCATGGAAAACAATGGTTAAATGTGCAGTGGACACCTATGGGCTGTCGGCCCATGGATCACGATGATGATGAAGACAATAAAAACAAATTTCATACCAATCATTCAAGAGATACGCTACTCTCAGGCAATTTTTAAAAAAAAACACGGACGAATGACGCACTCGATATAATTTACCCAATATGTTTATAGATATGCAGGTTGGTTAAGTGTGTATGATGCATTCACAAAACAATTCACTCACTAAGTTCAGTTTTAAATATTCTGCACTTGTACGACTAATGCGGCACAACTTATACAGGAAACAAACCAACCGATACCTGAAAATTTCAACTTATACACGAAAGATAAGAAGTAAGTAAATTAGTGCCAACCTGTGTCTGAAACAAAAGCCTGTTAACGTGCTGCCAGTTTAAGCCCCATTCTGCAAAACGCTATTGGTTAGTCAACATGCCATGCATAGGTACAGCGCAGTGCAAAACATTGACCCTTTTCGCATCATCCTTCATAACAATAAAGATAAGATGATTTTTATATAGCACCGTACCTCAGCCAAAGAAAGTGGTGCCGTGCATGACTTTCAGAAAATAACAGTCTCACAAAAGTTTAAATAGATAGGTCTTGAGATTTGAATGTCACCACAGAAGTCTTAAAATTTTAATGTAAGATTGATTTAGCTCACTCACATCGGATGCTAGGACGATCTGACCATCTTTGTTCTGTACACCAAGTCTCTCTGAGAAGTCAGCTATCATCTGAAGAGTTTCGATAAATGCCAACAACAAAGAACACTATAGCAAACGTCACTCCCGAACTAAAAATCACAGGACCATACCACGTTGACGCCGCAGATAACGTCAATGAAACCACTCTGGTTTACAATGCCTCTATTTAAAAGTTCTCAAGGACACGGTCTTACTCCACCACTGTTCGCACCCTGGCAGTGCCAGTCCCAAGCCTGGATAAAGGTGGAGGGCGACGCTAATGATCACTGTCATCACACAGTGCTGTTAAACTTCAACTGACCAACTGGTCTTAAGGTCAAGACAATTACTAAGAAGACACCTTCTGTCTATCAGAGGCAAATAACACACTGGCATGAAGAGCAGTAAGAAGTGAGATCAATTCCTGATACCCCCGTAAATTGACCATTACTACACAGCAGCATTGGCAAAATTAGATGTAGGACATGTAATCGCCTTGCATGGTTGCCGTAGAGTAAAAATTCGTCTCCTGCAATAACTTGTGACCACTCCCTCAGACCATACTTGTAACCATGTTGCATTCTTGTCGGTATGAAATATTTGGTTTCTGCGACAAACCTACAATCATTGGTGGTAGAAATCCGATATTGAACTGATAATATAATCATTTCATTTGGTCTTTTTATAAATGTATTAGCACAGAATGAAACTAGGACAATCTGAGTGCAGTATCTAATTCATTAATTACTGGGAAACAGTTGTGAATCACCTGCTGCTGTTCAGAGTGGTTAAGCAGACCGAGGTATGTTCGTAGGTCGGAGAAACAGCAAGGCTTATCGCCAAATCGATCGTAATACTGACCAATGAGCTGCAGAGGACTGCTGCCTAAGAACAACAAATAGATAAAACATCCAGGACATTACGCAAACTTGATAATAATGACAAGATCGATCAAAGGTAGAAGGTAGTTGTGGGCAACATACAGCCCACTGAAGACCCTTCAGCCGGCTCAGACAGGTTTCATATTATGCGAAGAACTTTCGGCCACAGACGTTTCAAGGAATAATTAAAAAAACGCTAAAATACATGTGCACGAAATGGTGAACACTAAAGTAGACTAAAATCCCCATTTGCCCATTAAGTTTCCATTTTTAATCATAATTGATGGAATTATACTTACATTACACGAAGTGTAACTAACTCATCAACGATGCCTGCCAAATCCAGTCACTTTTGCGCTCCATATAATTATTCAAGTCAACTTTATTTGCATACGACGATAACACACGCAGCAGCAACGTTTGTGCGCTGCATATTAAGGATGGCTTCTGTCCAATCACGCATCTTTAATACGACAAACCCGTGACTTAGGTAATTGTTATTGTTGATTGTACATTGTATTGCTCTAACTCCTCCAGTCTTCTTCTTTCGAATGCAGTCTACGATCAGCCAGTTGCCATAGCAACTGTAGTCACAGCTATTTATATAAAGCGACAACGCCGTGCTCTTATAATGTCAACCATCAGTGCTGATCGTCATAGTATGTACGTCATAGGTCTCCAGTTGTTTTCAATAACAAGTATCAATCATCAGTAAGATGGGGAACCAATCAATCAATCAATCAATCAATCAATCAACCAACCAACAGGCTGCCATTGAAATGAGCTTGCGGACAGATATCAAAAAATTACAGCTCAAAAAATTATTTGCGTCTCTCTCCGTCTTTGAATCAATGCGAAGAGCTCACTAATAGCCTCAAAACAACGGCTTTAGACTTCATTCGATCCGGCTGGTATTGCTCACAAACTAATCCAGTTAAATCAACAAAATACCTCTTGCTCTCCGAATCAGAACTCACCGAGCACTTTGTTCCACGAGTCGTCGTCTCTCTCTTTCAGCAGTCGCATGAGTTCCAGTTGAGCCAGGTACGGACCTCGGATTGGATATGGAAACTTTGGACTCTCCGTTTCCTCTCTCGATTCTTTGTCGACCTTCACCATCGCTGAAAAGAACTCCACCACTTGGTCGACAGAATTGTCAACAGCTAGATCCATGCTAAAAATCAACCAAGATCACATTCACAGAAATTTTTTAATATCTGATCTTTTCCATTGTGTAATTTATTCTATTCTATTTAAGGATCTATAAAGCGTCTCTCACAGTACAACCTAATCAGGGCACTTGACGCACTGGTGTGTTTACACAACAAGCGACACACACGGTAATCGACTTATGCTTAGTCATCGAAGAGTGGTGTTATATAAATATATTATAAAAATTAAATAAGTTAGAACAGGAGTGTCAAAGAGCCGACCCACTGGCCATTTCTGGACCGCTGATGATATATATTTCTGGCCGTCGAGCCTTGTCTAAGGACAGCACAATTGAGAATAAAACGTCTAATTTGTCATTTTTTTTGGCTTTATTAGTATACTGTGATGTCTATAATTGACAATGCATATCAGAATCACATTTTCAAAACCTAATTCAATGTTTTCAATTCAATGTTTGTATGATCCTCTGAATTTCCTTCCCCTATTGCCCACCACTTGCTGAATAACGAGATTACCAACCCGTTAGTGTTACCACCATCTTCGGCACACCACTTTGAGTCAAGCAGAATGAATGCAGAGCCAAGATACTCCACGTAGCATTGCCAGTGATCGGGACTAAAACAGAACAGCAGCTCAGTAGTCTTAACTACAAACGGCTGTAAACGGCTTAGCCATATCGATAAATGATGCTAAAACTGGTTACCAGCATCATTCTCAATGGTGACTGACATCATCACAAGTTGAGCTATAAGACATCATTTATGGAGTGGGAAGATGACGGAATGGTTAAACACTGGCATGGAGATCAGAAGGACGTGGGTTCGATACCCACTAGCTTCGTTAGGTTGACAGCACCTTCCACTCACTAGAGGTGACTGTATAATGAACAGATGGCCGAATGGCAAGGCTTAACTAATGTTGAACCTTTCTATGAAACACGAGTAATATCTGACTTGTCTTGGAACAATTGCTTTTGCTTGGCTAACGGCTAAAATAGCCATTGTGTTTCAATGACATGACGCAAAATATCATAATCCATCAATCGGTGGCCGATTGGTTAGAGCGGTTGGCCTGCAACACTCAGTGTACACTCAGTGAGCGGGATCGACCCTCATCCGAGGCGTCAGTCACTATGTAGGGACCTTGAGCCAGTCCTTTGCACAAAATAGCCCTGCATGACAACTGTAATTGTGCCGTCGTGGCCTGTGCACTTTTGAGCAAAAAATGTTGGAAGAAGGGCAATATCATATTTCAGAATAATAAAATAAATACATAAAATCCCTTACAACTAATACCATCACCAACATAATTATAATTAATGAAAAAACGAAATCCAGAGATGACTAACTTTTTCTCTATGAGTTTCTTGTAGCCTGCGTTGACATAGGCCCATCGACCTAACTTAGTCAACAGCTCCACCTCAAGAAATTTAGGAAAATCTGGCTCAGAGATGAGCTTCTCTACAAACAGAAAAACCATTAACACAATGACAAAGCATTTCATCCCTTGCATTTGTCAGGCATACATCGCTCACGTCTGCAATCGTAATTTAAACCGTAATAACAATTTAAACTGAAATTGTAGTTTCAATTAAAATATTAATTTTAATCGTAAAAATAATGGTAACCCAAACCGCAATTTCAACTGCAATAATAATTTGAAACATAATCGCAATTTCAACCGTAATCATGATTTCAACCGTAATCGTAATTTCAAACACAATAAATTTCAACCATGACCGTAATTTCAACCGTAACAATAATTTCAACCATAATCGTAATTTTAATCATAATTTCGACCATAATCGTATCAACTGTAATCATAATTACAACCATAATTCCAAAGCTCAGCGTTTCAACTAGACCGATCCTTTTCGCTCCCTGATAATAATCCAGCATTAGAATTCCAAATTCAAGTTTAGCAAATTTGTGTACAAAGCTGCCAAAGCAAGCAAAAATATATATGCACCAAGTGTGAGAAAACATGAGCCATTCTTGGCGTCCTACCCTTTCCTCGACTCTACGTGTTCCTTTAGCCAGACTCTGCAGTGTGAATACACCTTTACAAGCATCTGAGAATGCTTCTTTATCACTGGAGTCGGACTAGGAGCGACTCCAAGTAGGTTAGTGGTAGTAGCTTCAGTTAAATGACACTATGTGATAACACAGATCATTAGCGTTGCCCTCCTCCTTTATCTAGGCTTGGGACTGGCACTGCCAGTGTGCAAACAGTGGCAAAGGTTATCTCGAAGGGGTGCCATGTAAGCCCTCTGAATGAATGAATAAAAGAACTCCAGTTAAGTTGAATTGCTGCATTACTACAGATACTCTGGCAGAGCACCAGTGACGAGTTTTATCCTGAAGTAGTACTAAATAAATGTCAGATTACAATTACAATTAAACACACGACTAGCCCCATGAACGCCTCACCTGACAGGGATCCCTCTAGGACACTCAGCGCCTCTTCGTACTTTGCCATTGACTGCAGGATGATCAGATAGATTCTCACTTCTACAATTAAACGACAACACCATTAAATGCCTAAACAGATCTGGACTAAGAGAGAGCCCGTTGACAGTAAATGTGACCTGTTCTAGGCTGTGATTAGTCACCCTGAATGAACTCTGTGTACATGTAGCCTGCCTATGGCATTTATAGTTGAAGTAGAAATCTACTTTCAAAGGTTAATTATATCTATTTATTATTACAGCAATTTTATATAGATGACCCAGAGAATCTGAACCTCCATGCCATCTGTCAACAGATATCTATGGTTACTTCCAGCATACTGTTCACTGTTATGCCAATTGTTGTGACAATATTCGTTTAGACTGAAATTGAACATCATTATAGGCCAGTGCAGAGCATTCTGTGATAGGTGCTATATAAATCTAGAAATACAATAAAATACAATGACAGCCTAGGCAACAATGAAGAGACAAACCGGCTTCTGCCTCTAGTCTTCCTTCGTTGATGAATTTCAAAACCATTTTCTCGGCCAGAGGTAGAAACATACTCTTTGCAAGCTTCTCGTTCTCATTGGCCTAAAGAGATAATGGGGAAAATACAAGAATACAATAACAGGAAGATCCATGGCCAGAATTACGCCGCTCAATGCTAATTCAAAAGGCTGCACTATTAGATGCAATAGAAAGACTGGTTCCTACATACATTAATATAACAACGCCTCATGTCACAGAATATATCACAATAATGCTGTTGATCATTCCAGAACCATACTACATTACATACTAAACGTCATTTCCACAGCCACATAAAATGTAGAAATAATTACTCCTCTAATTCATTTTAGCCACATTAAAGTACTACATTGTTTTAATGTACATTATCAGGAATTTTGGGATTCACCAAATTGCTTGTATTCTGGTCATAACCTAATTAACAAGATCTAAATTGGAGATAACAGCAAAACCATAAAAGATTTTAAGAAAAAATCACATTTTCAGAGGATGATTGGATAGACATATTCTCATACTGTACCAAGTTTTATTGAATTCTTGGCTTGGTAGCTATGGATTTTTTTTATTTCATATAGTCCAGGCGATATTTTTTAGTTAACCCTTTCCCGAGAGCCGGCAAATGATCATTCATAACCAAAATAGACTCAAAATATTGGTTTCATAGTATTTAAAAACATGAATAACTCTAATAATTATAATATTCTCGACATGTGAATCGCTTTGATCCTTTGGGTCACTCATATAATATCAATAGTCTGAAAGAACCTGATGTGTGAAACTTAAAGAGCGGTATAAACAAACAGGCAATTAGGTAGTAACAGAGAGTGCACACACATAGACACCCACACAAACAAACAGACACAAACAGACAGACAGAAAGACAGACACACACCCACACAGACAGACACAAACAAACAGACAGACACAGACACACACCCACGGACACAAACAGACAAGACAGACACAGACAGACAGACAGACACACACAGACAGACAGACACAGACAGACAGACAGACACAGACAGACACACACACAGACAGACAGACACACACAGACAGACACAAACACAACTGCGTCTATTATCCATTCCTGATAGTTTTCAGAATGTCCCACCTGCATGACAATACTCATGACAGCCCAGAAGTAGTAGGGATTCTTCAGTGGGCGGAGCTTGTGCAGTGCCATGGCAACCTGTTGCTGCTTCTTGTAGTTTCCAATCCGAACATAAGCCATGAAGAGTGCGTTCAGAATATCCTCGCTGTCTGGCTTCTTCTTGTACGCATTCTCGTACATATCCGCAATCAGGTCGACTGTGTACCCAAACAACAACTTGCGTAAAGTTATAACTAAATACATATTAAAAATATAAATATTAAATACTAATACTATAAAATATTAAATGTTATAATTAAGGTAACAAATATTGCAAAATAATCCTGTACAGCTATATGCATTTGAACATTTAAACATTTTATAGGCAAACCTACTTACCGTATATACTCGCGTATAAGTCGATTCGAGTATAAGTCGCAGTGTAATTTTTTGACAAAAATAACATCCAAAATTGACGACTCGCATATAAGTTGAACCAAAAAAAAAAAATTAGTGATGTAGAAAAAAAAATTTTGTGATTAAAAAATTCTCCTGACTATACAAAATCTAATAAAATAATGTTTGAAAATCATTAAAAATATCATAAACAATCAACGTGGAAGGTTTTTCATTCACTGTTTCCAATTTATATAAGAAATTTAGTTAGTCATGTAATGTCATAGTAAGCGACAATAAACAAATTTGCCTTCGATACTTGAAAATAGTGCAGAATGATATAATATATTTCCAACAGAATAATATCGTACAGGTATATAATAAAATTATTTGAATAGAACTACATTTCGATTTTATCTATATGTAGTCAGTAATTTATGGAACTGTGATTTATTGTGAAATCGGTGTTAAAACTAGACAACTAAGGCTGTACGTTTTGTGTTTGTTTTCGCAATGCGAGCATATTTGATCGTCCGAAAATCTTTGGGCTATTTTACGTCTCGCGTATAAGTCGAAAACCGTTTTCGTCCTCCTGAAATAGCATTAAATTTCTCGACTTATATGCGAGTATATACCGTAGATCCGTTATACAGGAGTGTCAAAAAGACATCCAGCACTTTTGAGTTTTTCTTAAGAGGTACAGTACAGACACCCACAGACATAGACATAATAATAATTTGACTGTATAGAAGACAAACATATTATGTCCAATTGATCTATAAATGGACATAATACAGTATTGACATGTAACTATCATACTTTATCTGAGTACTTACGCTTGTATAATTCTCTGTAGCTCATGGCCATTGCCTGGAGCGTTGGTTCGTCGCTCGGCTGCTGATAGTGCACGTCTTGCAGCAGCTGATTCGATTCATCCTGACGTCCCAATCGAATCAGTGCCAGCGCCTTCAACGCCTAAACATCAGAAATAAAACGACAAGTTTTAAAGAAATCACATGCATCGCTGTCTTCCCACGTTTCCAACTCATATTAACGTTGTTTGACCCTCCACGCAAAGAATAATTGCGTAAGACATTCATTAAGCGGGAAATTTTAAAATGGATTTAATAACACATTAGGTAATTAGTCGAACAATCTATAACGTGTCACGCTGATAGCTTAACCAATTGGCAACCACTTCCCACGGCACGGGCTTGAGTATCCCCAAGACGGCTACTGTGTAGGAACCCCGTTCAAGTCTTAAAGTCACAACAGCGGACTGCTATCAGTTGGTGCTAGATCGTTAAATAGTGGCACTATAATAATTTGTGATAATGATATAATAACATATTAAAATAATAATAGTAAAAAGATTTCAGCTTGTCCGAGAAGCCACTGTGTAGGGACCTTAAGCAAGCTCTTTGCGCACAATTGCTCTGCATTACAACTGCAGTTGCGTCATCAAGGCGTGTGCACTTCTGAGCAGAAATTTTTTGGAAGAAGGGCGATATCAAACTTCAATTGTAATATGCTGGTTCCTCAACCTCAACAAGGTGCAGGGTTGAAAATTAGGATTCTGGCACATTATCGTAAAAAACTTCAGCCATAACAACCAAACCCTGATTCAAAATCATGCTCAGGTAGAAAGTTCCAAGAAAGGCAGATAAACTTTCATTTTTGGAAATAAGAAACAACAACGAAAATTGACTGCAAGAAAAAGCCAAGTCTTTCAAAGCTTTATTTCAAGCACTATATATTTTTAGATGTTGGTGACGAGATTCGTGGACTAGATAAACGGCACCTTTGCACAACTGAAGTCTCTCTGTTTTTTCAATATCCTGTCTGCCTCTTGAATCGCCTTTTTGTTATTCCCATTGTCCAGACAATCTGCACAAACAAAATTAATGAAACTCAATCAGGCACCGTTTATAATTGCAATTGAATATTCATATAGATCAATTCGTTAGAAGCTTAGAGTACTGTCTTTTTTTACTCTCACAGTCAGAGGCAGGCATATTGTCAGTTACATACTTACTTGGCAAAATCAGAGGCGGGAATGCACTACAGTACTCGATAGCCAATAGGTTATATTTCCTAAAGACTGAGAGTGGGTTCGTAAAGGGGTGCTATTGCACAGCCTGTGCCCACCTTCCCATACACAGGCTATAAAAGTTGATTTGCAACTAGCAAGGTCAAACAGATATAGTAACATTTTAAACTAATATAATGGTTACATTAGAGTACTATAGTCTTAAATTTATAGACTAGACTACACTATACAGTACTAAACATATTTTTAAGGAGCACACGTTTTGAACCCATGTATACCCTCGTCTACAGCTTTGGTTGGTTGAATCTGCCATGTTACTATGGTCAAAGGTAAAGGTTTGGAAAATGAAAAGCACCAATAGAGCAATTCTCTTACTAGATTGGTCATTTAATACTGCTGGTGACTGATTTCATCAATTTCATCAATTAGATTTCATCAATTGGGTTCAAATTCTATTGTTCAGTAACTGCTGGTCAGCACCTGACTGCCTATGCCAGATTTGGGTCTGACCCCTTCGTCTTCTTCTAACCCCCCTTTACCTGGAATGGGAGAACAAACCCATTCTTACTGATTTGTATATAAGACTCAGAACTGCAAGTCACCCCTCTCCTGGTAACCATGGAGATCGTTCTCCTAGCAAACACTGATCCAACCTATAAACTGGTTCGCTTCTATAGATTTCATTTAACTTCCTTGGATGCAATCAACATTCAACTGTCCAAAAACTCATCAAGGAGACTTTTAGATTATTCGAAATTGTAACAAGCCATTTACTGGTTCCAAGCACGATGATTTCCATACAGCGTTGACGCATAATATTCAATCACACTCTGGGTAGGTTGATATGAGAGTTGGCTCATTTGTATCAAACAAATTTAAATAAGCAACGGCCATTTCGCTTTTAATGCGCCTGCACAGTTGGTGGATCCGGATCTCGACTTTAAGCCCCAGATCTTTCCACACACGCGCAACACGAACACTCTTAATTCAGAGACGCTGTTTTTACAAGTGACCGTTATGAAAGAAACACTACCGTTCAGATCGTATTGTTAGGCTATCCGTAAGCAAAAAAGAACCTTTGCAGAACAACGGGAAATAATCTGGCGACCATTACTACCGAGAAACGCAACCTCAGGGCAAGTAATTCAACCGGTGTACTTCCAATAAATAGGTATATGGTCAATCGCGCATATATGGGACAAGTCGGTTACCGTAGATGGGACGTAAACGCCTTTCATTGACGTCCACATGGCTTCGACCCGACGACATCTTGACCGGCGGCCACTCTAATTGATCATTCAGTCAAAGCCAAATTCAGTTGCTAGCGCCCTACTGACGACATTGCACAACAGCACGGCGCACGCTATCGCCCAACAAAGCATCTTAGAATTCTGTTGAAAACAATTATTTTAGGCAGCCGATTAGTACCATGTACATTTTATCAGTAACTCCGTCACTGTTTGCACTCTGAAAGGGCCAGTCCCAAGTCTGGATAACAGAGGAGGGCGACGCTAATGGTCTATGTTATCACACAGTGTCGTTAAACTGTAACTAACTAACCAAACAATTTAATTATCACTGCTAGCCAGGTCTGGATAACACTTAAAAAGTAGGCCTAGGTTTCAAAAGAAAATTGATCACTGGCAGAATGGTCAGTGCCAGTAGAAAAAAAATTATTACTCGAGTAATTTTCGAGTCGGCTACTCGCGAGTACCTGGCTCTAATTATTGATCTACATCGCCTCTTGCTTAATCCGAACTGGACTAAAGACATTGAATATCCTTGGGCGATCTGTTTTCTGATCGTGGACGATCCCTTTTCTGTTTTCATATTATCATTACAATTTTTATGCCTAAAAATGGTCCTTCTGTTCCCACACGCAACGAAATGCAGATCTCAATATCGACTCTTAAAATACTTGGAGTCTTTGATCTTTAAGGGAGATGATGAAACGACATGTAACGCATGTGGCAATACCGTCGCATGGAATTTAATGAATAGTTTGGTCTTTATGTCTAGAACGGTCGGCCAAGTAATTTATCGCCAGTATAGCGTCACGAAAAGAAATATTTTGATGAAGCGATTGTACCATTCGACTACTTGTGACACATCGAACCGGTACTGCATTCCATATCAACAACATATATCCCAATCACCACACAGCGATATGTCCAAAGTTAGAGTATTAGACGGTGTGTATTATTTTGTTGTATTTGGTTATTTGGGTGTCTATATGTGTTCTATTTTCGGTTTCACTGTAGTGAAATGGGCGAAAGTGCAGTATTGAGGTGTGTGTATATATATATATATATATATATATATATATTTATTTATGCCGGACGTCGTGAGGGTCAAGTTAGGCGTCGTGAGAGTCGTTTAGGGTAAGTTCACTCTGCGTCGTGAAGGTCTGATAGGGTCAGGATTGGGCCTAGTGTTGTTGTTAGAAAGTATTCCGGTCTGCGGCATGCCAAAATATACCATACGACGCCCGGAAACCCACGCACACTGATTCTACACTTTCGCCGTCAAGTGAAGACTGACTACAAGATACGAAAGGATTTGCATTCTGTTAACAAGAGCGTCATATGTGTGCGGTTTGTTTAGATTTATGTCGTATCTGAATATAAATAGAGCGCCTCTTTCAGTATAGATTATTCAGAGAAGCTTTCCAAGAATAAATTTGTTGAAAACATCACTAGAAGCATCAAAATCTAAAATCTAGTGTTTTTACATTAATTTATCTCTGCTGTTTCTTAATTCTGTGCAATGTTTGCATCTAAGTCAGAGCTCTTAGTTTCTTTCATTTTAGCTTCTGACTTGTCACCTGGCATACAGAGTGCTGTTGACAGTCTGCGCAGTGGCAACATCATCGCTCTTCCCACAGACACCATTTATGGAATTTCTGGTCTGGCTCAGAGCTCCTCGGCTGTGCGCAAAATTTACGCCATCAAAGGTCGTGATCTGACAAAGCCTATATCAATTTCCGTTGGCGATGTTGAAGATGTCCATAAGTAAGTGGCTTTGTGTATCCGTGGGTTTTTAGAATAATTATGAAGTTTATACATATATTTAGGATATCTTTATTTGCTTAAAACTTCAAGTTTTCAGCTGTTTTGATGAATTATGAGGTTTATATATATATATATATATATATATATATATATATATATATATATATATATATATTAAACATATTTCTATTTGCTTAAAACTTCAAGTGCTCAACTGTTTTGAATGGGAAAATATTTGGGTTATTTGTGATGTTTATTGATAGCTACTCTCATATAAGGCACAACAAAAATTGTTTCAATAATAATGATGGTGCAGAAATTGTCCTCTGAATCAACCTATTATTATTCAACCAATTATAATAATAGGACTAATTTTTCTATGTATGATTGAAATGTAACATGTTTTATGAATTAATTGAATTGGGTTGTTAGATTTTGATCTGAAGTCTACCTTGTTTTCATGCCAGATGGGGTAAGGTGACGATTTCTGAGGTGCTGCTGAGAGAGCTCCTGCCTGGTCCTGTCACGGTGGTGTTCGAGAGACTGGTTGCTCTCAATCCAGAACTTAATCCAGGAACGTCGTTGGTTGGCATTCGAGTGCCAGACCACGGCTTCGTGCGGGAGGTCAGCCGGATGTGTGGCGAACCGCTCGCCCTAACAAGTGCTAATGTGAGCTCACATGAAAGCACCTTAGCAGTGCAGGTAGGAATTTTGATTTTGCATTTGATTGCCTTTAAAACAAATGCTGATGCAATTTTTTTCCAGTAGAGCAACTGCAGACAGCCTATGGTATTGGTGATAATGTTGAAACTTGAAATTCAAAACTCGAGCAAAGTTCAGTGTCCAGTAACTATGGGAGTGAATTATTCAGCATAATATGGAGTTGTGATTAGATTTCCTGTGAAACCTAATTAAGTTTAAGTTGAACATAACTTGTCTATCTTGAACAGCTGTTGGTAACAGTTGTGTTTTGACTGTTAACAGCAGGGGTGCTAATCCCCCTTTTAGTGATGGAGGCAAAACCCTCGATCCCAAGTGTCAGAAGGCAAGATATTCCCCAAGACTAAAAAATGCCCTGCCCCGTACGTGAAATTAGAGGCATTTGCCTCCGGACCCCCTATCTGGACGAGAGCGGCTACAAGAGGATTAAGGATGAGGCCGAGAACAGAGAGAAGTGGCGACATTGGACATGCGAACCTGCCAAAAACGAAAGATATTTAGAGTCAAGAAGCTGCAATTGTTTCTTTGGCAGTTTGTCAGTGTTGTGTGTTTGTGGCGTGTACAGGAGTTCGAGGATCTCTGGCCACATCTGGATATTGTGTTTGATGGAGGTCGGCTTGGTACGACTGCGCTGAACAAGAAGGGATCAACTGTTGTAGACCTCTCCAAGAAAAACGTATACACGGTTATCAGAGAAGGAAGGTAGGCATCCATATTGCAGTGTATAGGAAATCTATGTATGATATTTATTGTCCAAGTGAATCCTCTCTTTGTTGTGTCTGCCATTGGCTTTTGTTTCCTGCTGTTCGAACTGGTCCTCGTATGTAAGGTATGTGATAAGGAAAACAGCAATGGAAGATCTTTGTAATAGATGTGTAAAGAATTCATAGGCAAAGACGTGGTCCTGGGTTTAGGGGGGAGAGGTCGACAAAATTAGGGTTTTGGGGTACAGGTGGGAAAAAATGCAATTCCCAAACATATGGATGTTGCAAAAGTGAATAAACAATGGAACACTGTAGAAATTTATAATGGTCATGAGATATTTATGAAATATTGGAGGGGATATAAGCTGCTCTGTACCCTCCACTTGAAATTTTGGGGTGGCCATCCCCTCCTGTCCCCCTCCCCCTCCCCCTCCCCCCTATGTCTCTGTCCATGGAAGTATGTACAGATTGTTTAATGGTTGCCACACTTCTCACAATAGCTCTCATTAATGTATACTCTATTGCAGCTAAAACTGAGGTAGGCCCAGGCTGATGAGATCATGTGCCTTTGCTGAAGCCTCGGGCTTTTTCAACATGGCGGCCATATCGGATGAGGTTGACCAATCACAGCACTGGAAGCGCTTGTTTTGAATATGACCGTTAGTTTACATCGCTTGCGCCCAAACGACCTCATGCGTTGGACTCTTGTTTCTTGTTCTTTCAAGTGGCTTCAATGTCACTGATCAGCTTCACATAGGAAGCTCTGTCTGGTTATAAATATATATATATATGAGGTCATTGGGTAGGCCTAAATTATGAGCTACCGTAAACTATTTATGACATCTTTGGATTATGTCATAGCGGACAGTCTGTAATACAGTCAAATAAACAATGTTTGTTTTTGTAGTGCTTTCAATTCCACAGTTTCCATACTCCAGCGACATGGACTTCGCGAAGATCGGAAACTTTGATCTAGCGATCGTCTAGTGTTGTTTTTTTATGAACCATTTCAATGATTACCACAAACAGCATTGGCTGTTTAGAAATGAGAAAATCAAGGAATCTCGGTTAATTTTTGTATGTAATTTTTTCTTTATTCCATTGAACATGCTTGACATTGAATAAACATTAAAACTGAAGCAGTAAATGATAATGAGGGATACGCCTGTGAATAAGCTGGTTCCCACGACTTTGCTTTTGTGTGCACTGTAGAAATGTAGAGATTATGATAACGATATGCTGGAAATTGGTCTACCGTAAAATGAATGCGGCTTGTGACTGGTACAATATAGTTAAATCGTGACAATTGTGTCTCTGGGCTCGACATTCGTTCTTGTGCATAAAACGTCCTCAGGAAGTACTCTTCCAATCTCTTCAATGTACAATCCTAATCATAAATCGCAGATTTTTGAAGTGCTACGTAGAATAGGAGTGAGTGGCATTGATGGCTTATTGGTGAACTTTCTGGTCCAAAGACATTTTTAATATTCATCACTTTAATGTCGAGCTGCAATTGGTTTCCCACTCGCTTTTAATACACTCTTGTCATTATTTTAACATACTATTGTCATTACTTTAATACACTCTTGTCATTATTTTCATACACTTCTGTCATTATTTTCATACACTCTTGTCATTATTTTAATACACTTCTGTCATTATTTTAATACACTCTAGTCATTAAAGTGTTATGAACATTTCATAGTGCAGTTAGGGCTAGCTAGTCCATGTTAAGGTTTGTAAAGTACATAGTACAACTCCACAACAATTAATCATTACTTTAATACCAGAATTCATTAAGTCATTTTCTTATTCAAGCAGTTCATTTACACAAGATCAAGTTAACGAGTGCAGTAATATGCATTATTTTCTGAATCCCAGTGGGATGACAAACATATCCTGAAACAAAATTAACCACTAAACAAGGTAGCACACAATCATTTTTAAAGTCTACAAAATGAAACTGCAGCTGTTACGTTACAGAGATAACGGTATTTACATGTTTTGGGAACATAATTTGAATTCCTTGCACTTGTGTGATGATGATCTAGGCCACAGACTTGCAGTCAGTATCTTGATTGCATTCGTAAAGGCCAAATGTATGTTCAAATTAGCTAGAGCACGTTATTCGTTTATTTCGTAACGAGATTCGGTCAAAAGCAGTTTTGCACATGAGAACAAAATTCAAATAGTTAGTACACGGTTACACTTCTATGAGATTGAACATTAAAAATTCTACCCGCTAACATTTCTAGGGCTACAGACAATAAACGTTTACAAACTGGATTGTAAAATATCTGCCACAGGTTTCGGCTGCTCTTGGTGTATTTCGATCAGTTCAATAACCTAATGTCTTCGTCGGGATTTCATTATCTTTTAGTACACTGTACAGTGTGGACACTCGCCCGTTGTACAATGTGAAGTGGAGACATCTATTATGATACAGCATAAAGATTTATGTAAAAAGGGACGTGACATCACTTTGCATTAAATGCAATGGACACAAAGTATATAAACAAAGCATATAAACAAGTCCACATTTTGTAACCAAAGTAGTTGCAGTTATTGTCTTGTTTCACAATGAATATTTGATGTTTTGGGCAGGGAATACTGACACAATATTGTACTAGTATTGTCAGTTGATTAATCGGTAAGACATATCCGAGTGTGGACATGCAATTTCTTTATTAATAAAGAATATACTTCCTTTCTTAATCAGCATACTTAACTTAGCTGCTATGATGATTTTTAAGTTGTGGGCAGGGCCGTACCGAGGGAGGGGCCAGCGGGGCCTAGGCCCAGGGCATAAATGTGGAAAGGGCACAAATTTCAGGATGGCATAACTTATTATTCCATAAAATGCACTATTTTCTAAATGTGGGGGTGCCAGATTGATGCTATGCATGGGGCGCAATTAGCTAGGAACAGGGCGCAATTATAGCTCGGTACGGCTCTGGTTGTGAGTACATATTATTTAGCGACCTCATTACATAAAAGTCCTGAAAGTGTATGATGTAATTCCCATTAAGGGATATAGATTATAGAAGTTGTATCTTTGGTGGCTTTCCTGAAACACATGCAATCAACCCTAGAAAAAAGAAAACAGATTCTGTGCTTGATTAGCAACGCTCTACTCACACGAAAGTAAATCGGCATGATCAATAAATTAGCACGATACAAGTCACTGATAAATAATAATCGTTACCAGAGCTTAGATTACTGCATAAAGATTCATAAGGCTAGGTTTTAAATATTTCCTTCTGCTGTTGCTCAATTGTTCATGTTTATTTCTCACAGATTCACACTTCCCCTTTGAAT
Organism: Bimastos eiseni; assembly: GCA_959347315.1. NCBI lineage: Eukaryota > Metazoa > Annelida > Clitellata > Crassiclitellata > Lumbricidae > Bimastos > Bimastos eiseni. The sequence goes on from OY365821.1 coordinate 5,023,075, forward strand.
TGCTTGTCCACCACACCACAGGCCACCGCCTCTTTATTGTAGGAAACTCCTATTATTAGTACAGACACTTGAAATGCACACAAGGTCACACAGAAATACAAATCTTCTATGCAGTCTGAAGATTATGGTTTGGTTGTGGTGTGCGATTAGTCGATGCTTTGCTCATTAGATACTACCATGATCCTAATCAATTAAAACTAATTACAATTAGTCAATGGACCAGAGTCTCTGCTGTTTCCTGATTCTGTGCGGTCTAATGTTGAAGAAGTTTGTGCTATCATTTTACAGAAAATGTGCAAACGTCAACAATACTATTGACCAGATGGAGTTTAAAAATTTATGTTAGCAAATTATATTATGCTTCATGAGGTCAAAAACACAACTTCTGTGTAAAATGTTTGACAATTGGACATTGACACAGTGGATAATCTGAGATTCGCGTTGGAACGATTAAAACGTCCATTTTGCAACATTTAACACACAGCTATGGCCGACATCACACAAAGCCATAGAGTACTTTGAATAACAGAGTTCACATATAGCTTACTTTCTTTTATTTGTGATCAGCAACACCCGGTAATCTAGATACAAGTCCAAAGGTGTGAAAGAGAGAGGGAGGGAGAGACAGAGAGAGGGAGGCAGAGATAGAGAGAGGGAAACGCTAAACAACACACGCATGGAGAACTTGTGTTATGAACAACAATAATTACATCCACGCACGACTCCATGAGAGGCTGGTCATGCACGTGGACAGACGGACATAGTGAGTCCCATGGCACATGACAAAGAAATAACAATGTAAAGGACGCACTGTACTCGCACATTATGTGCCTTGATCGAGCACAGTATTTATAGGCATGTCCTCAACTCTATTTTCATGGCTCGAGCAATGCAACAAGAGCGGCACAACCCTTGCTCTTGTGTTACTGGGATCGACCAGAGGAGGAGGGTCTAGATACATAAATTCGTTCGTAAGAAACTGGTCAAGTCGCATGCAAGACACGTTACGTGCGCCACGCAATAAGCTATTGCCATTAAGTCGGCGTAGTCCAATGAATAGGATTTCAGCAGTGGCCTGGTACGCGACCCGTTCGTCGTCCGCGCCCTAATCTGATTAGAAACTAAATCTGCGGTCAGTTTTAACATAATTGTTCGATTGTCTTCTGGAATCTCTCTTTCTATACGGATGTCGACTTCATTTCCAGCGCGTGAAGATTCCTACTCGCTTCGTCGTCCCCTTCTTCATCCTCGTCGTCACTGAGGTGCGACCTTCTCCGCAGAGGCACCCTCTCTCCGGCACCATCGTCATGCGCAGTTTCCTGCTGGCGCGGCCGGAAGGCGGGGCTGTCGAACGACTCGCCCATCTGCGTTCCGAAATCCCTGGTCTCCATGGCATGCAGGCTTTCGCGTGATCGCTCAGGCGATGTCTGTAGGCTGGGGTGCGAGTGCGGCCGGCTGTCGTAGGCCGACGGTGGTCGGAATCCGGCGGGACCCATGTGGGGAGGAGGCGGAAGCGGGGACATGATGATCGGGGGGCTGTGGCGAGCAGGGGGCGGGCTGATGAGGCGACGTCTGACGAGGGCAGCTGCGGACCCCGATATGATGGGAGGGGAGGAGCTGCCAGAGGAGGAGAAGTGGGAGAGGCCGGGTCCCTCAGTCGGATCCCCCTCGCCAAAGTCTATTAAATGCACGGGCTTGTCCGACGTCGCCTTCCTTCTCTCGCTCACGTCGAGCACTGAGCTCGGGGTGAGCGACCGGTGCGGAGTGGAGGCGACCGGGGGAGGAGACGACCTCAGCACGATCGTCGAGGTGAGGCCAGGCGACGACTTGAGTGCGGCCAGCGTGACCCCAAGCGGCAGCGTGTCCATGTCAGAGATGTCCTTGGACATGTGCAGGCGTATGTCCCTCTGCAAGTCCCGGTTTTTCCCGCCGTAGTTGGAGTCGGTCTCGACAGAGTCGCCCAGGTGACGGGCGGCCGACTTCTCGCCACGGTGCCACTGCTTTTGACGGAAGAGCTGTCCGCCGTAATGGCTGCCGCTCATTGTCGACTGCTCACGGTTGACTGCTCGGCCATTGGATGACTCCCCCGTTTCCATGGAGTCGTGACCCTGCAGCAGAGCGTTGCGATGCTCCTCCCTCCAACGCAGCTGCTTCTGTCGCTCCTCCTCGCGCTTTTTGCGTGAATCCTGTCAAACAACAAACTTATGTATAATGTACAGGGCAACAATTGTTAGCACCAGCGAGAAATTCTGTCACACAGAGAGAGTCAGACACATAGAGAAAGTTGACCACAGAAATTAAGAAGGCAGACGGTCACAAGCAGGAAAAAAGCGTTCTACTAAACTGAAGGAATAACCCCAAGACAGATGTAATGCCACCCAGAAGCAATCTGTGAGTTCTCTAACGATAATCATATTCATGTTTATTGACGAGCTCACTGCCAAACTGCAATAAACACACCAAGGCAGCCAGTCAGTCACCCAACTCATTTTACAGCTACCCCTAGGGAATGGACCTCGAGGGGGCTGGGGCTGTGGATATCGAAACGTGTCTTCCACGATATATTTGTTCTTGAAGCATAAGTGTTGCCATCAAACAATGCCCTTCCCCAAAACAATGCAAAACAGACTGACCTCTTCCCTTTGTCTTTCGACCAGGTGATGCACCTGCCTCAGAAGCTCGTCGACCTTTGACTCGGTGGAGTCTTCGTCCATGGCACTCAAGGATAGCGCTCGGTTCAGTGGAAAGAAGTCGTTCTTCTCCTGTATGAGCTGCAATCAATTAAATTAGCTGTTACAAACAATCACTGATGATCTGGAATTGATGCAGTCTGCATTGTCCTTTGCTAATGAATAATATTCTTGAACAAACAATGCCCACATTTTTATCTCTTTTAAGGAAGAACTAAACATGCAAAATGCCTTTTGAACCATTCGCAACCCATGCCAACAATCAACGAGAATTTATATATCTCCCTTACGAGATCCCTACTCGAAGTCGTATTACGTTAACTGACCAGACGGTGGACGTATAACTCAAGCGAGGTGAAGTCGCTCTGCTTCGTGTCGTTGAGGTGAATGAAGAAGAAGATGTACGCCCAGATGTGATGTTCCACATTAATATGATGCTCAAAGCCCTATCAGAAGAAGCAGAAGCAACACATATTTAATAGTAGACTGACCGACTCAATAGACTCCTTCAAAACCAAGTTGAAATCTTACTTATTCACTAAGGTGCATCCTGCTGACTTCTCTGTAGTTTTTCAAGGTGCCCTTGCAGTGGTACGGCCGCGTTTACGGCGCCATAAAAGTCGGCATTATTATTATTATTATTAGTATAGCATATCAGATGAAGTAGAAATATGCCTGAGCTTATAGGGCAGAAACACGATTGGAGATTTTGTTTACACCTGTGCTCCCTAGTCAACTCGGCTGTAACGGGTACGCTCATCATGAGCTGCTTGTGTAACTCTCCACAGCTTTCACTCTGGCAGTGCCAGTCCAAAGCCTGGGTAAAGAAAGAGGGCGATGCTAATGATCTAGGCTATGTTATTACACGGTGTCGTTAAACTGAAACTTCTACTAAAGCCTTCTTTCTAACTCCACCATTGCTTGCAATATGGCAGTGCTAGTCCAAAGTCTGGATAAAGGGGAGGAGAGCAACGCTATTAATCTACATTATCATACAGAGTCATTAAACTGAAACTACTACTAAAGCCTTCAACTAGTGCCAGTCATAAGCCTGTATAAAGGAGGAGGGTATACTGTAACTCACCTGCCCATGATGCTCAAAGTCGTAGCTACTGCGGCTGCATATGAAGCAAGTGTCAATCATGTCCCTCTCGGCAGTCCACTGCAAAATATATTTGCACACTACTTTCACGCATGGTATTAGCAATGCTACCCGTGTTCACCACTACGGCAAGTATGGAAACTGGCATGGCTAAACCACAACACCACCAGGGCTGACTATGTTGGAGGAAAGCAGTATTATAATCGTAGGCTCCAAGCTTCTAAGCTGCTATTCAAAAGCCAAATGCAGGGCACCAGTTTATTCATGCGCATTAAATAGTTTAATATGCTTCCCGGGTTAAGTACTGTCATTCACTCTGTAAATATGATACCATTGTTGACAGTTGTCAGTGTATATCATACAAGTATGTATAAATTTCTCTACTAGTGTTTATCCATTGACGCAACTTGGCCCAGAGACTCTGAACATCCATGCCATCTGTCAGCTGTTGACGGGAATCCGTTGTTTGGTTCCACGCATGTGCGTGGAACCACCACTGGGACTCTTTTCAGCTTACTGTGTATAATTTTGCTAACAGACGTTTTGAACTCATTCACTATGATATTTAACATCACTTAGGCCAGTGCAGAGAGTGCCTGTGAGTAGATATCTTGAAGGGGTGCTATATAAATGTTTTACCACATTACATTTGACCGACAACATCTGAAACAATAGATATTTGCAAATTTCAACAGAAAGAAATGACAACAGGAAGCAGCAAAGGTAGAAAAACTGAATAGATTTGACTGCAAATCAGATTGATGTGAAAAAACGACCTCAGACCTTTAGGTTGCGTAGCTCTGAGAAAGTGTCGACGATGATACCAAAGATGATGTTGAGGCCAATCGTTGTGATGAAGATGAAGAACGACATGTGATAAATGACGAGAAAGCCAAACTTCGTGAACGTGTTTTCCGCTGGATGGCTGACGAGGTTCTACCGTTCAGTTAACACAACACGGAAGAATTAAACAATCATAAGAAACAAATCGATTTCACATTGACATTTTGGCTAATCTTTAAGGCCACAATTCCTTCATTCATTATGAAAATCTAGGTCACTACTCAGGAACGCTCCAGATCCAACCCCATCTGAAAATAAAGGTTTTAAGGATACTATAAAATGAATCTGAGTAAACTATTGGCATAAGGCATAATGATGATGGAAGCAATTGCATGCCATAGGACCAAAGAAAGCATTCCCCAGGCAATTTGCCGCTTTAGACAGTCATTTATTAGAGCATCCCCACCCCATTGCACGAACAGTAAAACGTGAGGAAACTGGCATAGCTGGTGAGGTCAGGCACACTGCACAGAGCACATCAAAATGCCTATAACTATTTTTGAGTAACTAATCTAATAATAGCATTTTTGTATTATCCTAGAAAAATTATATTCCTGAAAAACATTTTTTCCCAATATTTTGTGCCCTAAAATTTGGCACCCTAGGTAGCTGTCTGTGTCGCCTATGCCAGAAGACGGCTCTGTAAAGAACTAACAAAACAACAATAATAGACTTAATAATAATAATAATATACAATAATGATAGAGCTCTGAGTGAAGGAGCACGCAGGTGAAGATTTCTGTAACAGTTCATCATTAACCAACTTTTCTTTAATAACTCTGTCCATAATCCTTTAAAATATGATAACAAATCCTTTTCCAGCTTATTATTATCATTATTATAAATTCTCAGTACAAGTGTAGACTATTTCAAGTGTTCCTGATTTACGTAATAATAATTTAGACAAGCGTAATTCGAAGTGAAAGTTACCTCGAATATGTCGCCAACAAGTCCATAGCGTATGACGGTGACCGTGCATTGCCAGAGGGTGGCACAGTAAAGCTCCTCCTCTGGGTTGAAGCTAGTGCGTAACAATGCAAAGCTCACCAGAGCATAGATGTAGAAGACAACAAAGCCTAGAATGGCCACCCAGAGCAGCGACTTCCCTGAAACAGCAACAAGCCGGCAATAAACCTTAATAGAAGAAGCATAGCAATCAAAGCGCAACCCTCGAAGCAATATCTTCAGTGGCAAAATCAATGAAACTTGATATAGCACCTCTTCAAGATATCTACTCAGAGGCGCTCTCTGCGCTAGCCTATAAGCATGGAACCAACCAACGGATTCCCATCGACAGCTGACAGATGGCGAGGATGTGTGTGTACCTACTAATAATTGATGTTTACCTAAAAGTCCTAAGAAAACGTTTATAAGCTGCAAAAGTAAATGCAGGATCAACTTCTTTGTTCTTTTGGGTTGTACAGAGTGAGATATTATAACTATAACCTATTTACATAGGCTTGATTTGAGTTTCTCCTGAAATTTCAAACATGTAGCTAGCTTGAGCAAGTCTGTTGCCCACAACTTCCCAGAGCCATCGATGGACGATTGATCATTTGACAGAGGCATCAACCAGGGGCGTATATCCCCCCCTAAGTCACTGGAGCAATTTAATCGCCCTAAGTTGTTGGAGCAACTTCCCCCCAATTTTTACAGATAGACGGACTAATATTATTAATGGATGAATAATACATTGAGCCAGGTAAATGGTGCACACATTGACATAGAATAGAACGGAATGGCTCAACTGCAAATAATAAAAGATTTTTAATGGTATAATATTTAACAAAATTAACTCTCCCCCAAATTTCTCAATAAGATCTTCCCCCCTTGCTTTTGGAATGGTGTATCTGCTCCACGGTTACTAGGGTGTAGACGCCCCTGGCATCAACCCATACTAAAAAGAAATGGGGGTTGAACCTGACATATACGGGATGAACCAAACACGCACGCACGCACGCACGCACACACACACACACACACACAAACATAATTATATAGGCACAGGTAGATCAGTGGTAGTCTGAGCATTTACCGTTCTGGGTGACGGCCTGTATGACTCCGCGGAGCAGTTGGTTGTTGTTGACAATGTTGAGAAGATGAAATGCAAAGAAGTAGCCTTTGAAGACGATGCCAGCGATCGACATGCCAAGAAACACCTTCAAACGAGTCAGAAGAACATTCAACAGATTAATCAGAAGGTAACACTCATCAGTAAAGTAAGCATGCACTGGTCACTGATTCTGCTAAACAAATTCTATCAGACATCCCTGACATTCAATTCATTGAAGCCATTGAAAGCAACACAGGTTTAACAACAATTTCCCATTATTAGTAGTAACAGGGAATCCAGAAGGGACAATAATCCTGCTAATTGGCATCAACCATATGAAACAAAAGGAATATGAAACAAAAGGAATATGAAACAAAAGGCATATGAAACAAAAGAATAAAGAATAGTCTAATCGTTATGAACTATGAACTTGCTCTCATCAGTTCCATAATTATCCACGGTGTAAAGCTTTTAAGTTGAATGAAGGACAGACTACATTTATACGTGGAACCGATTTCAATTACCAGATAGTAAAGCGTAGTAAAACTGAAGAAGTGAACTTCTAGTTTTGATTCGTGCGTTTTCTTTTCCTGCTCCTCCTCCGGTCGTTTCGATGAACAGAAGTTTCTACAAAAAACAAGACATAGTATTTTCCCCTATTATAGTATTTCCCCTATGTAGTTCCATAATGTAGGTCTATTAATAGGCCTATTTCTAAAGGACTGAACATTGCATTAACATTTTCTCCTATATACTATTTCCTCTATATAGCATTTTCCCCTAGATAGAATCTAGCCCATATAGTATTTTCCCAAATAGACTATTTCCTCTATTTAGTATTTTCCACTATATAAAATTTCCCCTATATAGTATTTTCCTCTATATACTATTTCCCCTGCATAGTACTTTCCCCTATATAGTATTTCCCCTATATAGTATTTTCCCATCCACATAATTTTATTGACCTAGATTTTGGCTCTCTCTGTATCGGTTTGTTCTTTTTCAGCCACTTAAGTCCTTTTGTTATCAACTTAATAAGCCGAAACCTTTGCTTATCATTGACTCTGCTTTATGAATGGATCTTCTGGATCATTATATATTTGTCACTGTGTGCCACAGAGGTACAGCAATGATACTATATCAAAGCATCCTATCAGCCACACTTCCTTCACAGTAAAACTGATATCATAAATCTAGGCTCAGGATATAAATTGGAGTTAAGAACCAAAGTTTTCAATCAATGAAGAGCCAAATGTTGTTTCAAGTGAGAAGCAAAGGTTTAACCAAACAAAAGGAAATGTTTCAGCTCAGTTAGTCAGCCTTCCTCATAGTTACTAATTCCAAACAAAAACTGTATTCTTTGAAATTTAAAAACTTATTTCCTTAATGATTTCCATTTGTACATAACGTGTAAGTTCGTTCATTTATAGGCAGTCGCTCACCGAAGTCTATGCATCATTCCAGATACACTTGGTAATGTAGGATGATTTGACAGGAAGTAGGTAACTAGCACAAGAAGGGAGAACAAGTTGTGAGCACCACCGAGAGAGTAGATGATGATGTCATACTCGTCTAATCTGATGTCCGGGATAGGACTGCAACAAAACGGCAACAAGAATTTCTCTAAAATATGGTAACACTTCATTGAGCACCAACCAATTACAACAAACTTTTTGACTCACTGTTCTTGGTCTATAGCTAAGAAAAATCACTTTTGTACTTACTAAAGACCTACTCGGCAGAAGAGGAATACAGGTTTCTAACCCACAATATAGTTGCACTTATAAAATATACCGTGTTTGAATACTATAGGTAGTTGCAAGGAATGTTGTCACAAAGATACTATGAAGCATAGCCAACAACATCTTTATAAGACCAGCCACACAGTCAAGATCACACAATAATATAATTTTGTTGTAACTTAACGGTAGCAGTCATGATAGCTGATATCTTCAATCCATTAGCAGTTTGGCACCTGCACAAGTTGGAAAGCAAATGGTCAGTTTTGTGACTCATTAACAAGATCTTGGGAATTAACCCAATGCTTTCTTAAAATTCTAAGAAAAGAATTGAGTATATAATCTACATCCCATTATGGGAGACCGCTTGTGAATAAGCTGATGCCCTGCACTCTGCGTTCGAGTGGCACTTTAGAAGTTTGGAGATTACAATTACAATTATTAATCCACATTGCGCTGTATCCCTTAAATCTGATTGCATTTACGAGTGTGTTCAGTTTAAACATTTACATCTACGCATGTTCATTCCTACTCAATGCACCAGAGATGTTCAGAACTACAGCAAATTAAGTAACGAGCACACCCGGCACAAAAGAACACCATGAACCAAAATATCAGAAAAATCAAATATCCAGATTTTAAGAATTAAATAATTATATGGACAACAAGGTCAATGACACTGAAGCATTGTAAACTCTCTGAAACTCCAACAAACCAAAAGACAACCAGACTATAAAGAACAGATCATTCAGACATGACAACATGTTGCCACATTCAGACTTTAAATCAGTTACCCCGAGTTGACATAAAAGTACAACATCCAGACGAAAATTCTTGCATATTCAGATCAAAAAATAGAGCTCAATAGCAGCACATTAATGTACTAAAATGGCATAGCCAGATAATCAAAAGTATCATATCCAGATAAAAAAGTCTGGCGACACAGCCAAAAACTAAGAGCGGCATACGTTGGTTAGAAGAATTAACGACATGGCAAGATAATATGTAACGATTATCTAGGCAGCAAAGAAGACATCTACTAACAATACAAAATGAAAGAAAGAGACTCTTATCTAGCTATTCTAATCTAAACACTTCAGCAGCATATCCACACTGTAAAATGCAAACAAAGAATTGTTCTGTGGAAAGCTTCATCGACCAGGAATTGTTCCATCAGAATTTGTACAGCCTAAACGAACCTCACATTCATCGAAACAGTTTTTGAAACAGCCACTGCCCCATGCTGCCAGTGAATCGCCAACTAAATGTTGCAATAGTCGAGAATGTCAAGTCCTGCATATTGGTGACCAAGAAGGATACATGCAACCAACAATACATCTCTGCCCATTGCAGTGTAAATAATTTATGTGGCTGCAATGCAAGGAACATTGTGTAGAATGTGAGAAAACAACAAGACAGCTCAGGATGTAGCAGCAACATGGAGATCAAAATCTAGGACCACAATCACCTCCACCTCCATCATCGACCTGGAACACATCGCATACGCTGCTTTGCACGTCAAATGTCAAAGCACCATTTGAACGTGATATGAGCATGATCTTTGGGAGGATCACAATTGTGAAGAAAGAATTCAATTCCTCGAGCATGATGTTATGGCCTTTTATGCAGTGCTGAGATATTTAGGGACTTTTACAGATTCCACACTGACAGTAATTTCTTCTGCACGACCAACCAGGAAAGTCCAGCCCTCTGCTTTGTGGGAACAATGGCTAAGTGAACAAAGAGAGCTTGAGGCAATCTGTGTGGTCACCTCAAAGCAAGACGTGTATCTAAACAACATTTACAGCACAAGCAAAGAAGCCACATCCGCTATAACTTCAAACACGTCTGCGATCACTTCAATGCGGCAGGCATATGAAGAAAAGCAGCACTCCGACCTGGTAGAAAAATATCTTAAGATCCCAGTAAACTGTAAAAGAAACCAGTTTTCTAATATCTGTAAATACAGTCAAACTAATTCAGAATGGCAGTATCTCTTAATCATAATGTCAGCCACTATTTTCAGGGGAAAAAGATGATAAAATAAGTCAAATTCATTAACTACAGTGCAGCATAAATTAATAATAATAATAATATCTATTCGATTATCCATTATATTTAATTCTGCAATTAGACTATGCAACTGCTCACATACAACGGTTCAGAACATTAAATAAGATATTTGATAGAAATTCCTTATTACAGCAAACCTTCCTTCTTTTTAATTACCTGTGTGGTACTATGTAAGACCTAAACATGATTACCCAGTGTGATAGTATGCAAATAACATTTGAATAAACTACAGGAATATGTTGGACAACTGGAACTACTTCTATTCCTACAATTGTTAATCTATCTGTTAGAATTAGTAACGAATGTCTTCTAAAATTACTCCTTCTAAGCAAACACAGTGGTCAGTGACTATTTGAAACATGTCTAAACACACCAAAAAGACAAGTCATCTAGCAAAAAGCCTTACTCATAGAGCTCTGGCGGAAGATACGTGGCATTCTTCGGATTGCTAAGGTCTGCGAGCGATGAACGTGCATTCCAAGTAACTAACATTAAAATGTTGATGACTAGGCTAAGCAGAATAGTTAACTGATTCCAAAACAACCTGTAAACGATAAACGAAGAAAACAACGATAATAAACAACCAGCAAAACTGAAAGACAAAAATCGGTCACGGTACGTCAGTCGTTGTTGTCTGTCCACTTGCAAACAGGATCGAATTAGCAAAAGCCAGGCATAACATTTGGATAATATCTCAAAATAACCATTACTAAGGTTTGGATCAGCAACAAATTTTGAACAAAGCATTAAATTGCGATTACTAGCATTCAAAATTGAAACGAAGAAGCAGCAATTTCAGCACGGGTCAAAATATGTAAATTCGAAGACAGAGGCGTCTACATTTCTAGAAAGGGACCTGGAAAATTGTTGTGTGGTGATCCTGTCTGCTAGACCAGTCAAATGACATCCAGAATCCCCACTAAACTGTTATGTTACTACAGCCTAAGTCAACTGCCTCGTCTTGCTGAAAAAACCAGGTTGTTAAACATTACCTTCTCCAGAGGTACTTAATAGGAATCAAAGGTAAACCAGCTTTACATGAAACACTCAAAATGCGCTTGTTTCGTGAAATATCATTATAATTTAACGAAACAGGTAGAAATATTTATTTTTTTGCAATTTAACCTAAGGTTTAGTGCCAGACAGCAAGATTCCACAGTTGACGAAGCATTTTGTCTGCACTGCGCTGCCAAGGCGAAGCAGCAACGGTCCTGCCTTACTCGTATAGTTCTGGAGAAATTTTGGACCCGTTCTTCCAGGTATGGGAGATCTGAAGGGATGCCCGGGCATTCCACGTGGCAAGCATGAGGATGTTGATGATGACGCTGAGCGCGGTCACCATCTGACTCCAAAATAACCTGATGTCATCATCATCACATAATTATCTCAGCAATGTGTACAATTAGTCTTGTCGGCCGGACGAAATCACGTCCCAGAGATTTTGCCATTTCAGCGTTCAAACAGGTAAAGTAATCACTCTTTAATAATTATTGTTGATGTTATAATTATCATTATTAATCACTGATAGTGTGTCATCAGTCTTCAATTAATAATAATCATAATTATAACAATAATAATTATTATTGCTAAAATTACGATTATTATTCATTTATCGTGAGGCACCACTCCTCAATCAATTATTCTTGTCATAATTATGATTATTATTCATTCATTGTGTGGCACCACTCCATAATTAATTATTATCATTATAATTATGATTATTATTCATTCAATGTGTGGTACTACTCCATAATTAATTATTAATGTCATAATTACGATTATTAATCATTTATCGCATGCTACTATCTAATGACATCGCATCGATTTCATGGCAACATTGAGTGAAGGATTTGTCTCAGATAGTACCATATTTGCACTTTCCCCTTACAAGGTGAGCACCCTAATGGCTACTCTGTCCAACAATGAAAACATTAATTAATTAAAAGCATAGACAAAGGCATGATGGACAACAGCATCTAACAATGTTGCCAAAACAATACCAGCAACTTTATCGTGAAATACGCGCTGCACTTTTCACGACTAATTAATTAGTTAATCATCATTTTCAAACTTCAGTTTGTCTATGTTTTGCATAGCAGAAGTCAGCATAATGCCAAAAATCCAGCAGCTATTACCTTGGGGTGTTTTCCACTGCATAACACGTTCGTTAGGCTAGGTCCAGTGGTTGGTTGGTTACAATTTAAGGCTTGAACTTTCATATTGCATGAAATGCCAAATGGTTCTAAAGGTCCTTGAAGCAAGTACTTGCTCATTTTTTTTGGTTTCCCATACTTATGTCAGTGAAAAATGAACTTCTGCACCACATGGGCAATACTTTAAATGACTTTGCGATGATCTGGTTAATAGGTGCATTTATATTAAATTTACCAAATACTATAAATGAATAATAATTAAAAGAGATATAACCTGCTCATATTGACAATCATAAGTGTAGATCTGATGCTTGGAAATCAATATAATGCATATATCTTCATTATTCCTAATATTAAAAAAATATTTTTTATTTTACATATTTTAATATATAAAACTATACTGTATGATAGTCAGAGCTTTCCCAAAGTTCCCTTAAAATCACAAAATGCTATATCAAATGGTTCTTATGCACTAAAAACCACTGCAATGAAACTCATTTGCAGACCTCTTCCTTGCGATTTGTTCATGAAACATTAGAAAAATTAGTGTTTAATGTTTATAGCAGATGAAGTTTGTCAGCTGCAGCATGTTTTGTGCTGCGTAATCACGTGGATATCCTAAGCTATGCAGTCCTTAAGTGATCCTACCAGTTCTTGGTAAAGAAAGTCGCAACAGGGTTCGAGAGTATTTTGCGTTGGTAGTAGATATCTCGGAGGATGTCCTTCGACCACTTCATGAGATCTCGGATCTTGTTGCTAGGCGACGAACGATCGACGTTCCACGTCAGCTTCTCTTTAATCTCGTCCCTCAGGACATTCTAGAACGAAGAGCAATAAATTTCATTCTCAGAGAGCAAGTAACAGCTACTGTCCAACTTAAACAGCAAAACTGAAAAAGAAGAGACTCTGACAGAAACACAAACTAAAAAGTATATACAAGACAGAAAATGATACGAATGACTATCGTATCATGATGATGATAAGTTCTCTGCCCGAAGACAGGTTCATAGGCTATCCGCCACTTCGGAATGAGTGAGCGAGGTGGTTTCCCCATTGCCTCCTCACAGTTAATAATCACGGATGAGCAACTTGTATAAGGTCGCTAAACAGTGACTTGAGGTGGGTTCGAATTGCGACCCTTTGGTCGCAAGGCACAGAACATACTGCTATACCACCGCGTTCCACTATCGTATCATATCATAGTGTATATCATAATGTTTCTCTACTAGTGTTTATCGATAACCATTCAGCAATGAAATCCTCAATCACAACATATTTGCCACAAGCACAGCTTCAAAAAAGACTACAAAGAATATGCTATACAAATTATCGTAATCCTCAACAACCATATTTACCTCAAGTTAAATAATAATAACAATAACAATGTTTAGAATTAGTTGAAGGTCAACATCAGACCTTGTTTTTGACCCTGAAGTTGACCTTCTGAAGATGGTTGTCTTTGAGAATTTCAATGGACATCGTGTTCTTCTTGTAGTGGTTGAAAGCCTCCTGCTGCAAAATTGTTATGCTCAACTCTGCAAGGCAAAAACATGTAATGTAATGTTATCGGACATTTATATAGCGCCCTTCAAGATAATAAAAACACATGCACACATACAGCCAATAATATTCTATGTACAGCATCATGATTATCAACTAATTTATTATTATAATTATTATTATTACTAGACGTTTGCCCATCAATTAATACAGTTTAAAAATGATTTTAAACTGTCTTTTTCGATGCTACATGAAATTATACACCTTCCAAAGACAGTTAAAAAGACATGTGAAAATGTGTTCATATGTGTGTAAAATTATTGTCTGCCCTAAGATGGTTTTAAAATAATTTGAAAATGTGTCTTCATTATAGCAGCACTACCTACCGAAAGGAAATGAGTATTTCAGAACAAAACAGAGAACCTGACTTCATCACATTTCTCACTGTTCACCTTATTAACTATTGTTGCTGTGATAATTAGTAGCGTAATGAACAATTTTAACGAGCTCAAAGTCACACAGAAATGAGACCCTGAGTAGACTTCATGAATAGGTGCTATATCAATTAATTGATTAAGTTGATAACCAGATGTCTGACAGCTAATGAGCAAAGTGAAAGATTAATTAATAGATGCCATCCAACTAATACAGTGGATCATTCAACCTATTTCTAACCAGCATTGCCCAACTGGTAGAAACTTGAGGCCAGCTATACACAGGTGCGAAAAATCAATGGCAGTCTTTAAAAAATAGTTCCTGAGCTGTGGTTTGATGACATGTGGTCACAGATGGTGACATACCTTCGCAACGATTCATCTTCGGATCGACGTCATACAACCGTGCCAGGATGAGATAGTAGACGAAGCCAACCTCGTCCAGTCTCTCCTTCATTTCCGGACTTTTTGATTCATCTTGTTGCTTGGAAAAGGCAGAACAGTTAGGGATGAACAGAGTGTCAACATCCCAGTGAGTACTGAGTTTTACGAGTCAAATGGACAGAGTCCGAGGCTTTCGAATATTTAAAAAAGTCTTGTTCTCCTGATTTTTAGTTTGGCAGTTTGTACAATTTGTATGACTACTGCTGCCTACCCTAATGACAGTTATGTACCATACTATGATGTTTAAATCAGATTTTCCTATTGCCACTTACTCCTTGTAATCTTTTCAGGAAGAATGCATTTTGCTGTGACCTCATGTGACTTTCGACTACCTTCGATTCTAAGGAAAATCTCTAAAAACTATTGTTGATATAAGTAACTTATGAATTAAATGTGCAATTCCTAAACACAACTTTATCAATCAATCGATCAATCGATGAAAGTTAATCTAGCGCCTCATCAAGAAGTCTATGCAGAGGCGCTTGCGGTGCAACTTTGGCCATATAAGACTGATTTCAGAGTGCAATCAGCTCAGAATTGCACACATGCTTCGATGGCACGACTGCAGCTGTAACGCAGTGGAGTTGTAATGTAGAGCAATTGTATGCGAAGGACTTGTTCAAGGTTCCTACACCGAGCCACACAGTACCTGATAGTAGTTTCAATTTGAATGATATATGCACAAATGTCAAGACAATTAATAAGGATACTACACAAATTATTTAGCTAGTTTGACCTTGTCTAAATAATCGACTATAGGTCAATTCCTGCTACTAGTATTCTACTCACCACAGTATACCGATAACATGTAAACTTTTCTGTTGAGCAGCTTTCGATATTTTGCCTAAGACTGAATAATAACGGCAGGTCTTGGATTTATCTGGAAAGCGGTCCAAGTCATGTTTGAATTGATATCACATATTCTCGTACCCTAACAAAGAGTTTCAGATTAAGAAAATCCAGTCACTTACTGAAGAAGTTAGCATCTTTGATCCAAGTTTCGCGAGATTCTTGGCAGACTGAAGCGTGATACCAATGTTCAAATTTTCTTTGAGATCCTCCAGCTTTGGTCGGTCCGACTAAACATTGCAGATATAAACACCATCCATTACCAATTCATTCCATCGTTCATTAAAAGAGTATATTGCGCTCAGGAGCAGCGATCTCGGAGGGGTCAAGGGGGACAAGTCCCCCCAACTTTTATAGAAAGAGGACAAGTTAGTCCCTCCACATTTCCTACCCCTCTCATTGGGTGTCCCCCCACCCGTCAAATGAGATCGCCGCCTGTGATTGGCTCCTTCAAGGTCACTACAAAAATTTTTGCATTATTTGTCGTGAATGACAGTTTGCACAATTTATGAGAAAAAACAATAAACAAATTATGCAATGGAATAGTTGAATAATGGAAATAGAATCTGAGTTGAATAATGGAATAGTTGAATGAAACAAACCTGACAGGCTTCATAGCACAATGCCATACATCGGTAGATGGCTTCCTTATCCAACGTGTCTTTTATCTCCTGAAAACAACACAAATCACTTGATATCTCAGATCTACAAAAGACGATACATTACTTTCCTATCAATCTGTGATATCTAAAGCCATTGCAGTAACTACCTCATCCCTGGCAGCTCCTCTGCTTAGCAAACCGAGTGTCAATTCCCTTTGGTAGCAAACACCACAATTAGAAATCTAATTATGATGATGACATCATGGCTGATAAACCGTTCATTCTGTAGGAACTATCGGTATATTGTTTTCCTGATATTGATTCAATTTGATTTAAAAAAACACTGCAATGTTATTAAATGAAAGAACTTTAACTTCATGTCTGTGTTTGTCGCTAAGAGCACATAAATTAGCATTTAATACAGATCTAAAACAATGCAGAAAAAATGGATGTTTCATATGAAATTCAACGAATTTCATGTAATGCAATGTAATTTAGTGCCGCTCAAATCAGCAGCGCTCTCAACGGGCGTCTGTGCATGAGAACAGAAAGGTCTTAAGGCATCTCCGAAACTGACAAGGTGAGAGGGTCATAACTCCAGGTGCAGGGACTGTGGAAGACAGTTCCAAGCTGAAGGGCCAACAACAGGACACCAAGGTGCAGAAAGATCTTAGGTATGTCGGGGCCACCCTAAGTAAGCAGTTGCGCATATGTCTTCAGATAATGAGTGACCTCAAAATTGCTTTGCACCATATAAATTGCTTTCTGTAGGTTAAAACCTGGAAACAGGACACATACCTTGGCGACGATGAGACTTTCTGGGGAGTTTTCTTCAATCATGGAGACAATCAAATTTCCAATTGTCATCTTAAGGCTAAGAACCTACAACAAGGAAGACAATAACATCACTGTACATGAGTAATACAACACCAGTCCTCCTCCTCCTCCTCCTTTGAGAAGAGATGCAAACGTTCTCGAAAACAAGTTGAGAACATGGACACATGCACAACTTCACTTTGTGTTGCCACGATTACTAAGCATGCAGCACATAACATGACCATAACCAAATGCTTTCATTATCACCAATAGAACACAATGATGATAATACATAACAAACCATAACAGTGGAATGCAGCAAGGAGGGATAATCTACACAAAATGCCACATGAATCATATTGAGTTGCATGACCTTACAATGATATGGATTTTAACTGGGTTAGTGCAATTAATTGAGATAGTTGACTAATTATGTAATCAAAAACTGGTGACCCCTGTGTTTTATGACACAGATATTTCAGTTAGACTGACACTATTTTGCAGACCAGAACATTATTGAGAGATTCCAATAATTAGACATGTTAAATGTGGGTCCTTGGAGAAGCATGAAAAGTATCATTATTAATACCTTGTCTGCATCACAATTATGGAATTCTGAAGCCCTGAGAATGAAATTGACGTAATCAACGACTTTGCTGTTCAGCATCACTGATCGGTTGTACTGGTTTCCCTGCAGGGGAAGAAACGATGGCACATTCAGTATTTTTTAGCACTGATACCATTACACAGACATTAATAATGCATATTGAATACACAACCTGGAATGAATATGACAATCAGTGCTGTCATTTAAAAGTAATACTGGTACATTTATAGTCGAGACTTTGTGTAAAGCACAGCACGGGTCTCACAATGCATGTTGGCTGAGCTTGGGAGAAGTGCATTGCAGTAATCAAGCCAACATTTATGAAAGCTAACACTAGGGCTCAAACATGAGTCGGTCATTTTGGACTAGGTTATCAGAAACGAGGTCCTGCTATTCTAGCATTGTCGGCTGGTTTAGAGCATTCTGAGACTACAGTCTGTTCCAGCCTGCTTAGCAGGTCACTCTTTATCGTATCAAATGCAGTTGTATTGTATCACATGCAGTCGTATTGTATTGTATCAAATGAAGTTGTATCGTATCGTATAGAACAGAGTTGTATTGTATCACATGCAGTCATATTGCATTGTATCAAATGTAGTTGTATTGTACTGCATCAAATAGAGTTGTATTGTTTTATACTGACCACTGTAAATTCGTTCAGTGTTTCAAAGAGCTGAATACAAAGGTCAATGTTCTGTCGGGTGATGTTTGAATAGACAAGATTGACGAACTGTGCTGTTTCAGCGACAATGTTGAACGATTTCATGTTGTCTGGCTGCTCTCGCAGGTAGTCCTAAAGAACAGGAAGAAAATACAAATATCAATGTCAAAAATACAGTGCTTAGGGCATGGACAATTCCTACAAATGCAGACATACAATCTTGATACGATATCATTAATGATTTGAAAGGCACTCTGAACCATAGTTTTATATGTGGAAAGCAATTCATTGTTTTAGGGACAAGACGCAATTGACGCACTTTGTGTGGGTGTGTGTCAACGACTTCAAGCTATTTTATCATTTTAGTCATCATGTGATTCCCGTGGACAACGTGCCAAGGTCATGACGGAGGAAAGGTATTGAATCATTTTTAGAATTTGGAGCTTGTTTCATTCAAATGCTTAATGACGTGCAAAAGTAGTACCCTGCTCAACAATGATAATGATAATACTCTGAGGAGTCACCTTGCAGAGGCGCTATAGACAAATTCTCGTAATGAATAATGAATAATACTAATAATAATAAAAACAAATACAATTTCAATGGCTCTGTAAACACAGCCATGTTGCTACAAGGACACCTAAACAAAACAAAATATAACTCAGACTCCATAACGACTAAAACATCTACAAACAGAAAATCACCCATTTTGTCCAATGTGAGCAATTGTCAGGCATTGATAAAGACCACTCTGATTTGTGTGTACAGCAAGAATAGCAATATAAATTTATCGATACAATACAATACTCACTTTTATACTGTATAATGATAATCAACGCTCTACAATTTGAACTATATGAATACAGCATCAGCATAGCAATACCCTGCTATTGGTTTTAACACATATAACAAACCATATCTAGACAAATAAACAACATAACTAGGGACAGGTGATGTCTAACCTGAAGACCTTCATGCTGACCGTCACACATCCGTGCTAAGACTCGCAGCACCAGCTCAATATATCCGTCGTCGTGTTGATCAAACTCCTCGAGATTCTCGTCATCCTTCGGCATCAACATAACGGCCTCCATCTCTTCCTTCACCCTCTTCTCCTTCTACAGAAACCATCAGGCATTAAACAGCAGCTCCTTTTAGAGCTTTATCTGGTGCCGGGGGGCCGCAAAGAAATGGTGAACACACTGGGGCGCACAGCTAAGGAACTGAGTTCAAGACTCGTATCCCGCAAGACGTTTGTAAAGATGAGATGCGTAACACAATGGGCGCATTGCATGGCAGCCAACAGTTAAATTCGACTCCTCTAATAACTTGTCATCATTCGTTCATACTGTGCTAGTAATCATACCGCGGTTGTCAGTTTGAAATTAAATGAATATTACTATCATCATATCGTATAAAGGCAATCGCTCACTGGCAGTCACTGGCAACCGGGTTTATTCCTCACTTGGCATCACTGGACCTTCTCTTAACTCCCTAATGATTTAAAGGAGCAATTTGTAGATAAGTTGGGCATAGTATTTATGTAGCAATGTAAAAATTTTGACATTATGATTTATTACGAGCCTCCTCCTATTATATGTATGTGGTGATAGGGTCATTCTTAATAACACGAATGGTCTAAATTTCTATTCAAATGTCAATCACACACAAAAATAACCACTCCCCATCTATAGAAATATGTAAATACAACAACATCGCTAACCTTCAACAACTATTTCTAATTAATCACACCACGCAGTCTGGGATCTTGTCTAATAGGTGCTTGGTTGAGCCTTGATGTATCACTAGGTAATTGGCTTTCATGCATTCCACTTAGCAGCCCCAGGAATGAATCCAGCAATGTCTGTCCAAAGTTACAACTCCATCTCTTCCTTTCTCATTGGCATTCAAGAACTTGCATATCTAACAGCCATTCACCTGGCGACAGACTAATTCACATTTACGCATGCCTTCTGCACGTTAAAAATGTCTGAAAAAATATTGATAACACTAATCTAAAGTGCTTGTAATCTTGTATGCTCAACAGGAAGCAAACAAGTCAAAGAAACCGAAACAGAATACCGACCGCTTTCTTATCGGGCGCCTTTCCTCCTTCGATCTTGACCTGAATGGCTTCCATTTCGATCTGTTCACAGTCGATCAGATTGTGACTGTCCTTGACACGATCGACCGTCGCCGTCGTCAGTCCGTTCATCTTGGACGCCGTCTGCGGCTGGATCTTCCTCTTCGGAACCTTTCTCTTCTGCGCGTCGTCTCTGCGCCTTGCCGCCTTGCTCTGCAGGGTCGACAGACTCACCTTCCTCTACTCAAATAAAAAGAGTCGTAACAGTCAACGGGCAAAAGTGAACAGGTAGCAGTGAACAGATAACAGTCAACGAGTAAGTCAACAGGTAACAGTTGACGGGTAACGAACGGTCAACGGGTAACAGTCAATGGGTAACAGTCAACAGGTAACATTAACAGGCAACAGTAAATAGGTAACAATCAGCAGGTAACAGTGAACAAGTAACAGTCAACAAGTAACATCACCAGTCAAATAGTCCGCGAAACTCGGAATCAGACTGCAATCGTATTTTCCAAAGATTAAGGGCACCAGCTTATTCATGAGCGACTGGGCATCCTGAGTGGGATTTATGTAATTTGAATAAGGCAAGTGCTGGGAAGGAAATTACAAAAGCTACTGATACCAGGAAAGAGCTACAATATCTAGATCCAGTAATTGAAAGAGCTTGTTTGCCAAGAACTTAGCTTTAGGTATGCCAAAAAAAGATTGTTGAATGGTGATGAGGCTATGGAACAAGGACAGATTTTTAAGCACATCGTGGCTGGCCGCTGTGGCCAGAGCTGTTTTAGGTTTTATAAACTGTGATCCACAATTGAAACGAATCCTTTATAGAACAGGAAACCAATGCAGGTATGGGTGTTTGATAGTATACTAGACTGTCAATCAAAGAAGCGGGTTCAAATCCTGCCATGGCAGAAATTTCGCTTGAGATTTCTGCACCGTATGCTCATAACAAACTCAGCTATACTGAATTTACCGTCAGTGTGAAAATAAGAGATGAAGGAGAGGATTGACCATCAGCTCTCATATGCCGAGGCTAAGAAATTGAAGTCGCAAACACTTCATACACATGGCTGCCTCAGAGCTAGCTTAAGGGACTGTTCATCTATTTCCTCTTCTTCAAGTAAGTGCTCACTTTCACAAAACAAGGGACTGTTGACTAGCCCAGGACTTGGATGTTTACAAGTGTTACATCGTTTAGTCTTGTCCAATATCGAACTTCATCTCTGTAGCTGCATGCAATTCTTGACAGAGTTGAGAAATCTTCTTTTGCAAGTAAAATTGGGTGGATTACCTCAGAATGCTCAAGATGACCTGAAGTACTGGATAAATCTTTTAAAAAACCTTGTACTACGGAAACGACATAGCACACACACACTCGTTCTATAATGTACTACGTCTATAAAAGTATTCACTCTACAAATAGAATCTACTGCAATCCATTCCTCACCAAGAAAATCACATTCAACGGGGGCGATATTAGGCCCGCACGGCACCACTGGTGGTCACCTGTTGTACCCATATGGGCATAAAGAAAGTGGTTGGAAAGAAATAAAGAAAGTGGTTGTAAAGAAAGTGGTTGGAAAGAACTAAAGAAAGTGGTTGTAAAAAAGTGGTGGTTATTAAAGTGGTTGTAAAGAAAGTGGTTGTAAAGAAATAAAGAAAGTGGTTGTAAAAAGTGGTGGCAATTAAAGTGGTTGTAAAGAAAGTGGTTGTAAAGAAAGTAGTTGGAACAAAAGAAATCGCAATCTCAAGATTTCTACAGCACCCAAAAAAGCAAAGTTGCAGGAACTGGTGCATTTACAGTCAAAACACAATCAATAGTAGGTAGAGTATGAAATTGGTACCTGCTGATGATTGAAAAGGCTAAGGCAGGCAGAGAGTGAGATGGATATGGTGGACGCCGTTTAGAATTGAAGCGGTAAGAGAAGCAGCGAAAGAGGAGGAGTCTGGAATGGGATATGTGATAGAGCAGCATTTTCAGTTTTGAGTGAAAGATCTGTGTGCAGAATAGCAAGAGGTGAGACTCAAATGAGTTCGTACAATGGATTCACGTTTATTCCATAGAGCTAAAGGGAACAAGAGCTCTCCTCTCATCTGTAGGTCGCTAAACACGTTATCAACATAACAAAGACATAAATCAAAATAGATTACTCTAACATAAGCACTAGAATACAAACACATTCTACACTATCACTTAGACAACTACTGCTAAATGAAGATTCAAGAAATAAAAGTTCTACAGCGTTCTAGATTTTTTAGCCGATGCCAACATCACCACGCTAATCAGCAATCTAGATTTGTCAGAATGCTCTGAAACAAAAAAATTTCTACAAAAGATTCTGAATTAAGAAAAGAAAAATACGGCAACCATGTTGACTAACAATGATTTGGCAGAATGAACATGCGCTACAAGGAGACACCAGAAGAAGAAAAGCTTTGCTCGGTTTTAAGTAGAAACCGAAAACGTAAGACGGGATACTCCATCAGAAAATCGGTATGGCAGAAAAATAAACGAAAGCAGACAGAAAGAAAACAATAAATCCATACAATAGGCAGGACAATATCGATCGAAAATCTGTCATGCATCCTAAGATGAGATGTGTACTTGCCCCATGACCAAATTTATTCTTCTTCATGGCATTATCTATGGCCTGTATTTCCTGTTGAGAATTTATTCCATAATTAATATTATCTTGGATTAATATTATTAACAACAAAACAAACTTCGTCTACATTAGTTAATTCAATTGTCAATGTGTGATGACAATCAAATTGCCAGACAGTGAAACAACTTCCAATTAGCAACAGAACAAGCGTAGAATTAGTCAACAGTACATATAGTGTCCTAAAGGTCGGTCAAGAAGGAAACGATCAACAAAATTAAACTTAGAACCAAAGTACAGAGCGTTCATGAATGACATTGAGTGACTTTAAGGTGGAATCTGACAAAGTCCGTAATTCATAGATGCAGACCAAAAAAATTCCAAGTTATCAGAGTATCATTGCATGTTCCAAAGTGTAAGGCTGATGAAGGCTTAAACTGTCATCTCTAAATGCAAATTCACCGACCTGCAGTGCCTTGCGACCAATAGCCATCGTCGTCTGCATGCTCTTCGTCTGAGCAAGAACCTCCTTTGCACGAGCTCTCTGTTGCGCTGCTAAAGAACGCCTAAGACCAAAGACAATAGACTCAATAATTATTGCAGAACTCATTAGTTCACTGCTCATCAACATCACAGCATAAGAAAGCTTTAAATTCATTCAAACAGTAATTCAAAAATTAATTTTATGCCCTTTCAATGTAACTACTCAAAAGTGCTCCCAACTCCGGACCAGACAAAAGGGCAAGCTTACAAATGACCATAAATGACCACTACACGATTTAGGGAACAGACTTGACTCCAGAGAAAGGCTATTCCAAACCGTAGGGCTTACCACAGAGACTGCACGGTTTAGCACAGCGGCTGTACAGACAAATGGAACCACAAGAACCTCCCTCTCTGGGGAACTAGTTCTGTACTTCAAAATTGCAACACACATCTGCCAGTTAACCAAAATGTCCAAATAATTGACAAGCCTCGTATGATACAGCGCACATCGCAGGCAACTCTGTGCATGAAATTCTGGGAGTGAATATAGATTATGACTTATTTCATTTAACCTTTTAACGATGAGCGTGCACTAAGTATGACTGGGAACCAGCACGGCTAGTTATTAAAAGAATAAAATCTTGGCCTAGCATGACCTGTACACAGGATCTTAAACTGAGTGGCATCCATTAAAATGGGCAGAGGTGGTTAAGCATCTCACCAGATCAATTTATTTTAAAATGATCTATATAAAAATCCGAGTATATGCACATTTATGTTTATATAATGTAAGACTGATATTATCCATCAGTTCACTTTCGGCATTGACCGTCATCACCTTTCTTTAATCGCCAGCGAAGAAAGATGCATTCTGTTACGGATGGCAGCAAAGAAACTCTCCTCTCTCGTGTGCAGAAAGTACGACAGAAGCGACGACTGGAAACCAAAGACAACAGATCTGAGACACATCATCTCCTCTTTGAAAAAACTAGGTAACTTTTGGAATGTACGTTTTATATAGTTTATCCCTCCCTTATTTTGCCAGACTCACAACATGTGGTAGTCTTTCCAACTATGTGAAGAATGTGCCATTTCTGGAGTGGTGCACTAAAATCACATCTCAAGATTGTTCTTTTTGAACAGGGGACGGTTAAATTTTTCACATGTGGAGATGTCCCAAATAAAATTTTGATAAACCTGAAACCGGTTATGGGCTAAATTGTACAGGGTTACTGTGGGTGTGGGTGCCACTGAAAGCTGATCAGGAGTATGCTTGACCACCCCAAGGTATTTTATTCAGAATTAACTGATGGGGCTGTAAAGCGAACTGGGGAGTTGAATCCTCCCAACCCCCAGACAATTCAATCACTGCATGAATGCACAAAGCGCTCACTTTTGCAGTCCTATCAATTGATCATGTAAACAATAATAAAATAAATAATAATAACAAGTCCTTGATGCTGTTCTACAGTTTTAGAAAGACTGTAGGGTTCAGGTCACATTCCAGCTGAATGTTCCACCTGGAAATGACTCTGGACAGAAGACGCTACCTGGATTTCTTCGTTGGCGTTGAAGAGCATGATGCAGACAAACGCGAGAACCTCCTTTGCCGTCCTGTCGGAGGGCTTGGCCAGATGCGGAAGAGCCTTTATAACAGATCCCATGTCGTTCAACTCAATCTGAATGCTACGTATTAGATTCATCTGCCTACAACAACACACCAATCATTCAATCAATCGAACAATCAAGCAAGCAACCAATCATTCAATCAATCAACCACTCTCAAGCAACCAATCAACCGATCGATCAATCAATTGACCAATCAATCAATCCCCTTTCAATCAATCTCATCATCTTCCTTAGGCATAAAAATGCACTGCATTCCAGCTGTAGGTCCTACATTTAAAATACAACATCCAACACAAATCAGGAAAAGAGTCTGTGACTGATCAAAACATCTGCCGATCGCCAGTGGCAACGGACGAGCCAGTTAGCTAATGGTTACATAACCATGGCAACAAGTGATCACAGCACCACCTGTCGATCGAAATGCTCAAAGAAGATGGCTGCAGAAGAGAGGAAGTCTAATGCGCGACTTTCAAGGTAGGACTCGACAGAAATACTAATGGATGATCTCACATTTTTTTGTCAGACGGATTATAATCTTACTTTCTGTTGTCAGACGGATTGTCGGCCCAGTCCTCAGGTAGTTTTCGTTCTTCGTTGTGGATGACCGCTCGCAACAGCTGCAGACACCGTATGTCTAGCTCCTCTTGTTCGATCTTCTGAGCTTCGGATGTCAACTTGTTGTACATGTCGGTCGATATCCTGCACGTAAGCCAGAAGTTCTCACAAATAAACTGTCAACGTATCACACTATGCTGGCTCCTCGGCTTGGAACTGTCTTCCACAATCCCTGCACCTGGAATTACTGACCCTCTCATCTTGCCAGTTTGGGAGACATCAACACTTTCAGATTAAAAAATAAAGATGGTGAGCTATGCAGCTCATTAAGCTGTTGTAGCTAAAATAGCAGTGCAATTGGTAGGTCTGACAATTCTTACCCAGAGAGTCGCAATGAGATCGTCAGTCTTACAAGCAAATTGGGGACCTGCCAACAATGTCATGTCAGTTAGAAACAATACCACGTCTGCTGAATAATAGATATTCAGAATAAACTTACGACAACTGAGAAACAAGCTTGCGCACGAGTTCCACTTTCTTCTGAACTTTCTTTTCGCTTGGCTTTAGGAACCTACGGAGGTGCTCCTGAAACTCCTCGCCCAGCGGCAATTCCTCATCCCCACCGATCTCAGTGTAAGCTACAGGTAAGAAAATCAGTTACGTAACGTAATTGAACATCTGTATAATGCCCTTACTGATATCTACTAAGAGGCACTCTCTGCATTAACCTAAATAATGTTGAATGTCATTATTAACAAATATTTTACATCAGTTAGCAAAACAAAGCACAGTAAGCTGAAAGTTTCACCATTGGTGGGCCCACGCACAGGCGTGGAACCAACCAACGGATCCCCATCAACAGCTGACGGATGGGATGGACGCGACTACAAAGTTACTGTTCACAACACATATAAAAACACAGGAAACAATGATCAATCATTATATTTGATTAATTTAATTATATGGCATATTTATATTTCATCAGCAAAGTGTACCCTAAGATACATCGCCTACCAGACTTCAATTGTGGTATGGTATATCCTCTTTCAATCTGATAAAACACAAGGAAAATAAATGGCAAGAACTGACCTCGCTTTGACTTGAACTTCAGTTGAGCTTGGACCGTGTTGTGGCCACCGTAGAGCAGGCTACAGTTGACGGCAAACGTCCGGAGTTTAGCGTTGAGGTCGAGTTCTGCCTGATAATACTCTCTGTGGCCCTGTACACAGCACCAGTATAAAGTATCATCAAAAACAATACATATATTCTGGTTCTTTTACGAACAAGCCATGGAACTCGTATGCAAAACTGTTGGCACACACAGTGTTAAAGTCTGCGCCTATAAGAAACAGAATAAGGTCAAGGCAATCCAGAAAAACAGTGAATTTACATATTAACATACATACCAGCACATGCTTACATACATGCATACATTCTCAAGTACATACACACCTATGAATAGTTTGTATGCACACATTCACTCACTCACTCACTTACACAGACAAGCAAAAATAGCAATAGTCCTTGTGTTGAAAGAGCACAGTGACTGAAAACAAACTTCCATAAACAAGTACTGAACCAGTCATTCAAAAAGCGCTTAACCAGTAAAACTATACATAATTAACATTTTTCAACAACAACATAGTCAATAACTTTGCCAATGCATATAAAATATGCTATGTACTTAAAAATGTTAAGACATGTCAGATAAAAAGGTCACATGCACATCAAGAAGGCTAAACACTGGTTTGTCTGCATAGATATACATTATGAAATCGGCAAGAATACAACTACCTTTGTGACTTGCTGTCTGCCTTCTCGCAACCTGTTTGAATTCCGCAGCTGCTCTATCAAACCTTGCATAACCTGTGCACAAACAAAGCGACAAAGGTCTTCCAAATTCATCACATAAATTATCAAACCCAATCCCCCCCACAGGCCTCAAATACAATGCAAACTATTTTCAGTCGGGTGACAAACATAATTTTTGATACACAAGGTCAAGATTTGATCAAAACTAGCTTCAAAGGGATATGGTGCAAGCTTAATCCTTTAATGATGAGCTACATAGATTTTCCCATACATTTTAGTACACTCTTGTCAGTAAATGGTTAAATACACATTGGCTGATTGGGGTAAGAACACAGTTGCTCATAATGTGAAAACTACATAGTAATACAACTACATCTAACATGGTGACACATGTAACATGGTAACATGTGTAACATGGTAAGACATGTAACATGGTAAGACATGTAACATGGTAAGACATGTAACATAGTAAGACCTACAACATGGGTAACACATGCACATGGTGACACATGTAACATGGTAACACGTGTAACATGGTAATAAATGTCACATGATGACACCTCTGTGACAGTGTGGGGACAGTGAGTAAGTAAATGTGAATTTTTAACATATCTCACAAGTTGCTTCATTCACTGGTGATAAGGTGGAATAGTAAATTGAATAGTAGATTCAACGTCATTGCATTCAACGGCAGGTTTACAAAATCCACAAGGAAGAAGAAATCTAACTTCTGCTAGATGGTACATCCTAGTGTTGATTCTTAGAGCCTGAGGGATTGTTCTAAACCCCAGCCAACAAAATGAAAATTATAATAATAAAATAATGACAACCACAATCAATAAATATCAGCTGCACTGCAATATGTGTTACTAAGAGTTCAGTCTAACCAGTAAGAGATTCTGAATATAGAGTTCCTGCGTCAAATGACATTACATCCTGTTACACCACACAAATGTCATGAATTCTCAGAGTGGTATTCATTGTCAGTTACGCAGATCACAAAATGTAAAGAATAGAAAATCAGAAGACAATACGTACAGCGTTTGGAACAATGGAAGACGGAACAACAGCTGTGATGCAGGCAATAATGGCCTTGAAGTGATTTGGACTGCTGACCAGTGGTATGACCGTCTCACAGAATCCCTGTGAAAAACAAACAGAACAGGATCTGGATATAAATGATATCAACTGGACGGACGTCATACAGTCAATCTCTAGAATAAATCAAATATTAAAAAACTTATAAATAAGGACACAGTGGCTTTGGGAACAGTAATATCTTGCAGGGGAAATTTACAAAACAACAGAACAAAATATGAGGTCAGATAAGACAAAGAAAGTCGAAGGTTAGATAAGAAGGAAAAGCTGAAGCAAACAAATTAAAAGCCAGTAAAGGGTAAGACTTCAACTGGCAATAGCATCGAACTCAACTGAAATGTGTCACAGCTAATCCATAATACACTAAATTATCAATTACGGTTAATTGCGCAGAGGATAATTAATAAAAGCAGATGGGTGTAATGAAAAGCACAACTGACCACGAGTGCTCGAGCGAGTTTGTCAGTGTTCTCGACTTCCTGTGGGAATTGATCCTTCTCAGGAATGTAAAACTTTGTATAGAATGCCTAAAATGAATCAAAATCAAGTATTATTATGTGCAAGCATAGAGCATAAGTCAATCACAGACAGTCAGATTGACAGACAGACAAGCAGGCAGGCAAAGACAGACAGACAGACCGCCAAAAAGACAGACAGGCAGGCAGGTAGACAAAAAGACAGACAAAAACACAGACAAAAACACAGGCATTCTTCAAATATGGGAGACTGTCCTACCTGTAGCACAACCATGACTGCATCAAAGAAGTAATGGATCTTGGAACGCACCGTGGATTCAACATCACCAGATTCAGCAAGCTCCCTAAACAGTAGACCAAAGAATACATTACCAACACATTAAAAAAATGACAGTAGTCATAGGCTCATAATAAGCTTGCTTGATAGACTCCACCTCACCACGAAGTTCACCAATCATCCATTTTAATTACCACATAATTACTTAAAAGTACTGCATTTCATATAACCCTTTAAGTTTTACACATACCATGCTGCGTCAGATAATTTAACATCATGAGCGACTGCCCTGCATGAGAACTCAAAAAGAGAATCCTGCTCACCACTTGTTGGGACATTTCTTGAGAATCTGTAATGTCGTTTCCTGATTTCTTGAGACGTATTCTGTTAGCTCAGAGGCATCACGTGTCACCTGCTGCAGGAACTTCCAGAGATTCCTAAAACATTGCAATTCATCAGTTGAAAATGTGAAGTACGAAATCAGACATCTGCCAGCAATGCAATGCCAGGGAACTGTTGACGAATGCTTCAGAAGATACACATAGCTTGAATAAGCATTGGGATAAATAGTAAGGGTGACTATTTAAATAGAATAGTAAATATTGCCTGTAGGAAACTATTTAAATAGTATTGAAAATATCAAGTAGCCATGGACTACTGCAATTTCAACACGACTATATAAAAACTATTTGGCCCTCATTGGTATAAGTACTAGATAATTGATTGGAAAGCTGCAATTTTTACAGTTGTAACATTCAATTGGTCGTTTTGGTTAACTATAAGTAAGATCAATGAGCTAGTGTCTCACAAACTACAGATAATATATGTTAACTAAATATCACACACTATTTCAACAGGTCCTTTTAGATAACTATCTATATTGTGATGTAAATAGTTATGAATTAAATAAATATTATTTAACTATTATCCAATATTTAACTATCACCCAACACTGGAAGAAATGCAGAACCTATAAGAAATCAGTTGAATCCCTCAAGACTTTTCTTCTATCAAGGACTGCATTGAATAGAAACTGACTCCCCCCAGCTAATTAATGTCTGTAACTAATCCTGCAGTTCATCGTTGAGGTATTAACAAAACACCATTTCGAAAGGAGTATGAAACTACCCCAACCAGTGACAACAGGAGCATAAAAATTCTGTTCTGATAGGAAAATCTATCGTCTACACTTGGAAAGAATTACCCGTCGTGTGGGAGGTCCCCTGCTCCACTCTCGATGGCATTTCCTGCGGTCTTCATGTAGACCCAGAGGAAGTATCGGAGGAACGGCTTCTTCAGATTATTGTCGATATCCGGATGATTGACAACCCACAGCAACTCGTCCACTGACATAATCGTCTGACACATCGACTCAATGAAACGGTTCTCTCCCTAAACAACCAAAACAACAACGATTCTCTCCCTAAAGAACCAAAACAACAACGGTTCTCTCCCTAAAGAACCAAAACAACAACGGTTTTCTCCCTAAAGAACCAAAACAACAACAACTTACATTACCTACAAGGTTGGAGCCTTCTCGGTCGTCCTCTGCTCGCTGAGCATAACGCGTGTCGCATCGTTTCTAAGAATTTATATAGTGCCTCTCTCTCAGTACCAGTTATTCAGAGGGGCAAATCATACCTACCTCGGCACAGGTGGCAAGTAGATCGATGAGACTGATGAGGTACTTCATGTGGTTGCGCCCCATCTTGAGCGTGAGGATCTGCTCGCGGAATTCCCTCGGCTGGTCAATGACGTACGCTAGCTTGGCATAGTCCTGCATCATGTACTTCATGACGTATGCCTGGTTACGCTTCAGCGTCAGGCCCTGCTCCTCTACTTTCACGATGACGTTGAGGAGGTCAAGGAACTCGGGAACCTTCTCCTGGTGCAGGGCGGCGAGGTCTACGATTGCCTGAATCTGCTGAGGGAGGATCTTCAGACACGTCGCTTGGTTGCCAATAAATATCTTCAAACACAACAAAACAGGCGCTGCTCTTCAGGGACAGAAAGATGACATTTTCTAAATTTTTCAGCAATTATCTATCTATAAAGTCAAACAAGTTCAGGTACCTCAAAACGTGAAAATAAAATAATTAACTTTGACCCTTTAACGACAAGCGCGTAGTAAAAACGTAAGGCATAATCAATAATGCTGGTTGACAGTTATGCTCTCTCTGTTTCTCTTCCTCTGTCTGTCTCTGTCTGTCTGTTTCTCTCTCCCTCTTTCTCTGTCTCTGTCTCTCTCACAGTTAAACAAGATCTGCAGTTGTGTTCATACATTTTATAAGAAAACTTAGTAATACAAATCTCACAAGCACTTATCGTATAGGTGCATTAATCTCATAAGAACTACGTTCTTCACCTGTATATGGCTAGTTTAATGCTGCCACACTCTCTGCTCCACATGCATCATATAAACCTGCGAGTTCCAGTGAAGAAAATGGCCGATACAAGAGACAGTAGCCATCGACTGATACTAGTTAGTCACAAGATGGCAATGCTATGTAAATACAATAAAATAACAAAGTGCAGACGATCAAATCAAAGTAGACAATGAGAGCAGCAAAGCTGAGTAGAGACCTCTTTGAGAGCAATGGCAAGGTCAGACTCGACGACCTTGATGTGAAGCAGGTTGTCCAGCCTCTCAAACATCCTCATCTGCACGAGGTCATTGTTGTGTGCCAGCGCCTTCAGCAGCTTCAGACACTTCTTCAGGATGATCTCAAGGCCTCGGTACTGCTCCTGAAACAGACAATTCAAATAACCATAGCAACAAATCTTAACTGATTATGAACAGCACCAATGACCCACCAGATCAGATTCTGACATTTCATCAAACCCAATCCATAATGACAAGTATTGTACTGTATTTACATATTTCAATGGCACCTCTGCCAGTATAACCTAATCAGAGGCGACCTCAGTGTGAAAAGCCAGCGGGAATAGAAATTTCTTAAGAAAATAGGCAGAAACATAAGCACACCCATGTGTTAAGTAGTGCCATATAGATCCTTTAAAACCAAGGAGAGAGCAATGGAACACGAGATCGGGCAGAAGCCGTCCTAGTCCGAGGTTCAAGAGGTCAGGTCGATCTGAAGAACGAATAGGATGACAATAATAGGCAGCTTACATCAATGCCCAGCATAGAGTGGAGAGGTAATGTTTCGGTAGATTCAACAGGAAATAGAGAGCGGGCAACTTACGGTCAGTTTCGCATCGATTTCCATGGACAACATATCGAACACAAGAGTCAGCACTTCTAAAAGAAAAGAGACATCAACATTTATGAAGCTCAACATTGGCAAACCATCTAAACAGTGTCTCATAGAGAATTGGAATTATGCTGGAATCCACTAAAAGTTGTAATTAAAACACAGAACATTTATATATCACTAACGAATAAAATGGACTTGAAGCATTAAAAAAAAACGGAGAAAGAGAGTAACCGAGGAAATTCTTGATGGCATTTCAGATTATTGGCCTGATATGAATTATAATATAATATAGACTTATAATATAATATAATATAATACACCACGATACAATGAAAAATATTATAATATAATATATAAAATCTCTGCAAACTATTTGAAGATAAAAGTCAAGTTATGATAGCTATTGCAATATAATGTAATGTAAATTAAATCTCCAAAGGTTCTGTGCAACAGCAAAGTGCCAACAGAGAAACCAAGGGTGCAACATCAAATCAAGATTTACGACCAGTGTAGAACCACTGAAAAAGTGAGACAATCGTAATCGTAATGAAAGTATTTATATAGCACCGCTAGAGTCAGCCAACCCGAGCCAGTGTCTTCACTGATGAAGAGGGCAATTAGCAGCTGATCTCGGAACTGATCAGGGGTTAACAAAGAATAGTTAGTTGGCCCTTAGGGACTGAGCAGGTAGCCAATTCCAGCTGGAGACATGACATACCATGATTTATCAGCACGTTCTGATTCATCGGATTCCGCTCCGTCTCTTCTTTAGCCATGTGACAAAACCTAAGATTGGCAATTACAATAAAATAATATTAAATCTGCCTAATTCATAGAAAATCAAAAGTTTATTCATTAGAGCCATATAACACATTAGAAGATAATAATACATTAGAACATTATTGGAACACTATAACACACTGGAACATCAAAATACATTAGAACGTCATTAGAGCATTATAAGACATTAGAACATCATTACAACATTATAAGATATTAGAACATCATAATACATTAGAACATGGTCCCTAACACAGTTTTAAAAAAACATAGGTTCCAGTACATTTGTACATTCTTCCATCTTCCATCTTCATTCATCTTCCACAGATGAATGTAAACAAAAAACTGTATATGCAAATATTTCACAAAAAGCAATCATACAGTTACAACTCTGTTCATTTATCAGTGAACAGATGATATCCTTCACCACCTCTGCTCCACTGAACGGGTGACACAGCCATTTAAGGTCTCCGTGCAAAGGTCATGACCCATACGGCCTTGACCCAGTTCAGTGAGTACATCTTTTAATCTGTTAGCAGTTCCCATTATTATGCGAATGCCATATGACTTAGCTTAAAATTGATGTTGTTACTTATACCCGTTGTAAGTCGCTATTGTGCGTTTGCTGGTAGTCTAATAAAGAATAATCTTACTTACCTACTTTCTTACTTATTTGTCCGTGTATTACATGTAGTCATTCATTCATTCATTCATTTCGATTCTTCACAAAAGACAATAAACACTTTATCCCAAGATAAAGTGTATGCAACAGAATGGCCCTTGTCATCAAGACTAAACATCATTCTTAATTAAATATTTTGTAACAAAGTTGCAGTTTGCCAACCTTGTCTTAATAATAAACGCAAATCATCACCATTGCTGCCCATCTTAATGTGTGCCAAACCACTGACGGTTCCTACCATGCCAGCTTGAGATTGAACTCTCAGTAACAGGCCAGCACCCATTAGCGCTAGGCCAAACAATACAGATATGTCATCACTCACTCTGTGTAGCGTTCGAGCACGCCTCCCATCGACTTCACCTGATCGTCGTTGAGTTTCGCTCGACTGAAGCGTCGCAGGATCGGCATCGTGCGAGCAATCTCCCGATGAACGTGGCAGGAATCGGTTGTTATCAGGACCTGGAAGAAAACAATCAACTAAGGGCGATCGCGTCAGATGAAGGTCGATCGGTCGGTCAATCAAACTATCAATCAAATCGGGAATCAAGCGATTAATCAGAACATGAAAAGCTAAAAAGAAAACACATTCGTCATCTGTGTTTTTGTTAGGCTTTGTTAACTCAATCATTGTTTATGTGTGTGCAACATGGTGGCCTAATGGTAACACGTTTGGTCGCTGATCGCGAGTGACTAGGGGCTTGAATCTATGCTGTACCATTGTCAAATTGTTATACACACAAGTCAAATGAGCAGGCCATTATAGCTGCTCCCTCTGAAATGGTACTTGTTTAAAGTGGCTTTTGATATGAATGTTTGGCCACAGTGGAAAGGTAATGCTAATAGTATGTTTAATGAGCAAGTTGCTTTGATTACAATTTAACTCAGCATATTAATTGACTTCTTGGCCATTATATACATGATAACAGAAAGAGAAATAAAGATAACACAAACAATATCAATAATAATAATTTAAATTAAATAACAATAAAAAAAATTACAATAAAAATAATAATTATTATTCTATAATCCTATAACTATTATTATTAATAATAATACGGATGATAATAATGATACTGATCATCATACTATAGGTGTGTCAAGATGGCGACGGAGTAACATTAGGCGTTTGCACGGATTATTATTTAAATTGCGAATAACGTAAATAAACGTACAACAAGGTTTAAAATTACGTTCTACAAAGAGTTAAAGCGCTAAGATAACCTCGAATAGAACTTTAACCACTTGACAAGCCTATAATGGCGAAAAAGGGAGCGAAAGTGGACGACCTCGTTGAGGTTGTTCAGGACGACCGGGTGATCAGCGCTATTCTCGATCGCTTGGCGCCAAGCCTCAACTCAACCATTGAGTAAATGTTCGCAAAACTCGCAGCTAATTTCGCGACCACTTTCCAAAAAACACTGGAAAAGTTCGCCACGGATCTGGTTACTGGTGCAACCTCAGCCCTTAACTCGAAACTTTCGTTGCTAGCAGAGGAAAACAACAAGTTGAATCTTCGGGTAAACGATTTGGAAAATGCCAACAAACTAAATAACCTAGTCGTCTACGGTTTGCCCGAGACCTCTCCTACTCCAAACTCATCAGCTGGGATAGCTGGGCAGCAGCTCAGCATGGAACCAACCCTCGATGTCGCAGCTGTGGCATTGGACCTGTGTCGAAAATAACTGTCTGCAAATTGACAGGAATGACATAGCCTACGCTCACAGGCTCTCCCCGAGGACTGGGAAAGGAAAGCAATACCCAATTCTGATCAGCTTCACCTCGCGTCGGGTCCGTGATCAGGTTTATTCTGCGAGAAAGTCCCTGCGCTCATCATCATCATATCCTGATCAAATCTACATCAACGAACACCTTACGAAAACAAATGCTTACATCTATGCACTCACCAGGAAAATGGTCCGGGAAAAGAAATATCACTCCACCTGGTCGTCGGGTGGTCTTATCTACGTTCGGAAGACAGACTCGTCATCAGAGAAGCCGAAGCGGGTGATCTCGATCACCGACCTCGACTAACCATGCCTGGACTAACTCTCATCCACTAACAAAGAGGTTCCCAGTGTGACATCTCTTGCCTTTAGTTTTTTTTCAATACGCCAGGTATAGGCTACTTATTTACTTTTATTTAAAATTCATTGGTTATGAATATTTGACTACTTTTCTACAAATTTACGTCATGATCCGTGTTTACGACCCCGTCTTTTTGGTGACCCATTCGTTGTTAATTATACGTGAATGCCCAACTTGGACAAATGCAGCTTATGTAGGAACTGTAAATCTCCTATCTATAGTTTAATTCAATGCTCTGCATGCAAAAACTGCTATCACGAAAAGTGTTGCTTAACTACACCACTGAATTCTAGGGATTTTGGATCTTGGTATTGTCATATTTGTATTGAGTCATCTTTACCATTTAACCATATTGTAGATGAAAATATTTTTAACAATTGTATTAGTGAACTTGCTGTAGGCTCACATAAAATTATAAAAGACCTGAAACTCGATTATTTTAATGAGGATCAATTGGATAAACCCTTAATAAACAATCCTGACCCAGATCCGGATAATAATTACTACGTGAGTAGACCAGTGGATAACGGTTATACCACTGCTTCGAAATTAGCTTCGAAATTAGGATCGGACATGTATGTCTGTTCATTCATGCACATCAACTGTAGAAGTATCTCACCTAAACTCACCGACATACAGCTCCTTCTGCATGAATTGCCTGTTGGGATTCTGGCAGTGACCGAAACATGGTTGGAGGCCACTTTATCGGACACAGTACAGATTCGTGGATATAATTCTTTACATAAACCCAGAGAAAGTGGTCGTGGAGGTGGTGTTGGAATCTATGTTAAGAAAGAAATAGGCTTCCAACCATTATCTCCGCTCAACCATAACTCCTCACACAGTACCTACGAGAGCTTATTCATAAGAATTCCACAGCAGAAAACCACAGACCTTATAGTAGGGGTTATATACCGTCCACCCGGTCAAAATCTGCAACTATTTATTGATGAATTTAACCAACTATTGTCTGAATTAACTGAAACAAAGAAGGAAGTAATCCTAATGGGTGACTATAATGTCGATCTACTCAAGCACGCTGATCATGCAATGACAAGCGGCTTCCTTGATTGTATTTCTTCTTACCACTTTCTGCCTGCTATACTGCAACCCACAAGGATTACTGATACTACATCAACGTTAATCGATAATATTTTCACAAATATCTGGCCTAGAATTCTGAATTCCTCCATTATTGTTACTGATATTTCGGATCATCTGCCAATTATCGCCTGGTACTCAACGGGGGTTACAAAGATTGACAAACTGGAATCAACCACAACCAGAGTTGTAAATGACCAATCATGGATAAATTCAGAATGCTCCTGTCGCAAGTAAACTTTGACTCAGTCTCAGACCTATGTATAGGAAGAGACCCCAATAAAGCTTATGAAACCTTCCTCGACATGTATACGAATGCGTACAACTTGGCCTTCCCTCTGAAACAAGTTAATAAACGCAGTCATAACTCTTTTGACCATCCTTGGATGACAAAAGGATTACTTAAATCGTGCAGGCAAAAGAATAAACTGTACCTAAAATATATAAAAAACCCAAACCAAGTAAATAAAAATAGGTTCATTGCATATAGAAATAAATTTAAAACAATCAAAACTAAATCTGAGCGTAACTACTATGCTACCGAATTTGTAAAATATAGATGTGACATTAAAAAGACTTGGAACATTATAAAAACTATAGTTAACTCGAAAAATGAAGACGCGGGAATTGAATTTCTTACCACAAATGGTCAGGTGATCACTGACAGTGAGCTAATGGCTGAGAAGTTTAATAATTACTTTACTGACATTGCTAAAAACCTATCTGGAAAAATTCCAAATCCTACTTGCTCCTTCACGAAACATTTAAAACCCCCACCTGTTAATTCCTTTGCAGTTACTCCAACATCACCAGAAGAGTTACTGGAGATTAACCAATCTCTCAAACTTTCACATAGTTCTGGACCGGACCAACTTGATCCAAGTATAGTTGGACCACTTCTGCCCTTTATAGCAGCCCCGTTAACAGATATAATTAACTGTTCACTATTAACAGGAGTAGTACCTAATGAAATGAAAAGATCTACGGTTACACCAATATTCAAACAGGGAAATAGAGATGATCTTACAAATTATAGACCTATATCCATATTGCCCTACTTTTCTAAATTACTTGAAAAAGTTATGTACCACAGACTATTTAGCTACATTTCCAAATTAAATATCCTCCACCCTCTGCAACATGGATTCAGACCAGGCCATACAACATCTATGTCTCTCATAAACATACAGGATAAGATAACTCAAGCCATTGATAATAATGAATACTCTATAGGAATTTTTTTAGACTTAGCCAAAGCATTTGATACCGTAGATCACAGTATACTAATAAAGAAATTGGAAAATTATGGAATCCGAGGTATCCCTCTATCATGGTTTAAGGATTATCTCAGCCATCGGCAGCAACAAGTTAAATGCAATGGCATAAAATCTAAATTTAAATTAATAAAATATGGGGTACCACAAGGCTCCATACTTGGTCCTCTGTTATTCCTGATATACATCAACGACCTTCCTAATATATACTCTATTCTTCACTTTGTTCTCTTTGCGGACGATTCAAATGTTTTCTTATCTCATAAATCCTATGACGAACTATTCAGTATACTCAACCAGGAACTTGCATTAGTATCAGATTGGTTCAAAGCAAATAAATTATCTCTCAATCTGACAAAAACAACTTACATTGTTTTCTGCTCTCATAGGAAATCATTACCATCACAGAAGGGAAAGGTCCAAATAGATAATATTGACATTCCACAAGTAAGATCCGTGAAATTCCTTGGAGTATATGTAGATCAACACCTTACTTGGAACGAACACATTGAACAAATTGCAATAAAAATTGCAAAAAATGTAGGAATATTGAAACGAATATCTTATCTACTACCTACAAATATTTTGCTTATATTATACTATTCCATGATATATCCCTACATTTCGTATTGTAATATGATTTGGGCCTCAAATTATAATTCTCGACTAGTGAGAATACAAATTCTACAAAAGAAAATACTTAGAATAATAGCTGGATCACCCTATAATTTTCATACAAGGCAATTATTTG
This sequence comes from Bimastos eiseni, assembly GCA_959347315.1. Classification (NCBI taxonomy): domain Eukaryota; kingdom Metazoa; phylum Annelida; class Clitellata; order Crassiclitellata; family Lumbricidae; genus Bimastos; species Bimastos eiseni. Next base: position 5,062,557 of record OY365821.1, read on the forward strand.
AAACGTTTGGCATTCTAAAACTTTCACAAATCAAGCGACTCCAGATCAGTGAATTTATGTATAGGTACACTTACAATACACTACCTAGCTCGCTTACTAATCTTTATAACCTAACCTCAGACATCCACTCCTACAACACGAGAAATCTAACCTCATACAGAAGTGAATTTGCTCGTACTAACTCCCGCAAATTTTCAGTTAGATGTGCTGGACCAGAAGAATGGAATAAAATACCTCCGCGCCTTCGCAATATCCCAAACTTAAAGTCCTTCAGGCATCACTTAAGAACATGGATTACTGAGCAGGACTTTTAATTGGATTCCTACTTTGCTTATTATGTTTAAATATGTTTAACATGTTTGTTTCTGCTTAACTCCGTTATTATAGTTAAGTTTCATTATCAATCCTTAGCCATTTTGAAATGTTTTTCATTGTGTACATATAGGTGGCCCTACCTAGCGGGACCACGGTCCCTTCTGGGTCTCCTATTGTCTCCTCCAAAATGTTAAACATGCATATTGTCAATTGATGTATCTTGTATACTGGAGCAATAAACTGATTTGATTGATTGATTTGATTGATTGATACTGATATCAATTGAGCAGATTTCAACCGAGTATAAGAAAGAGATGTAAGATTAGCAAGTAGCAATTCCTCTGAATGACTGACTGACTGACTGCGAGGCCGAGGACAGGAGCAGTATGCCAAAATCATTACCATTGCCTGAACTGCCATCTTGAAGAGCTTTGTCTTTGCAGAGTAGAACTTGTTCAACAGAGCCAAGGATTTGTTGACCATTTTATCATACTTGTAATTTGATAAATCCTACAAAGCAGTTGAATAGAATGCAAAACAGATAACACAGCCAAATTCTCTAATTTAATTTAAACTTAAAAAAATGTAAACTCAGACTCCTCATGAATGATGACTTCATAATTTCTTGCTTCAGACTTCTTCTGCCCAACAACTTTATCATCAGACTTACCAGCAATCTAATTTTTTTCTCGAGCATCAACAGAACTGCCTCAATAAGAGTTAAACTAAATGTTTGAAATTGTTGAAATGGCAATAGGATTCTAAAAGAAACAGCATCAGGTCATTTTTATTAGCCAAACGTATTGGGTAAAACTTATAACAGCAAATACACTGGCTTTGACAATACCCCTCAGTCAGCATGACAAAGGAAAAAGTAGTACTTTAATCGTCATTGTAATTGCTAATTCATATAACGCCTCTATAGGAAGTAAATAAACAATTCACATTATAACTAAACCGAAATCTCTATTATAATTAAACCTGCCATACCATCAGTATGCCTGTGATCTGCTCTGAGTCGAAGTAAGCCGTAGTGTCAAACATTGCCCTCAGTTCCTTGACCGCCTTCCTCTGTAGTTTCAAAGAACTTCTGTGAAAATAAGGAAATTGTAATTCTAGTCACTTCTATAGCACCAGTGTTTAATTGATAAGTCATCAACAGATGACATGCCAAAACCACATCCCAATCAAGTCGAGAACTAGATCAATCCAAGAGGTTAGGTAAGTTGCAGTTTAACGACGCTGTGTAGTAACAAAGAACACTGGCATTGCCCTCCTCCTTTTTCCAGGCTTGGGACTGGCACTGCTGGACTGCAAACAGTGGCAGAATTCAGTCCATGAGACAGTGACATGCAGCCTATAAGAGGATAAGCAAGAACAAGGCAGTTGTATGAAACATTTCTTCAGATACATTTACTGCACATTTATTGCCAGTAATAAAGACACAGTTGGAAATCCAGTTGAAAAAGACGAATTTTTAGTTAAAGATATTAGGAATGATAATTAGCCTTTGATAGAATGCATTGAATATGGCAGTGATTAGAAAAGTGACAGAGAAAGCTCAAGAGGTCAACACTTGTACTCAGCTAGCTAACATATATTATCTTGTAATGAGACCAACAACATGAGTAATAGTTTCTGGGTGTACATACACTAATTAAATGATTATTATTATTATAATCAATATTATTATTATTTTTGCCTCCAGTCACCTCACAGCCCTTTTAAATTAAAAAAACTTATCCAGCAACCACACAAACCATTCTGGGATGGCTAGAACTCATCAAGTGCTGGTACAACATAAGTATTATTATCATTATTATTACTATTATCCCGATTAGCAGCATGCTTTTATCAAGCTCCACTATCTAACAATGAAGCATTAATCGATAAGGACCAAGCAACCGTGAGTAAAGTAACAATTGGCCAATGTGTCTCACAGCGCAAGCTATAACACATCCAAACCGCATGACTAACTGATTGATTGGTTGATTGATTGTTTAATTAAATGATTGGTTGATTAGTTGATTGATTGGTTGATTGAGTGGTTGATTGAGTGATTGGTTGATTGATTGGTTGAATTATTGATCATGCTCACTTGGTCTGATCGAATGGGTCAAAGGACTCGTAAAGCAACGGAGAAAGGACGCTCTGTAACTTCATCTTCTTTGAATTGGCCGTTATCTCGGCCGTCTTGAATTTGGCGATGAAGCATTCGAGGCGGGTGTTGAACTGAAACGTCAGCAGCAGATCCAGGACGTCCAGGGCCCTGCATTCCAAAAACACCAATCAATCGATCAATTAATCAATCGATCAACCAACCAACCAACGAATCAGTCAGTCGGTCGGTCACTCAACCAATCAATCAATCAACCAATCAATCAATATCAATCAATGCCAATCAATTAATTAATCAATGGCTACTCACTGGTACTTTGCATTGACTATGGCCTCTGTAGCAATTGACTTCTCATAACGATCCTTAGTACGATATGTCTGGACCAGTTTCTGCGCCTCTTTAGTGAAACCTGTTCAATAAAACACAAACATGAATCCTAATGATAAACTTCGAACTCCTCAAGTGCCACTCAAATGCAGTGGATAAATTCAACTGCATCTTGCATATTCAACAAATCTTCTAAAACAATTCCTTTTGGTCAGAGTTGGCCAGGGAACACTCCTGGGCAGTAGGCACTAGTCATCCTGGAAAAAGACGCTACATAGATAATGTAAGTGCAATGAAATTACATAAAGGTCACGACAGATAAGGACGGAAATGCCTGCCTCCTTTGTCTGTGTCTGGTGGAAAGGGTTTGTCGCCCTTTCCATTCAGCAGATTGATGAGTGGCTTTAGTAGAGAGCGAATGTCATCCGGGGTGTAGTAGCCGAACTTCACGAGGAAGTGGAAGAGTCTCAACACCTACAAACAACAACCGACAAAACTCACCAATAAATGTACAGACTTTTAACCTGCATCCCTCTCTCTTTCTCTCCCTCTCTCTCTGTCTCTCTCCCTCTCTCTGTCTCTCTTTCTGTCTCTCACTCTTTCTAAACCCCAATTCATTGAATTTATATAGTGCCTCGTCAAGAGACCTACTCACAGGTGCTGCCAGCCACAGCCAAAGAAGAGTGATTTGAGGGACTTATAAATTGCAGGCAAGTATAACAAGGCAGCAACTGTAGGTATAGTGGAAGGTCATCTATCAGGGTTCCACGATCAATCAATCAATCAATCAAATCAATCAATCAAAAAGACTTGATATAGTGCCTCTTCAAGATTATCTACTCAGAGGCACTCCCGACCTAACCATGCCTGAAAGAACAGTTTTTAGAGATATGTACACACACACACACACACACACACACACACACACACACACACACACACACACACACACACACACACACACACACACACACACACACACACACACACACACACACACACACACACACACACACACACACACACACACACACACACACACATATACACACACACATATACACACACACACATATACACACACACCCACACTTTCTGCAGGTGCCTGAAGACCATTCTGCACAATCGTGGTTTCATTGTGTTTGGACAAGAGAGCCTCTAACAAGTCTGTCCTGAAGTGGTGCTATATGAATTTGCAATCACCAAACCACACACCATACAGAAGAACCATAGACTTGCCTGTTCGATGAGCATGTTTCGACCAATCATCGACGCCGTCATGTCTTTGTTGTCGTCTAGGAATTCTACGATCCAATCACGGATTACAGGAAACAACGTGACGAGATCTTTTATGATCTAAAAGATTAGAATAATCTTCAGCTGATGATCGATCATCGAGGGAAAGCTGGTATTTCAAAATTGAAGGCAAGGTCACGGTCTGAAGAAGTATCACAATACTATGATAAGGAGAAGAATAGAGGTTCCTGATTCAAATGCTCAGCAATATGATATAATAAGGTGCAGGCTCTTACAGGGATGATTAAGCAATAAGAATTGTTTTAAATCAAGCTGGATTCTGTACCTACACAGATTACAGTCTGTTCCTATTCTTTTGAGGTAACCCGGATGATAGTCCTTAAGACGGTCACCACTGCCAACATCATCATTATCATCACCACCACATACAACCACCAACAACAACATATCTCATCGTCATCAGCAACATCAGAATTATCTCTTAACTTTTTCAACCTTATTGCTCTCATCTTGAATAAGGAACCATAAACGTTAAATAAAACACACAACTAATATATATATATATATAAATCTATAACACAGTGTACCATAATACTAGATATTATTCGTGAATAAATAGCCTTTGATCATAGACATAAGAAAGTGACAACACGCAGAAGAAAACTGCAGCAGTGTGGCTGCAGAGAGGAAAACTGTGTCTGAAAATTTCGAAGTACAGTGAAACCCTGGAGAATTGAACAGAAAGTTACAGTGCTTCTAGAAAGTTCAACTGTAGCCTTCAAGATCCAAATATCAGACCCTGCTTACCCTGGGCAAACCGACTGACTCTGTCACTGGGTAGGATTACATTCAAAATTTCAGAGAAATTTAAGAAAAAATTCTTGCCTAAGATTGTAATTCTCTAAAGGTTTACGATTTAAGAAAAAGAAAACTAAGGGGCAGAAGTGGCAAAAATTACTAAACAATAAAATATAATTTAAGACGCACAAGCAACAGTTATTTGAACTGTGCATTTTTCAGCTGCAACAAAAGTTAAAGCAATTGGTTACTGAGCTAACTTTTAAAACCTTAAAATTGATAGTCTTTACCATCCCAAGAAGCCATTTTCACTGGGCATAGAGTGGGCCCACATAATACCACTGATGGCCCATTGTGAACACATGGTGGGTCCGTCAAATCTGGCTGGGACATCCCTTTGGGTTTCACTGTTCTTTGAAAGAATTATGGCTGATAGAGCTATAATAAATTCAGAAAATGGTAGAGAACTGTAATGGAAAAGGGAAAAGCAGAAAATGAAAGGCAAAGTGTTGTCACAACGTTAATGAACAGCGCATCTCAGTATGTTATTCGACGAAGAAAGTTAAGCAGAGAAGCAAAGCATGCAGAAGAAAGAACAATCAACCAACCTAGCAAAACAAGCACAACGAACAGAACCGCAGCCGTGAGAAGAGATAGCACCAGTGCGAGAACGAACACAGCGCAGTGTTTCACTACCCGGAGGTGTCTCGTTTAGGGTCGAAATTTCACAACAAAGCGAAACATCAGGGAAGTTGTCGGACGAGATATAGACAAAGAATTTGGTGATTTACGCAAGGTATTTGATGCAATTAAACGAATCACTTGAAAACATTTTCATAGTTAATGCAGAACTTTCTAGCCTGGAGTGGATAACTTTCGACGAAGGGAATCAGGTCACAACGAAACGAACAAAGCATGCATCGTTAGAAGAAACACTTTGCCAGACTTTAACAACAGTGGAAAGAGAAATCTGAGCAAAAAAAGTGCAGCAATCGACCAGACAAGAAAAAGCACGATATAGCAAAACAGCGACAGAGCGATAGCTGACAGTTATGTACTGGTTCCGATCACCAGCAGTCAGGGAGATGGTCTTACCCCCTCTGGCGCTAGCCAGTTATCCACTGCAGGAATTGACTTCTTCACCTGTTTGCATTACGACGAAATCTTGTTATATAGGCAACACAAAAACATATTCAGCAGACTGATTATTGAGGAAAGCAGGCAGGAAATCATTTAATTCATTAACCTGAAAACTTTCTCGTGAACATGAAACGAAGTTTAAGCGCGAAACAGCTCTGCACCTAATAGATTAGTTCAACACCTGATAAGCGACACAGAGTGGAAACTCTATGTCCATCCGATATCAGGTTCGATCGAATAAATGGAAAAACAGAGAACAGAGACCCAACACCAGGACAAATGACACCGAAAACTACACAGTGTAAACAACGCAGTACATTAGGGAAAGACTTCTGAACAACAGAAAGCTGTCATTAACACTGTATTAGTGGTAGAGCTGATTAATTAGTCAAAGACATCTACAGAAGCCAATCAGAGATTAGTTGATGGTGCAGTTGCAACAGACGCTCGAACTAATGCGCTCTTCCAGTTAAGCTCTTGACAAAGAAAATTTTCACATTAGACTCTGTAATTATTCTAAGCATATGTTTTATAATGCAATGAATAACTGAATTTTAGAAAATAAAAAAATTATAAAGACTGCACTATAATGATAATTATGAAACTGAGAGATGTAATAAAAACAGAGGTAATAAAATTTAAAAAGAGGTAATAAAAAGTAATTGAAAAAAGGTAATAAAAATGAGGAAATAAAATGGTAATACTAAAAAGGTAGTAAAAAGGAGTCAGAACTGGTAACCAACTGACTGGAACATTGGAACTGACTGGAACTTAACTGGAACTTAACTGGAAGAGCAGAAATTGGAAGCAACGGCACCAAAAGACACACAAGGATTAGTGTGATTTCATAACACGATAGATAAAAGACAGCGGAGGGAGAAGAAGCAGCATTATAACGTCACTGCACAACTGCAAACGAAATCACCCTTACAAGCAGCCAAAGACGCCTGCCCTAAGGGTGACCAATGAGTCACAACTGCAGGGTGAGCCTCTTACCCCTTCTGGAGATATCCAGTTAGCACAGGCGGTTAATTTGTTTCGTACCTAACACAGCAAGTTCTCATAATTTATCATAGAGACCACTACCTTTCACTTCTTAACAAGCAGCGTCTATCAAAGGAAAGAGAGTGCAAGCTGACTTTGTAAATACATAGCAACTAACAGAACCGGAACAATTCCTTTGCCAAACTTAACAACAATGCATGAATATTATGAGAGATTAATGTACCAGACGACAACACTTGAATGAGAGGGGTACAGTCGGTCGCTAAGGGGAGGGAAAATGGGCAGCTAAAGATAAAAGTCAGTCAGTCAGTCAATCAATCAAGCAACCAATCAAAAAAGACTTAAAGTAGCAACTCTTCAAATTATTTACTCAGAGGCGCTCCTGGCCCAACCGAGGCTGAAAAGGACAGATCTCAAAGAGATGTACAATGCAGATGAGGAGTTCCTAAATAGGAGGTGGAGCTCAGGGCATTTAGGCATCTATTGATTTACATTGTCCATGCCAAAAGCCAAAAACATCCGTCACAGTAAACATTAAAATATACACATAAAACAGTAAAACGATAATCAGATCTAGTAGAAACAATCAACAGTCAAGTCGTAATCACATAAATATAGTAGTAAATAACTATCTCAGCTCATGGGTCTTTTTACTGACTATTGTTGGCAAAGTGTAGATGAAGAAACTTCTGAATGTGGTTTCTGTTGAAACATAAACTACACTCGAAACAAAGGAAACATCAAAGTCTGGCATTACCACTGTCTTCTATTATTTTTATGACACGAAATGCCGACTCTACAATGATTCCGAGACCAGGCTTTGGTGCAAACAGGGAAGTACTAATTCATCATCCCTTTTTACATGACTTACCATAACTTACCAACTCTATAGCACCGTTCAATATTTCACTCTTGGTGAATATACAACAACGCCACAGATTCGGATTAATAGATCTGGCATGTACAATGAAAGAAATCAAATTAAAGAAGTATTGCAACAATTCGATGACAACATAGAACACAATAAATACAATATCAAGAAAATTCATCTACATTTTAACCACCTACGGTAGCTGAGATATACAAGAAATAACAGTAACTAATTATCTAGAATATTGTTGGCCATCCGTTATCCTGCAAATACGATAACATCACTGGTCGATGATACAGTTAATTGCTGCAATGCATGCATGGTTGCAATGCACTGCATCGTTGCAATGCACGGTTGCAATGCACGGTAGAAATGCACTGCATGGTTGCAATGCATGGTTGCAATGCATTGCATGAATAGGGTGCATTGCGTTTACACAGCTGCACAGCAATGCAGTTCGAAATTCATAAAATAAACCTAGAAATAAACTTCAAATGAAACATACACACACAACAGATGGGACTCACCATCATCACACATGTCCATTCATTTTTTATTGGAGGTTCGCTAAACGAGAACCAATGCAACCTGACAGGTATGGAAAGGTGGTATGCTGGCAGATTGCCGTGGTTATTGTTGTGGTTATTGCTGTGGTTATTGTTGTGGTTATTGTCGTGGTTATTGCTATGGTTATTGCTGTGGTTATTGTTGTGGTTATTGCTGTGGCTATGCAAGACCTGAGAACCGCGCTTCTCTGCAGGTTCTATACATTTGAACAACATCTACCATTCTAAATGTTTTATTCATTGCAATTAGTTCAATATAAATTCTCCATAACAATTGATATTCCAACAACAGACATGCGACCACTTTAGAAATGAACAAATAGCAATTTTAGGCAGTGAGCCAAGACTTTTTAAAGTAGTCTGAGTGTCTGAGTAGTGTTTGAAATGACAGAAAGTCGTCTAGTCACAGTCATACATTTCTGATCACATCTAGATGTCTTATATAAATGCTCTCACATCAGATATGAATGCAAACACTGAACAGAACTCAATTCATTTCAAAAGCAATTTACTGCAAAACGTTTGAACGCTGGCTCTCGCAGTACATCCAGACAACAACATTACTGATAAGCTGTCAGTTTAGTTAGAATCAAAACATAATTCAATCAAAGACTGTACTTAGTGAAAACCTTGCTCAATCATAAATCCACTGCTAACAATGAATTCTTTTCAAAGATTTGAGAAGAAACGGCTTCTCTAAGAACTTTGTGGCCGAATAAATAATCTCAGTGCAATTTAAGAACGTAAAAACTTCAAACTTACAAATTCCCCATCCGAGTTCGGACCAGGAGCAAGGATATCTTCGTAGATGAATGAAAGGTTTGTGTGATCGAGAACGGAGTAGTTTGTACCAACATCAATGAATAAACCTAAACGAAAGAAAAGCACATCAAATGTTGTCATATTCACGTCAACACCTTAACAATGACCTGCACTGGCTTCCCGGTCGCTTTTAGTACAAATCTATGCAGAATTTTGATGCCAATAGGTCCACACAGATGCTGGATAAATATTATTTATTTTGGAGAATGTCGAATTTCTCGATAAAACAACGCTGAACCCAGGTTCAGTATAATTTTCACAAACATTGAAACCTTAATTTCTGCTATATTATGTCATAAAAGTGCATAGCAGTAACCCAGCTCACAAGGTCACAATCTGTTTCCGCTCACAGGATACAACGAAGCATTATTTCTGTTAGCGGAGATACCAGACATTTATTCCCATGTATTCACCGATAGGGAACTCTCGAACGCAATCGAGTACGTCAGATTGGCCTTCGAAGGTAACCGATCCCATCCATGAACTATCTCTATTCCTCATTGGCTGTCAAGAATTTGGATATCAAAACAGCTGACAAACTGTGACTCTGATTCACATTTCTTTGAATGCTTATGCATGCTAAAATTATTTTAAATAATAAAAATGACAATGATGAACTCATGACTAAAATACAGCAATCTGCTAACAATCATCAAAATGCATCTTCAGCCAGGTTTAGGGTAAAATGAAATTCCAGTGCAAAATCATCTTAATACAATCCACAAAAACAAACCCACTATTCAGCTAGTTTAAATAATATACCAACCTTCTATACATTGACCTTTAATAACAATATTAATAAAAGTGAATACCTAGAAGATTGGTACATTATATACTCCTTATATTCACAAATGTAAATGACGTGTTATTCTTATAAATGGAACATCCCTAATCCTACCTACAAACAAGAAATTAAGCCATTGTCGTCACCGTCGTGAAGGCAGTCTTTACTCACCGATGATCAGAACACAGTATTTTGACCGCAGTGCATCAGGCAGTAAGATGGATCTAAGTGAGAGGAATGCCTCGTCCCATGTCAGTATGCCAAGTTCTCTTGTAATGACAAAGATTGCAAAGTCGTTCCTTCCCTGTTAAGAAATAAAGATGAGACATAAAGCAGGGCACAGCAACAGTACGACACTAAAATATGTCCACAGTGACAGTTACAGTTTATTAGTAAACTATTAGTAAACTGTGGAGAGGTCACAAAATACCCATAGTTAACCTTGGATGCAATATTTCAGGAGAATAGTTGTTCAAATTTATACACTGTGGGACATAGATCAACTCTGAGATATATATTGTGGACAAAGTAGCTGATTGCGAGACATGGTGTCTGATTGTGAGACATAGTACTTAGCCAACTGTGAACATAGTAACCGATTGTGGACATAGTTGTGAGACATAGTAGCTGACTGTGAGACACAACATCAAATAGTCTGCATGTCTACTGGTAATATCTAGCAGTGCAGAAGTTAAGTCATAAGAGCCTCTGATGAGCCTCTCTTGACATGGTGCTATATAAATCAGTGATTACAAATTACAAATCGTCCAATGTTGTGTTTCCACACACCAAACAGAGACCAATTACTGACGGAATCATTTTCAGATAATATGAATTCCGTCAACAACTGAAAGATGGTACAGACATCAGGCGAAAGAAGAGCTAAAGGAAGAACGCATTCAAAATCAACATTATACACAGAGAATTTTTAAGGAAGCCCTAACTGTCATTCACTCACGTAAGCCAGCTTCCCGTAGAGGTCCAACTGATGCTCAAAAAACATCACATCCTCTTCACAATACGCCAGATTCTGCTGTTTCTGTAAGGAGACAATTACAAAAGTGCAACTCAAAGAGCAAATCAGAGACTGTCTATGTGCTAGCCTATAAGATGCAAAATATCACTAAGAACTAGAATTACACCACTTAACAATAACAATACACATTGCACAATAAATAACAGCAGTCACGAGTGGTGTGTTCGCTACTGTGAAGCAACGAGAAATATTTATAAAATCACACTCAGAAAGAAAACATTTATACCTATACCAGAAATTAATCTGAATTTTCAAACATCTATATATTTAATAAACAATTTCAGCAACCATTATTTGATGCAACCATCGCATAAACTCATTTAATTTCTTTTCTTAGTCTTTATTAGTCCTTGGTCTTAGGTGAACACTCAGAATTATATCCATGTTACAACCCATTATAATTTGTTCTTGTCTCAACCCATGAGTTTAGTTGATACCAAACGAAAATCAGCATCATCATCATTGTACAAATGTAGATATTGAAGTATGTTAGCAGCCTAGAGACACTGTCATAGGAAGCAATTCAATACTCTGGGTACACAATTAAATAAGCACCTGTTAAGAAAATCACAGACAGTGAAGCTGAATTAGAGCTCTAACGACTGGAGTGATCAGTAAGAGTACAATGTTTCAATCACATAATCTGTTAAATTAGTAAATTTAAGTTTAGAATGTTGAAAAACACTGTAATTTATTAAAAAAAACTTAAATGGTGAACTGCCTCAGACACACTGCTTTCAAACACAACATACACACATTCACGAAATTGTAGTCTATATGAAATTAAAATCCAAGTTATGAATATTACTCATACATCAACAAATTCATGTAGAGGCATCCAAGTGCTACCGTTGTCCGATGAAACGTAGATGATGTTTGGCTGTCCATTGACATTCTGGCCACGCTCTGTCAGGAACCGCATTCCAACCTAAAATGTTCCACTCTCATCACAGCTATTTCTACTAGAACCATGATCCCTACCATCACTTCCATGAGACTCATCATATGGGCTGTATACCAAATCCATATGGAAATATGAGTCGTATAAGGGTTCCATGTCAGCATAATAATAGTAATAATAATAAAAAAGACGATTTAATAGAGTAACATTTCAATCCACAACAACTTAAGAAATGCATTCAACTCAGACTTTTCATAAGTTATTTTAATGATTAGACATAATTTTTTTTTTATCAAAACGATCATCAAATAACATCTATTGTTTTAAGTCCTAACAAAACCCCACAGACAACAGCTCGATGTTCAAAGCATTTACTGTCAGGATGCTACATAATTTCTAACTGTTTTTAATAGATGCTCAAATACCCAAACAGTGCAATTAGCAACCGATTAATAAGGAATGTAATTACTTACGTGCAACCAACATTTAATGGCTAAAAGAAGAGGCAAATCTCTACCATGATCAAAGTAATATGGTTAAAGTAGATCACAGACAGCACATGGAAACATGGTCATCCAGATCAAGAAAGACAGTCAACCACTGTCGAACAGAAGAAGAGAAGCGTCTTACCCTGTCTCTTCGTAACCAGTGTTCTGTAATGTAGGCCTGGTTATCTGGAATGGCTACTCCGTCACAGACACACAGAACGTTCAGCAGATCCAGATATCGGTAGTTCTGAAAAACACAATTTTCACGCCGAGTAAAGCAACGAGACCAACGCACAGAGCAATATTTCTTATGAAGACATGTAACAGAATTGGACTTCAATATGAACTGCAGTATGTTGTGCTGTTAACATAGCAACGGTGTTCAACAATCTAGAGGTAGGGTGCAAAACAGTCTATATAGGATAAAGTTACTACTAGTTAGGATACTGGGTTGTCAAACAGGGTTAGGGTTCATATCGTTGCCAGGACAGAAATTAATTTACAGATGTCAATTATATCCGACATAATATGATGCCATGGATAGGTACCAAGCAACCCTTCTGGCCTTATATGATGCCAGCGCTGCATTCGATTCGGTAGATCATGATATCCTCTTGAGTCTTCTCTACTTAACTTTTGGGATAGGAGACCTTCCATTTACCTGTTGTCTTTGACTCAACTAGTTCGCCTTGGTGCCCTACCCCTTTGGTGTTTCCCAGGGATCGGTCCTTGGCCCTCTTCTCTACATTCTCTTCACTGCAGATATCGAGTCTCTACTTGCATCTTGTTCTCTTACGAGCCATTCTTACGCAGATGATGTTCAATCGTACGCGCATTGCTCATCATCCCAGGCTTTTTCTGCAGTCCGAACAATGTCTCAAGCTACAGATGCCCCAACTGCCTGGATGTCATCAAATCGAATGCAAATAAATCCGCAGAAGACTCAAAATAATTGGCTCGACACCTGCCAGCAGCTCAATTAGCTGGACTTTGGGTCGTTGTCATCTGAATCCCCCAACTTTGTATTCCCAACCTGTGTCAGAGATCGGGGGTAGATTTGAATCAAGAACTGTCTTTTGTGAAGAATATTTCGGCATTTACATGTTCGTTTCTGCTATTATTTCTGGTTCCAGTTGCAATTTGTTCATCGCTCTCTCCTCATTTTCTGCTGCCACCTTGGTTCATGCGTTTTTGTTAATCAAGCCGCGTTAAGCGTCATCTTCACAAAAATTGAAACTTCATTTTCTGCAATACAATTTGAAGCACTGAAGAAATCTATGCAGAATTCTGATGCCAATAGGTCCACACCTTACATAAATATTATTTGGCTTGGAGAATGTAACGATGAACCCGGGTTCAGCGTAAAACTCCCAGAAATTGAAACCTTGATTTCTGCTTGGTTATTTGGACAAATCCAGATATCTAGGCAGCATTTTGTTGCTAACTGGTCCACACAGACTGTGGATAAATATTATTTGGTTTGGAAAATGTCAAATTTCTCGACAAAGTGACGGTGAACCCGGGTTCATCATAATATTCACAGATATTCAAACCTTGATTTCTCCTTGGTAATTTGGACAAATCCAGATATCTATGCAGCATTTTGTTGCTAACTGGTCCACACAGACTGTGGATAAATATTATTTGGTTTGGAAAATGTCAAATTTCTCGACAAAGTGACGGTGAACCCGGGTTCATCGTAATATTCCCAGATATTCAAACCTTGAAATCTGCTTGGTTATTTGGACAAATCCAAATATCTAGGCAGCATTTTGTTGCTAACTGGTCCACACAGACTGTGGATAAATATTATTTGGTTTGGAGAATGTCAAATTTCTCGATAAAGTGACGGTGAACCCGGGTTCATCGTAATATTCCCAGATATTCAAACCTTGATTTCTGCTTGGTTATTTGGACAAATCCAGATATCTAGGCAGCATTTTGTTGCTAACTGGTCCACACAGACTGTGGATAAATATTATTTGGTTTGGAGAATGTCAAATTTCTCGACAAAGTGACGGTGAACCCGGGTTCATCGTACAATTCCCAGATATTCAAACCTTGATCTCTGCTTGGTTATTTGGACAAATCCAAATATCTAGGCAGCATTTTGTTGCTAACTGGTCCACACAGACTGTGGATAAATATTATTTGGTTTGGAGAATGTCAAATTTCTCGACAAAGTGACGGTGAACCCGGGTTCATCGTAATATTCCCAGATATTCAAACCTTGAAATCTGCTTGGTTATTTGGACAAATCCAAATATCTAGGCAGCATTTTGTTGCTAACTGGTCCACACAGACTGTGGATAAATATTATTTGGTTTGGAGAATGTCAAATTTCTCGACAAAGTGACGGTGAACCCGGGTTCATCGTAATATTCACAGATATTCAAACCTTGATCTCTGCTTGGTTATTTGGACAAATCCAAATATCTAGGCAGCATTTTGTTGCTAACTGGTCCACACAGACTGTGGATAAATATTATTTGGTTTGGAGAATGTCAAATTTCTCGATAAAGTGACGGTGAACCCGGGTTCATCGTAATATTCCCAGATATTCAAACCTTGATCTCTGCTTGGTTATTTGGACAAATCCAGATATCTAGGCAGCATTTTGTTGCTAACTGGTCCACACAGACTGTGGATAAATATTATTTGGTTTATAGAGAGTGTCAAATTTCTTGATAAAGTGACGGTGAACCCGGGTTCATCGTAATATTCCCAGATATTCAAACCTTGATATCTGCTTGGTTATTTGGACAAATCCAGATATCTATGCAGTATTTTGTTGCTAACTGGTCCACACAGACTGTGGGTAAATATTATTTGGTTTGGAGAATGTCAAATTTCTCGATAAAGTGACGGTGAACCCGGGTTCATCGTAATATTCCCAGATATTCAAACCTTGATTTCTGCTGGGTTATTTGGACAAATCCAAATATCTAGGCAGCATTTTGTTGCTAACTGGTCCACACAGACTGTGGATAAATATTATTTGGTTTGGAGAATGTCAAATTTCTCGACAAAGTGACGGTGAACCCGGGTTCATCGTAATATTCCCAGATATTCAAACCTTGATATCTGCTTGGTTATTTCAACAAAACCAGATATCTATGCAGTATTTTGTTGCTAACTGGTCCACACAGACTGTGGATAAATATTATTTGGTTTGGAGAATGTCAAATTTCTCGACAAAGTGACGGTGAACCCGGGTTCATCGTAATATTCCCAGATATTCAAACCTTGATATCTGCTTGGTTATTTGGACAAATCCAGATATCTAGGCAGCATTTTGTTGCTAACTGGTCCACACAGACTGTGGATAAATATTATTTGGTTTGGAGAATGTCAAATTTCTCGACAAAGTGACGGTGAACCCGGGTTCATCGTAATATTCCCAGATATTCAAACCTTGATTTCTGCTGGGTTCTTTGGACAAATCCAAATATCTATGCAGCATTTTGTTGCTAACTGGTCCACACAGACTGTGGATAAATATTATTTGGTTTGGAGAATGTCAAATTTCTCGACAAAGTGACGGTGAACCCGGGTTCATCGTAATATTCCCAGATATTCAAACCTTGATATCTGCTTGGTTATTTCAACAAAACCAGATATCTAGGCAGCATTTTGTTGCTAACTGGTCCACACAGACTGTGGATAAATATTATTTGGTTT
This sequence comes from Bimastos eiseni, assembly GCA_959347315.1. Taxonomy (NCBI): domain Eukaryota; kingdom Metazoa; phylum Annelida; class Clitellata; order Crassiclitellata; family Lumbricidae; genus Bimastos; species Bimastos eiseni. The sequence goes on from OY365821.1 coordinate 5,078,667, forward strand.
GGAGAATGTCAAATTTCTCGACAAAGTGACGGTGAACCCGGGTTCATCGTAATATTCCCAGATATTCAAACCTTGATTTCTGCTTGGTTATTTGGACAAATCCAAATATCTAGGCAGCATTCTGTTGCTAACTGGTCCACACAGACTGTGGATAAATATTATTTGGTTTGGAGAATGTCAAATTTCTCGATAAAGTGACGGTGAACCCGGGTTCATCGTAATATTCCCAGATATTCAAACCTTGATTTCTGCTTGGTTATTTGGACAAATCCAAATATCTAGGCAGTATTTTGTTGCTAACTGGTCCACACAGACTGTGGATAAATATTATTTGGTTTGGAGAATGTCAAATTTCTCGATAAAGTGACGGTGAACCCGGGTTCATCGTAATATTCCCAGATATTCAAACCTTGATCTCTGCTTGGTTATTTGGACAAATCCAGATATCTAGGCAGCATTTTGTTGCTAACTGGTCCACACAGACTGTGGATAAATATTATTTGGTTTATAGAGAGTGTCAAATTTCTCGATAAAGTGAGGGTGAACCCGGGTTCATCGTAATATTCCCAGATATTCAAACCTTGATATCTGCTTGGTTATTTGGACAAATCCAGATATCTATGCAGTATTTTGTTGCTAACTGGTCCACACAGACTGTGGATAAATATTATTTGGTTTGGAGAATGTCATATTTCTCCAAAAAGTGACGGTGAACCCGGGTTCATCGTAATATTCCCAGATATTCAAACCTTGAAATCTGCTTGGTTATTTGGACAAATCCAGATATCTATGCAGCATTTTGTTGCTAACTGGTCCACACAGACTGTGGATAAATATTATTTGGTTTGGAGAATGTCAAATTTCTCGACAAAGTGACGGTGAACCCGTTTTCATCGTAATATTCCCAGATATTCAAACCTTGATCTCTGCTTGGTTATTTGGACAAATCCAAATATCTAGGCAGCATTTTGTTGCTAACTGGTCCACACAGACTGTGGATAAATATTATTTGGTTTGGAGAATGTCAAATTTCTCGACAAAGTGACGGTGAACCCGGGTTCATCGTAATATTCCCAGATATTCAAACCTTGAAATCTGCTTGGTTATTTGGACAAATCCAGATATCTAGGCAGCATTTTGTTGCTAACTGGTCCACACAGACTGTGGATAAATATTATTTGGTTTGGAGAATGTCAAATTTCTCGACAAAGTGACGGTGAACCCGGGTTCATCGTAATATTCCCAGATATTCAAACCTTGATATCTGCTTGGTTATTTGGTCAAATCCAGATATCTATGCAGCATTTTGTTGCTAACTGGTCCACACAGACTGTGGATAAATATTATTTGGTTTGGAGAATGTCAAATTTCTCGACAAAGTGACGGTGAACCCGCGTTCATCGTAATATTCCCAGATATTCAAACCTTGATTTCTGCTTGGTTATTTGGACAAATCCAGATATCTATGCAGCATTTTGTTGCTAACTGGTCCACACAGACTGTGGATAAATATTATTTGGTTTGGAGAATATCAAATTTCTCGACAAAGTGACGGTGAACCCAGGTTCATCGTAATATTCCCAGATATTCAAACCTTGATATCTGCTTGGTTATTTGGACAAATCCAGATATCTATGCAGCATTTTGTTGCTAACTGGTCCACACAGACTGTGGATAAATATTATTTGGTTTGGAGAATGTCAAATTTCTCGATAAAGTGACGGTGAACCCGGGTTCATCGTAATATTCCCAGATATTCAAACCTTGATCTCTGCTTGGTTATTTGGACAAATCCAGATATCTAGGCAGCATTTTGTTGCTAACTGGTCCACACAGACTGTGGATAAATATTATTTGGTTTATAGAGAGTGTCAAATTTCTCGATAAAGTGACGGTGAACCCGGGTTCATCGTAATATTCCCAGATATTCAAACCTTGATTTCTGCTTGGTTATTTGGACAAATCCAGATATCTAGGCAGCATTTTGTTGCTAACTGGTCCACACAGACTGTGGATAAATATTATTTGGTTTGGAGAATGTCAAATTTCTCGATAAAGTGACGGTGAACCCGGGTTCATCGTAATATTCCCAGATATTCAAACCTTGATATCTGCTTGGTTATTTGGACAAATCCAGATATCTAGGCAGCATTTTGTTGCTAACTGGTCCACACAGACTGTGGATAAATATTATTTGGTTTGGAGAATGTCAAATTTCTCGACAAAGTGACGGTGAACCCGTTTTCATCGTAATATTCCCAGATATTCAAACCTTGATCTCTGCTTGGTTATTTGGACAAATCCAAATATCTAGGCAGCATTTTGTTGCTAACTGGTCCACACAGACTGTGGATAAATATTATTTGGTTTGGAGAATGTCAAATTTCTCGACAAAGTGACGGTGAACCCGGGTTCATCGTAATATTCCCAGATATTCAAACCTTGAAATCTGCTTGGTTATTTGGACAAATCCAGATATCTATGCAGCATTTTGTTGCTAACTGGTCCACACAGACTGTGGATAAATATTATTTGGTTTGGAGAATGTCAAATTTCTCGACAAAGTGACGGTGAACCCGGGTTCATCGTAATATTCCCAGATATTCAAACCTTGATTTCTGCTTGGTTATTTGGACAAATCCAGATATCTATGCAGCATTTTGTTGCTAACTGGTCCACACAGACTGTGGATAAATATTATTTGGTTTGGAGAATGTCAAATTTCTCGACAAAGTGACGGTGAACCCGGGTTCATCGTAATATTCCCAGATATTCAAACCTTGATTTCTGCTTGGTTATTTGGACAAATCCAAATATCTAGGCAGCATTTTGTTGCTAACTGGTCCACACAGACTGTGGATAAATATTATTTGGTTTGGAGAATGTCAAATTTCTCGACAAAGTGACGGTGAACCCGGGTTCATCGTAATATTCCCAGATATTCAAACCTTGATATCTGCTTGGTTATTTGGACAAATCCAAATATCTAGGCAGCATTCTGTTGCTAACTGGTCCACACAGACTGTGGATAAATATTATTTGGTTTGGAGAATCTCAAATTTCTCGATAAAGTGACGGTGAACCCGGGTTCATCGTAATATTCCCAGATATTCAAACCTTGATATCTGCTTGGTTATTTGGACAAATCCAGATATCTATGCAGTATTTTGTTGCTAACTGGTCCACACAGACTGTGGATAAATATTATTTGGTTTGGAGAATATCAAATTTCTCGATAAAGTGACGGTGAACCCGGGTTCATCGTAATATTCCCAGATATTCAAACCTTGATATCTGCTTGGTTATTTCAACAAAACCAGATATCTATGCAGCATTTTGTTGCTAACTGGTCCACACAGACTGTGGATAAATATTATTTGGTTTGGAGAATGTCAAATTTCTCGACAAAGTGACGGTGAACCCGGGTTCATCGTAATATTCCCAGATATTCAAACCTTGATTTCTGCTTGGTTATTTGGACAAATCCAAATATCTAGGCAGCATTTTGTTGCTAACTGGTCCACACAGACTGTGGATAAATATTATTTGGTTTGGAGAATGTCAAATTTCTCGACAAAGTGACGGTGAACCCGGGTTCATCGTAATATTCCCAGATATTCAAACCTTGATATCTGCTTGGTTATTTGGACAAATCCAAACATCTATGCAGCATTCTGTTGCTAACTGGTCCACACAGACTGTGGATAAATATTATTTGGTTTGGAGAATCTCAAATTTCTCGATAAAGTGACGGTGAACCCGGGTTCATCGTAATATTCCCAGATATTCAAACCTTGATATCTGCTTGGTTATTTGGACAAATCCAGATATCTATGCAGTATTTTGTTGCTAACTGGTCCACACAGACTGTGGATAAATATTATTTGGTTTGGAGAATATCAAATTTCTCGATAAAGTGACGGTGAACCCGGGTTCATCGTAATATTCCCAGATATTCAAACCTTGATATCTGCTTGGTTATTTCAACAAAACCAGATATCTAGGCAGCATTTTGTTGCTAACTGGTCCACACAGACTGTGGATAAATATTATTTGGTTTGGAGAATGTCAAATTTCTCGACAAAGTGACGGTGAACCCGGGTTCATCGTAATATTCCCAGATATTCAAACCTTGATTTCTGCTTGGTTATTTGGACAAATCCAAATATCTAGGCAGCATTCTGTTGCTAACTGGTCCACACAGACTGTGGATAAATATTATTTGGTTTGGAGAATATCAAATTTCTCGACAAAGTGACGGTGAACCCGGGTTCATCGTAATATTCCCAGATATTCAAACCTTGATCTCTGCTTGGTTATTTGGACAAATCCAAATATCTAGGCAGCATTTTGTTGCTAACTGGTCCACACAGACTGTGGATAAATATTTTTTGGTTTGGAGAATGTCAAATTTCTCGACAAAGTGACGGTGAACCCGGGTTCATCGTAATATTCCCAGATATTCAAACCTTGATATCTGCTTGGTTATTTGGACAAATCCAGATATCTAGGCAGCATTTTGTTGCTAACTGGTCCACACAGACTGTGGATAAATATTATTTGGTTTGGAGAATGTCAAATTTCTCGACAAAGTGACGGTGAACCCGGGTTCATCGTAATATTCCCAGATATTCAAACCTTGATCTCTGCTTGGTTATTTGGACAAATCCAAATATCTAGGCAGCATTTTGTTGCTAACTGGTCCACACAGACTGTGGATAAATATTATTTGGTTTGGAGAATGTCAAATTTCTCGACAAAGTGACGGTGAACCCGGGTTCATCGTAATATTCCCAGATATTCAAACCTTGAAATCTGCTTGGTTATTTGGACAAATCCAGATATCTAGGCAGCATTTTGTTGCTAACTGGTCCACACAGACTGTGGATAAATATTATTTGGTTTGGAGAATGTCAAATTTCTCGACAAAGTGACGGTGAACCCGGGTTCATCGTAATATTCACAGATATTCAAACCTTGATTTCTGCTTGGTTATTTGGACAAATCCAGATATCTAGGCAGCATTTTGTTGCTAACTGGTCCACACAGACTGTGGATAAATATTATTTGGTTTGGAGAATCTCAAATTTCTCGATAAAGTGACGGTGAACCCGGGTTCATCGTAATATTCCCAGATATTCAAACCTTGATATCTGCTTGGTTATTTGGACAAATCCAGATATCTATGCAGTATTTTGTTGCTAACTGGTCCACACAGACTGTGGATAAATATTATTTGGTTTGGAGAATATCAAATTTCTCGATAAAGTGACGGTGAACCCGGGTTCATCGTAATATTCCCAGATATTCAAACCTTGATTTCTGCTTGGTTATTTGGACAAATCCAAATATCTATGCAGTATTTTGTTGCTAACTGGTCCACACAGACTGTGGATAAATATTATTTGGTTTGGAGAATATCAAATTTCTCGACAAAGTGACGGTGAACCCGGGTTCATCGTAATATTCCCAGATATTCAAACCTTGATATCTGCTTGGTTATTTCAACAAAACCAGATATCTAGGCAGCATTTTGTTGCTAACTGGTCCACACAGACTGTGGATAAATATTATTTGGTTTGGAGAATGTCAAATTTCTCGACAAAGTGACGGTGAACCCGGGTTCATCGTAATATTCCCAGATATTCAAACCTTGATTTCTGCTTGGTTATTTGGACAAATCCAGATATCTATGCAGCATTTTGTTGCTAACTGGTCCACACAGACTGTGGATAAATATTATTTGGTTTGGAGAATGTCAAATTTCTCGACAAAGTGACGGTGAACCCGGGTTCATCGTAATATTCCCAGATATTCAAACCTTGATTTCTGCTTGGTTATTTGGACAAATCCAAATATCTAGGCAGCATTTTGTTGCTAACTGGTCCACACAGACTGTGGATAAATATTATTTGGTTTGGAGAATGTCAAATTTCTCGACAAAGTGACGGTGAACCCGGGTTCATCGTAATATTCCCAGATATTCAAACCTTGATATCTGCTTGGTTATTTGGACAAATCCAAATATCTAGGCAGCATTCTGTTGCTAACTGGTCCACACAGACTGTGGATAAATATTATTTGGTTTGGAGAATCTCAAATTTCTCGATAAAGTGACGGTGAACCCGGGTTCATCGTAATATTCCCAGATATTCAAACCTTGATATCTGCTTGGTTATTTGGACAAATCCAGATATCTATGCAGTATTTTGTTGCTAACTGGTCCACACAGACTGTGGATAAATATTATTTGGTTTGGAGAATATCAAATTTCTCGATAAAGTGACGGTGAACCCGGGTTCATCGTAATATTCCCAGATATTCAAACCTTGATATCTGCTTGGTTATTTCAACAAAACCAGATATCTATGCAGCATTTTGTTGCTAACTGGTCCACACAGACTGTGGATAAATATTATTTGGTTTGGAGAATGTCAAATTTCTCGACAAAGTGACGGTGAACCCGGGTTCATCGTAATATTCCCAGATATTCAAACCTTGATTTCTGCTTGGTTATTTGGACAAATCCAAATATCTAGGCAGCATTTTGTTGCTAACTGGTCCACACAGACTGTGGATAAATATTATTTGGTTTGGAGAATGTCAAATTTCTCGACAAAGTGACGGTGAACCCGGGTTCATCGTAATATTCCCAGATATTCAAACCTTGATATCTGCTTGGTTATTTGGACAAATCCAAACATCTATGCAGCATTCTGTTGCTAACTGGTCCACACAGACTGTGGATAAATATTATTTGGTTTGGAGAATCTCAAATTTCTCGATAAAGTGACGGTGAACCCGGGTTCATCGTAATATTCCCAGATATTCAAACCTTGATATCTGCTTGGTTATTTGGACAAATCCAGATATCTATGCAGTATTTTGTTGCTAACTGGTCCACACAGACTGTGGATAAATATTATTTGGTTTGGAGAATATCAAATTTCTCGATAAAGTGACGGTGAACCCGGGTTCATCGTAATATTCCCAGATATTCAAACCTTGATATCTGCTTGGTTATTTCAACAAAACCAGATATCTAGGCAGCATTTTGTTGCTAACTGGTCCACACAGACTGTGGATAAATATTATTTGGTTTGGAGAATGTCAAATTTCTCGACAAAGTGACGGTGAACCCGGGTTCATCGTAATATTCCCAGATATTCAAACCTTGATTTCTGCTTGGTTATTTGGACAAATCCAAATATCTAGGCAGCATTCTGTTGCTAACTGGTCCACACAGACTGTGGATAAATATTATTTGGTTTGGAGAATATCAAATTTCTCGACAAAGTGACGGTGAACCCGGGTTCATCGTAATATTCCCAGATATTCAAACCTTGATCTCTGCTTGGTTATTTGGACAAATCCAAATATCTAGGCAGCATTTTGTTGCTAACTGGTCCACACAGACTGTGGATAAATATTTTTTGGTTTGGAGAATGTCAAATTTCTCGACAAAGTGACGGTGAACCCGGGTTCATCGTAATATTCCCAGATATTCAAACCTTGATATCTGCTTGGTTATTTGGACAAATCCAGATATCTAGGCAGCATTTTGTTGCTAACTGGTCCACACAGACTGTGGATAAATATTATTTGGTTTGGAGAATGTCAAATTTCTCGACAAAGTGACGGTGAACCCGGGTTCATCGTAATATTCCCAGATATTCAAACCTTGATCTCTGCTTGGTTATTTGGACAAATCCAAATATCTAGGCAGCATTTTGTTGCTAACTGGTCCACACAGACTGTGGATAAATATTATTTGGTTTGGAGAATGTCAAATTTCTCGACAAAGTGACGGTGAACCCGGGTTCATCGTAATATTCCCAGATATTCAAACCTTGAAATCTGCTTGGTTATTTGGACAAATCCAGATATCTAGGCAGCATTTTGTTGCTAACTGGTCCACACAGACTGTGGATAAATATTATTTGGTTTGGAGAATGTCAAATTTCTCGACAAAGTGACGGTGAACCCGGGTTCATCGTAATATTCCCAGATATTCAAACCTTGAAATCTGCTTGGTTATTTGGACAAATCCAGATATCTATGCAGCATTTTGTTGCTAACTGGTCCACACAGACTGTGGATAAATATTATTTGGTTTGGAGAATGTCAAATTTCTCGACAAAGTGACGGTGAACCCGGGTTCATCGTAATATTCACAGATATTCAAACCTTGATTTCTGCTTGGTTATTTGGACAAATCCAGATATCTAGGCAGCATTTTGTTGCTAACTGGTCCACACAGACTGTGGATAAATATTATTTGGTTTGGAGAATCTCAAATTTCTCGATAAAGTGACGGTGAACCCGGGTTCATCGTAATATTCCCAGATATTCAAACCTTGATATCTGCTTGGTTATTTGGACAAATCCAGATATCTATGCAGTATTTTGTTGCTAACTGGTCCACACAGACTGTGGATAAATATTATTTGGTTTGGAGAATATCAAATTTCTCGATAAAGTGACGGTGAACCCGGGTTCATCGTAATATTCCCAGATATTCAAACCTTGATTTCTGCTTGGTTATTTGGACAAATCCAAATATCTATGCAGTATTTTGTTGCTAACTGGTCCACACAGACTGTGGATAAATATTATTTGGTTTGGAGAATATCAAATTTCTCGACAAAGTGACGGTGAACCCGGGTTCATCGTAATATTCCCAGATATTCAAACCTTGATATCTGCTTGGTTATTTCAACAAAACCAGATATCTAGGCAGCATTTTGTTGCTAACTGGTCCACACAGACTGTGGATAAATATTATTTGGTTTGGAGAATGTCAAATTTCTCGACAAAGTGACGGTGAACCCGGGTTCATCGTAATATTCCCAGATATTCAAACCTTGATCTCTGCTTGGTTATTTGGACAAATCCACATATCTAGGCAGCATTTTGTTGCTAACTGGTCCACACATACTGTGGATAAATATTTTTTGGTTTGGAGAATGTCAAATTTCTCGACAAAGTGACGGTGAACCCGGGTTCATCGTAATATTCCCAGATATTCAAACCTTGATATCTGCTTGGTTATTTGGACAAATCCAGATATCTAGGCAGCATTTTGTTGCTAACTGGTCCACACAGACTGTGGATAAATATTATTTGGTTTGGAGAATGTCAAATTTCTCGACAAAGTGACGGTGAACCCGGGTTCATCGTAATATTCCCAGATATTCAAACCTTGATATCTGCTTGGTTATTTGGACAAATCCAGATATCTATGCAGCATTTTGTTGCTAACTGGTCCACACAGACTGTGGATAAATATTATTTGGTTTGGAGAATGTCAAATTTCTCGACAAAGTGACGGTGAACCCGGGTTCATCGTAATATTCACAGATATTCAAACCTTGATTTCTGCTTGGTTATTTGGACAAATCCAGATATCTAGGCAGCATTTTGTTGCTAACTGGTCCACACAGACTGTGGATAAATATTATTTGGTTTGGAGAATATCAAATTTCTCGATAAAGTGACGGTGAACCCGGGTTCATCGTAATATTCACAGATATTCAAACCTTGATTTCTGCTTGGTTATTTGGACAAATCCAAATATCTAGGCAGCATTTTGTTGCTAACTGGTCCACACAGACTGTGGATAAATATTATTTGGTTTATAGAGAGTGTCAAATTTCTCGATAAAGTGACGGTGAACCCGGGTTCATCGTAATATTCCCAGATATTCAAACCTTGATATCTGCTTGGTTATTTGGACAAATCCAGATATCTATGCAGCATTTTGTTGCTAACTGGTCCACACAGACTGTGGATAAATATTATTTGGTTTGGAAAATGTCAAATTTCTCGACAAAGTGACGGTGAACCCGGGTTCATCGTAATATTCCCAGATATTCAAACCTTGAAATCTGCTTGGTTATTTGGACAAATCCAGATATCTAGGCAGCATTTTGTTGCTAACTGGTCCACACAGACTGTGGATAAATATTATTTGGTTTGGAGAATGTCAAATTTCTCGATAAAGTGACGGTGAACCCGGGTTCATCGTAATATTCCCAGATATTCAAACCTTGATCTCTGCTTGGTTATTTGGACAAATCCAGATATCTAGGCAGCATTTTGTTGCTAACTGGTCCACACAGACTGTGGATAAATATTATTTGGTTTATAGAGAGTGTCAAATTTCTCGATAAAGTGACGGTGAACCCGGGTTCATCGTAATATTCCCAGATATTCAAACCTTGATATCTGCTTGGTTATTTGGACAAATCCAGATATCTATGCAGCATTTTGTTGCTAACTGGTCCACACAGACTGTGGATAAATATTATTTGGTTTGGAAAATGTCAAATTTCTCGACAAAGTGACGGTGAACCCGGGTTCATCGTAATATTCCCAGATATTCAAACCTTGAAATCTGCTTGGTTATTTGGACAAATCCAGATATCTAGGCAGCATTCTGTTGCTAACTGGTCCACACAGACTGTGGATAAATATTATTTGGTTTGGAGAATGTCAAATTTCTCGATAAAGTGACGGTGAACCCGGGTTCATCGTAATATTCCCAGATATTCAAACCTTGATATCTGCTTGGTTATTTGGACAAATCCAGATATCTATGCAGTATTTTGTTGCTAACTGGTCCACACAGACTGTGGATAAATATTATTTGGTTTGGAGAATATCAAATTTCTCGATAAAGTGACGGTGAACCCGGGTTCATCGTAATATTCACAGATATTCAAACCTTGATTTCTGCTTGGTTATTTGGACAAATCCAAATATCTAGGCAGCATTTTGTTGCTAACTGGTCCACACAGACTGTGGATAAATATTATTTGGTTTGGAGAATGTCAAATTTCTCGATAAAGTGACGGTGAACCCGGGTTCATCGTAATATTCCCAGATATTCAAACCTTGATCTCTGCTTGGTTATTTGGACAAATCCAGATATCTAGGCAGCATTTTGTTGCTAACTGGTCCACACAGACTGTGGATAAATATTATTTGGTTTATAGAGAGTGTCAAATTTCTCGATAAAGTGAGGGTGAACCCGGGTTCATCGTAATATTCCCAGATATTCAAACCTTGATATCTGCTTGGTTATTTGGACAAATCCAGATATCTATGCAGTATTTTGTTGCTAACTGGTCCACACAGACTGTGGATAAATATTATTTGGTTTGGAGAATGTCATATTTCTCCAAAAAGTGACGGTGAACCCGGGTTCATCGTAATATTCCCAGATATTCAAACCTTGAAATCTGCTTGGTTATTTGGACAAATCCAGATATCTATGCAGCATTTTGTTGCTAACTGGTCCACACAGACTGTGGATAAATATTATTTGGTTTGGAGAATGTCAAATTTCTCGACAAAGTGACGGTGAACCCGTTTTCATCGTAATATTCCCAGATATTCAAACCTTGATCTCTGCTTGGTTATTTGGACAAATCCAAATATCTAGGCAGCATTTTGTTGCTAACTGGTCCACACAGACTGTGGATAAATATTATTTGGTTTGGAGAATGTCAAATTTCTCGACAAAGTGACGGTGAACCCGGGTTCATCGTAATATTCCCAGATATTCAAACCTTGAAATCTGCTTGGTTATTTGGACAAATCCAGATATCTAGGCAGCATTTTGTTGCTAACTGGTCCACACAGACTGTGGATAAATATTATTTGGTTTGGAGAATGTCAAATTTCTCGACAAAGTGACGGTGAACCCGGGTTCATCGTAATATTCCCAGATATTCAAACCTTGATATCTGCTTGGTTATTTGGTCAAATCCAGATATCTATGCAGCATTTTGTTGCTAACTGGTCCACACAGACTGTGGATAAATATTATTTGGTTTGGAGAATGTCAAATTTCTCGACAAAGTGACGGTGAACCCGCGTTCATCGTAATATTCCCAGATATTCAAACCTTGATTTCTGCTTGGTTATTTGGACAAATCCAGATATCTATGCAGCATTTTGTTGCTAACTGGTCCACACAGACTGTGGATAAATATTATTTGGTTTGGAGAATATCAAATTTCTCGACAAAGTGACGGTGAACCCAGGTTCATCGTAATATTCCCAGATATTCAAACCTTGATATCTGCTTGGTTATTTGGACAAATCCAGATATCTATGCAGCATTTTGTTGCTAACTGGTCCACACAGACTGTGGATAAATATTATTTGGTTTGGAGAATGTCAAATTTCTCGATAAAGTGACGGTGAACCCGGGTTCATCGTAATATTCCCAGATATTCAAACCTTGATCTCTGCTTGGTTATTTGGACAAATCCAGATATCTAGGCAGCATTTTGTTGCTAACTGGTCCACACAGACTGTGGATAAATATTATTTGGTTTATAGAGAGTGTCAAATTTCTCGATAAAGTGACGGTGAACCCGGGTTCATCGTAATATTCCCAGATATTCAAACCTTGATTTCTGCTTGGTTATTTGGACAAATCCAGATATCTAGGCAGCATTTTGTTGCTAACTGGTCCACACAGACTGTGGATAAATATTATTTGGTTTGGAGAATGTCAAATTTCTCGACAAAGTGACGGTGAACCCGGGTTCATCGTAATATTCCCAGATATTCAAACCTTGATATCTGCTTGGTTATTTGGACAAATCCAGATATCTAGGCAGCATTTTGTTGCTAACTGGTCCACACAGACTGTGGATAAATATTATTTGGTTTGGAGAATGTCAAATTTCTCGACAAAGTGACGGTGAACCCGTTTTCATCGTAATATTCCCAGATATTCAAACCTTGATCTCTGCTTGGTTATTTGGACAAATCCAAATATCTAGGCAGCATTTTGTTGCTAACTGGTCCACACAGACTGTGGATAAATATTATTTGGTTTGGAGAATGTCAAATTTCTCGACAAAGTGACGGTGAACCCGGGTTCATCGTAATATTCCCAGATATTCAAACCTTGAAATCTGCTTGGTTATTTGGACAAATCCAGATATCTATGCAGCATTTTGTTGCTAACTGGTCCACACAGACTGTGGATAAATATTATTTGGTTTGGAGAATGTCAAATTTCTCGACAAAGTGACGGTGAACCCGGGTTCATCGTAATATTCCCAGATATTCAAACCTTGATTTCTGCTTGGTTATTTGGACAAATCCAGATATCTATGCAGCATTTTGTTGCTAACTGGTCCACACAGACTGTGGATAAATATTATTTGGTTTGGAGAATGTCAAATTTCTCGACAAAGTGACGGTGAACCCGGGTTCATCGTAATATTCCCAGATATTCAAACCTTGATTTCTGCTTGGTTATTTGGACAAATCCAAATATCTAGGCAGCATTTTGTTGCTAACTGGTCCACACAGACTGTGGATAAATATTATTTGGTTTGGAGAATGTCAAATTTCTCGACAAAGTGACGGTGAACCCGGGTTCATCGTAATATTCCCAGATATTCAAACCTTGATATCTGCTTGGTTATTTGGACAAATCCAAATATCTAGGCAGCATTCTGTTGCTAACTGGTCCACACAGACTGTGGATAAATATTATTTGGTTTGGAGAATCTCAAATTTCTCGATAAAGTGACGGTGAACCCGGGTTCATCGTAATATTCCCAGATATTCAAACCTTGATATCTGCTTGGTTATTTGGACAAATCCAGATATCTATGCAGTATTTTGTTGCTAACTGGTCCACACAGACTGTGGATAAATATTATTTGGTTTGGAGAATATCAAATTTCTCGATAAAGTGACGGTGAACCCGGGTTCATCGTAATATTCCCAGATATTCAAACCTTGATATCTGCTTGGTTATTTCAACAAAACCAGATATCTATGCAGCATTTTGTTGCTAACTGGTCCACACAGACTGTGGATAAATATTATTTGGTTTGGAGAATGTCAAATTTCTCGACAAAGTGACGGTGAACCCGGGTTCATCGTAATATTCCCAGATATTCAAACCTTGATTTCTGCTTGGTTATTTGGACAAATCCAAATATCTAGGCAGCATTTTGTTGCTAACTGGTCCACACAGACTGTGGATAAATATTATTTGGTTTGGAGAATGTCAAATTTCTCGACAAAGTGACGGTGAACCCGGGTTCATCGTAATATTCCCAGATATTCAAACCTTGATATCTGCTTGGTTATTTGGACAAATCCAAACATCTATGCAGCATTCTGTTGCTAACTGGTCCACACAGACTGTGGATAAATATTATTTGGTTTGGAGAATCTCAAATTTCTCGATAAAGTGACGGTGAACCCGGGTTCATCGTAATATTCCCAGATATTCAAACCTTGATATCTGCTTGGTTATTTGGACAAATCCAGATATCTATGCAGTATTTTGTTGCTAACTGGTCCACACAGACTGTGGATAAATATTATTTGGTTTGGAGAATATCAAATTTCTCGATAAAGTGACGGTGAACCCGGGTTCATCGTAATATTCCCAGATATTCAAACCTTGATATCTGCTTGGTTATTTCAACAAAACCAGATATCTAGGCAGCATTTTGTTGCTAACTGGTCCACACAGACTGTGGATAAATATTATTTGGTTTGGAGAATGTCAAATTTCTCGACAAAGTGACGGTGAACCCGGGTTCATCGTAATATTCCCAGATATTCAAACCTTGATTTCTGCTTGGTTATTTGGACAAATCCAAATATCTAGGCAGCATTCTGTTGCTAACTGGTCCACACAGACTGTGGATAAATATTATTTGGTTTGGAGAATATCAAATTTCTCGACAAAGTGACGGTGAACCCGGGTTCATCGTAATATTCCCAGATATTCAAACCTTGATCTCTGCTTGGTTATTTGGACAAATCCAAATATCTAGGCAGCATTTTGTTGCTAACTGGTCCACACAGACTGTGGATAAATATTTTTTGGTTTGGAGAATGTCAAATTTCTCGACAAAGTGACGGTGAACCCGGGTTCATCGTAATATTCCCAGATATTCAAACCTTGATATCTGCTTGGTTATTTGGACAAATCCAGATATCTAGGCAGCATTTTGTTGCTAACTGGTCCACACAGACTGTGGATAAATATTATTTGGTTTGGAGAATGTCAAATTTCTCGACAAAGTGACGGTGAACCCGGGTTCATCGTAATATTCCCAGATATTCAAACCTTGATCTCTGCTTGGTTATTTGGACAAATCCAAATATCTAGGCAGCATTTTGTTGCTAACTGGTCCACACAGACTGTGGATAAATATTATTTGGTTTGGAGAATGTCAAATTTCTCGACAAAGTGACGGTGAACCCGGGTTCATCGTAATATTCCCAGATATTCAAACCTTGAAATCTGCTTGGTTATTTGGACAAATCCAGATATCTAGGCAGCATTTTGTTGCTAACTGGTCCACACAGACTGTGGATAAATATTATTTGGTTTGGAGAATGTCAAATTTCTCGACAAAGTGACGGTGAACCCGGGTTCATCGTAATATTCCCAGATATTCAAACCTTGAAATCTGCTTGGTTATTTGGACAAATCCAGATATCTATGCAGCATTTTGTTGCTAACTGGTCCACACAGACTGTGGATAAATATTATTTGGTTTGGAGAATGTCAAATTTCTCGACAAAGTGACGGTGAACCCGGGTTCATCGTAATATTCACAGATATTCAAACCTTGATTTCTGCTTGGTTATTTGGACAAATCCAGATATCTAGGCAGCATTTTGTTGCTAACTGGTCCACACAGACTGTGGATAAATATTATTTGGTTTGGAGAATCTCAAATTTCTCGATAAAGTGACGGTGAACCCGGGTTCATCGTAATATTCCCAGATATTCAAACCTTGATATCTGCTTGGTTATTTGGACAAATCCAGATATCTATGCAGTATTTTGTTGCTAACTGGTCCACACAGACTGTGGATAAATATTATTTGGTTTGGAGAATATCAAATTTCTCGATAAAGTGACGGTGAACCCGGGTTCATCGTAATATTCCCAGATATTCAAACCTTGATTTCTGCTTGGTTATTTGGACAAATCCAAATATCTATGCAGTATTTTGTTGCTAACTGGTCCACACAGACTGTGGATAAATATTATTTGGTTTGGAGAATGTCAAATTTCTCGACAAAGTGACGGTGAACCCGGGTTCATCGTAATATTCCCAGATATTCAAACCTTGATATCTGCTTGGTTATTTCAACAAAACCAGATATCTAGGCAGCATTTTGTTGCTAACTGGTCCACACAGACTGTGGATAAATATTATTTGGTTTGGAGAATGTCAAATTTCTCGACAAAGTGACGGTGAACCCGGGTTCATCGTAATATTCCCAGATATTCAAACCTTGATCTCTGCTTGGTTATTTGGACAAATCCACATATCTAGGCAGCATTTTGTTGCTAACTGGTCCACACATACTGTGGATAAATATTTTTTGGTTTGGAGAATGTCAAATTTCTCGACAAAGTGACGGTGAACCCGGGTTCATCGTAATATTCCCAGATATTCAAACCTTGATATCTGCTTGGTTATTTGGACAAATCCAGATATCTAGGCAGCATTTTGTTGCTAACTGGTCCACACAGACTGTGGATAAATATTATTTGGTTTGGAGAATGTCAAATTTCTCGACAAAGTGACGGTGAACCCGGGTTCATCGTAATATTCCCAGATATTCAAACCTTGATATCTGCTTGGTTATTTGGACAAATCCAGATATCTATGCAGCATTTTGTTGCTAACTGGTCCACACAGACTGTGGATAAATATTATTTGGTTTGGAGAATGTCAAATTTCTCGACAAAGTGACGGTGAACCCGGGTTCATCGTAATATTCACAGATATTCAAACCTTGATTTCTGCTTGGTTATTTGGACAAATCCAGATATCTAGGCAGCATTTTGTTGCTAACTGGTCCACACAGACTGTGGATAAATATTATTTGGTTTGGAGAATATCAAATTTCTCGATAAAGTGACGGTGAACCCGGGTTCATCGTAATATTCACAGATATTCAAACCTTGATTTCTGCTTGGTTATTTGGACAAATCCAAATATCTAGGCAGCATTTTGTTGCTAACTGGTCCACACAGACTGTGGATAAATATTATTTGGTTTATAGAGAGTGTCAAATTTCTCGATAAAGTGACGGTGAACCCGGGTTCATCGTAATATTCCCAGATATTCAAACCTTGATATCTGCTTGGTTATTTGGACAAATCCAGATATCTATGCAGCATTTTGTTGCTAACTGGTCCACACAGACTGTGGATAAATATTATTTGGTTTGGAAAATGTCAAATTTCTCGACAAAGTGACGGTGAACCCGGGTTCATCGTAATATTCCCAGATATTCAAACCTTGATTTCTGCTTGGTTATTTGGACAAATCCA
This sequence comes from Bimastos eiseni, assembly GCA_959347315.1. Classification (NCBI taxonomy): domain Eukaryota; kingdom Metazoa; phylum Annelida; class Clitellata; order Crassiclitellata; family Lumbricidae; genus Bimastos; species Bimastos eiseni. The sequence goes on from OY365821.1 coordinate 5,096,023, forward strand.
AATATCTAGGCAGCATTTTGTTGCTAACTGGTCCACACAGACTGTGGATAAATATTATTTGGTTTGGAGAATGTCAAATTTCTCGACAAAGTGACGGTGAACCCGGGTTCATCGTAATATTCCCAGATATTCAAACCTTGATTTCTGCTTGGTTATTTGGACAAATCCAGATATCTATGCAGCATTTTGTTGCTAACTGGTCCACACAGACTGTGGATAAATATTATTTGGTTTGGAGAATGTCATATTTCTCCAAAAAGTGACGGTGAACCCGGGTTCATCGTAATATTCCCAGATATTCAAACCTTGATCTCTGCTTGGTTATTTGGACAAATCCAGATATCTAGGCAGCATTTTGTTGCTAACTGGTCCACACAGACTGTGGATAAATATTATTTGGTTTATAGAGAGTGTCAAATTTCTCGATAAAGTGACGGTGAACCCGGGTTCATCGTAATATTCCCAGATATTCAAACCTTGAATTCTGATTGGTTATTTGGACAAATCCAAATATCTAGGCAGCATTTTGTTGCTAACTGGTCCACACAGACTGTGGATAAATATTATTTGGTTTGGAGAATATCAAATTTCTCGACAAAGTGACGGTGAACCCGGGTTCATCGTAATATTCCCAGATATTCAAACCTTGATATCTGCTTGGTTATTTGGACAAATCCAGATATCTATGCAGTATTTTGTTGCTAACTGGTCCACACAGACTGTGGATAAATATTATTTGGTTTGGAGAATGTCAAATTTCTCGACAAAGTGACGGTGAACCCGGGTTCATCGTAATATTCCCAGATATTCAAACCTTGAAATCTGCTTGGTTATTTGGACAAATCCAGATATCTAGGCAGCATTTTGTTGCTAACTGGTCCACACAGACTGTGGATAAATATTATTTGGTTTGGAGAATGTCAAATTTCTCGATAAAGTGACGGTGAACCCGGGTTCATCGTAATATTCCCAGATATTCAAACCTTGATCTCTGCTTGGTTATTTGGACAAATCCAGATATCTAGGCAGCATTTTGTTGCTAACTGGTCCACACAGACTGTGGATAAATATTATTTGGTTTATAGAGAGTGTCAAATTTCTCGATAAAGTGACGGTGAACCCGGGTTCATCGTAATATTCCCAGATATTCAAACCTTGATATCTGCTTGGTTATTTGGACAAATCCAGATATCTATGCAGTATTTTGTTGCTAACTGGTCCACACAGACTGTGGATAAATATTATTTGGTTTGGAAAATGTCAAATTTCTCGACAAAGTGACGGTGAACCCGGGTTCATCGTAATATTCCCAGATATTCAAACCTTGATTTCTGCTTGGTTATTTGGACAAATCCAGATATCTATGCAGTATTTTGTTGCTAACTGGTCCACACAGACTGTGGATAAATATTATTTGGTTTGGAGAATGTCAAATTTCTCGACAAAGTGACGGTGAACCCGGGTTCATCGTAATATTCCCAGATATTCAAACCTTGAAATCTGATTGGTTATTTGGACAAATCCAGATATCTATGCAGCATTTTGTTGCTAACTGGTCCACACAGACTGTGGATAAATATTATTTGGTTTGGAAAATGTCAAATTTCTCGACAAAGTGACGGTGAACCCGGGTTCATCGTAATATTTCCAAATATTCAAACCTTGATATCTGCTTGGTTATTTGGACAAATCCAGATATCTAGGCAGCATTTTGTTGCTAACTGGTCCACACAGACTGTGGATAAATATTATTTGGTTTGGAGAATGTCAAATTTCTCGACAAAGTGACGGTGAACCCGGGTTCATCGTAATATTCACAGATATTCAAACCTTGATTTCTGCTTGGTTATTTGGACAAATCCAGATATCTAGGCAGCATTTTGTTGCTAACTGGTCCACACAGACTGTGGATAAATATTATTTGGTTTGGAAAATGTCAAATTTCTCGATAAAGTGACGGTGAACCCGGGTTCATCGTAATATTCCCAGATATTCAAACCTTGATTTCTGCTTGGTTATTTGGACAAATCCAAATATCTAGGCAGCATTTTGTTGCTAACTGGTCCACACAGACTGTGGATAAATATTATTTGGTTTGGAGAATCTCAAATTTCTCGACAAAGTGACGGTGAACCCGGGTTCATCGTAATATTCCCAGATATTCAAACCTTGATTTCTGCTTGGTCATTTGGACAAATCCAGATATCTAGGCAGCATTTTGTTGCTAACTGGTCCACACAGACTGTGGATAAATATTATTTGGTTTGGAGAATGTCAAATTTCTCGACAAAGTGACGGTGAACCCGGGTTCATCGTAATATTCCCAGATATTCAAACCTTGATATCTGCTTGGTTATTTGGACAAATCCAGATATCTAGGCAGCATTTTGTTGCTAACTGGTCCACACAGACTGTGGATAAATATTATTTGGTTTGGAGAATGTCAAATTTCTCGACAAAGTGACGGTGAACCCGGGTTCATCGTAATATTCCCAGATATTCAAACCTTGATATCTGCTTGGTTATTTGGACAAATCCAGATATCTAGGCAGCATTTTGTTGCTAACTGGTCCACACAGACTGTGGATAAATATTATTTGGTTTGGAGAATGTCAAATTTCTCGACAAAGTGACGGTGAACCCGGGTTCATCGTAATATTCCCAGATATTCAAACCTTGATTTCTGCTTGGTTATTTGGACAAATCCAGATATCTAGGCAGCATTTTGTTGCTAACTGGTCCACACAGACTGTGGATAAATATTATTTGGTTTGGAGAATGTCAAATTTCTCGACAAAGTGACGGTGAACCCGGGTTCATCGTAATATTCCCAGATATTCAAACCTTGATATCTGCTTGGTTATTTGGACAAATCCAAATATCTAGGGAGCATTCTGTTGCTAACTGGTCGACACAGACTGTGGATAAATATTATTTGGTTTGGAGAATCTCAAATTTCTCGATAAAGTGACGGTGAACCCGGGTTCATCGTAATATTCCCAGATATTCAAACCTTGATATCTGCTTGGTTATTTGGACAAATCCAGATATCTATGCAGTATTTTGTTGCTAACTGGTCCACACAGACTGTGGATAAATATTATTTGGTTTGGAGAATATCAAATTTCTCGATAAAGTGACGGTGAACCCGGGTTCATCGTAATATTCACAGATATTCAAACCTTGATTTCTGCTTGGTTATTTGGACAAATCCAAATATCTAGGCAGCATTTTGTTGCTAACTGGTCCACACAGACTGTGGATAAATATTATTTGGTTTGGAGAATGTCATATTTCTCGAAAAAGTGACGGTGAACCCGGGTTCATCGTAATATTCCCAGATATTCAAACCTTGAAATCTGCTTGGTTATTTGGACAAATCCAGATATCTATGCAGCATTTTGTTGCTAACTGGTCCACACAGACTGTGGATAAATATTATTTGGTTTGGAGAATATCAAATTTCTCGACAAAGTGACGGTGAACCCGGGTTCATCGTAATATTCCCAGATATTCAAACCTTGATCTCTGCTTGGTTATTTGGACAAATCCAAATATCTAGGCAGCATTTTGTTGCTAACTGGTCCACACAGACTGTGGATAAATATTATTTGGTTTGGAGAATGTCAAATTTCTCGATAAAGTGACGGTGAACCCGGGTTCATCGTAATATTCCCAGATATTCAAACCTTGATTTCTGCTTGGTTATTTGGACAAATCCAGATATCTAGGCAGCATTTTGTTGCTAACTGGTCCACACAGACTGTGGATAAATATTATTTGGTTTGGAAAATGTCAAATTTCTCGACAAAGTGACGGTGAACCCGGGTTCATCGTAATATTTCCAAATATTCAAACCTTGATATCTGCTTGGTTATTTGGACAAATCCAGATATCTAGGCAGCATTTTGTTGCTAACTGGTCCACACAGACTGTGGATAAATATTATTTGGTTTGGAGAATGTCAAATTTCTCGACAAAGTGACGGTGAACCCGGGTTCATCGTAATATTCACAGATATTCAAACCTTGATTTCTGCTTGGTTATTTGGACAAATCCAGATATCTAGGCAGCATTTTGTTGCTAACTGGTCCACACAGACTGTGGATAAATATTATTTGGTTTATAGAGAGTGTCAAATTTCTCGATAAAGTGACGGTGAACCCGGGTTCATCGTAATATTCCCAGATATTCAAACCTTGATATCTGCTTGGTTATTTGGACAAATCCAAATATCTAGGCAGCATTTTGTTGCTAACTGGTCCACACAGACTGTGGATAAATATTATTTGGTTTGGAGAATCTCAAATTTCTCGACAAAGTGACGGTGAACCCGGGTTCATCGTAATATTCCCAGATATTCAAACCTTGATTTCTGCTTGGTCATTTGGACAAATCCAGATATCTAGGCAGCATTTTGTTGCTAACTGGTCCACACAGACTGTGGATAAATATTATTTGGTTTGGAGAATGTCAAATTTCTCGACAAAGTGACGGTGAACCCGGGTTCATCGTAATATTCCCAGATATTCAAACCTTGATATCTGCTTGGTTATTTGGACAAATCCAGATATCTAGGCAGCATTTTGTTGCTAACTGGTCCACACAGACTGTGGATAAATATTATTTGGTTTGGAGAATGTCAAATTTCTCGACAAAGTGACGGTGAACCCGGGTTCATCGTAATATTCCCAGATATTCAAACCTTGATATCTGCTTGGTTATTTGGACAAATCCAGATATCTAGGCAGCATTTTGTTGCTAACTGGTCCACACAGACTGTGGATAAATATTATTTGGTTTGGAGAATGTCAAATTTCTCGACAAAGTGACGGTGAACCCGGGTTCATCGTAATATTCCCAGATATTCAAACCTTGATTTCTGCTTGGTTATTTGGACAAATCCAGATATCTAGGCAGCATTTTGTTGCTAACTGGTACACACAGACTGTGGATAAATATTATTTGGTTTGGAGAATGTCAAATTTCTCGACAAAGTGACGGTGAACCCGGGTTCATCGTAATATTCCCAGATATTCAAACCTTGATATCTGCTTGGTTATTTGGACAAATCCAAATATCTAGGGAGCATTCTGTTGCTAGCTGGTCGACACAGACTGTGGATAAATATTATTTGGTTTGGAGAATCTCAAATTTCTCGATAAAGTGACGGTGAACCCGGGTTCATCGTAATATTCCCAGATATTCAAACCTTGATATCTGCTTGGTTATTTGGACAAATCCAGATATCTATGCAGTATTTTGTTGCTAACTGGTCCACACAGACTGTGGATAAATATTATTTGGTTTGGAGAATGTCAAATTTCTCGATAAAGTGACGGTGAACCCGGGTTCATCGTAATATTCACAGATATTCAAACCTTGATTTCTGCTTGGTTATTTGGACAAATCCAAATATCTAGGCAGCATTTTGTTGCTAACTGGTCCACACAGACTGTGGATAAATATTATTTGGTTTGGAGAATGTCATATTTCTCGAAAAAGTGACGGTGAACCCGGGTTCATCGTAATATTCCCAGATATTCAAACCTTGAAATCTGCTTGGTTATTTGGACAAATCCAGATATCTATGCAGCATTTTGTTGCTAACTGGTCCACACAGACTGTGGATAAATATTATTTGGTTTGGAGAATATCAAATTTCTCGACAAAGTGACGGTGAACCCGGGTTCATCGTAATATTCCCAGATATTCAAACCTTGATCTCTGCTTGGTTATTTGGACAAATCCAAATATCTAGGCAGCATTTTGTTGCTAACTGGTCCACACAGACTGTGGATAAATATTATTTGGTTTGGAGAATGTCAAATTTCTCGATAAAGTGACGGTGAACCCGGGTTCATCGTAATATTCCCAGATATTCAAACCTTGATTTCTGCTTGGTTATTTGGACAAATCCAGATATCTAGGCAGCATTTTGTTGCTAACTGGTCCACACAGACTGTGGATAAATATTATTTGGTTTGGAGAATGTCAAATTTCTCGACAAAGTGACGGTGAACCCGGGTTCATCGTAATATTCCCAGATATTCAAACCTTGATATCTGCTTGGTTATTTGGACAAATCCAGATATCTAGGCAGCATTTTGTTGCTAACTGGTCCACACAGACTGTGGATAAATATTATTTGGTTTGGAGAATGTCAAATTTCTCGACAAAGTGACGGTGAACCCGGGTTCATCGTAATATTCCCAGATATTCAAACCTTGATTTCTGCTTGGTTATTTGGACAAATCCAGATATCTAGGCAGCATTTAGTTGCTAACTGGTCCACACAGACTGTGGATAAATATTATTTGGTTTGGAGAATGTCAAATTTCTCGACAAAGTGACGGTGAACCCGGGTTCATCGTAATATTCCCAGATATTCAAACCTTGATATCTGCTTGGTTATTTGGACAAATCCAAATATCTAGGGAGCATTCTGTTGCTAACTGGTCGACACAGACTGTGGATAAATATTATTTGGTTTGGAGAATCTCAAATTTCTCGATAAAGTGACGGTGAACCCGGGTTCATCGTAATATTCCCAGATATTCAAACCTTGATATCTGCTTGGTTATTTGGACAAATCCAGATATCTATGCAGTATTTTGTTGCTAACTGGTCCACACAGACTGTGGATAAATATTATTTGGTTTGGAGAATATCAAATTTCTCGATAAAGTGACGGTGAACCCGGGTTCATCGTAATATTCACAGATATTCAAACCTTGATTTCTGCTTGGTTATTTGGACAAATCCAAATATCTAGGCAGCATTTTGTTGCTAACTGGTCCACACAGACTGTGGATAAATATTATTTGGTTTGGAGAATATCAAATTTCTCGACAAAGTGACGGTGAACCCGGGTTCATCGTAATATTCCCAGATATTCAAACCTTGATCTCTGCTTGGTTATTTGGACAAATCCAAATATCTAGGCAGCATTTTGTTGCTAACTGGTCCACACAGACTGTGGATAAATATTATTTGGTTTGGAGAATGTCAAATTTCTCGATAAAGTGACGGTGAACCCGGGTTCATCGTAATATTCCCAGATATTCAAACCTTGATTTCTGCTTGGTTATTTGGACAAATCCAGATATCTAGGCAGCATTTTGTTGCTAACTGGTCCACACAGACTGTGGATAAATATTATTTGGTTTGGAGAATGTCAAATTTCTCGACAAAGTGACGGTGAACCCGGGTTCATCGTAATATTCCCAGATATTCAAACCTTGATCTCTGCTTGGTTATTTGGACAAATCCAAATATCTAGGCAGCATTTTGTTGCTAACTGGTCCACACAGACTGTGGATAAATATTATTTGGTTTGGAGAATGTCAAATTTCTCGACAAAGTGACGGTGAACCCGGGTTCATCGTAATATTCCCAGATATTCAAACCTTGAAATCTGCTTGGTTATTTGGACAAATCCAGATATCTAGGCAGCATTTTGTTGCTAACTGGTCCACACAGACTGTGGATAAATATTATTTGGTTTGGAGAATGTCAAATTTCTCGACAAAGTGACGGTGAACCCGGGTTCATCGTAATATTCCCAGATATTCAAACCTTGATTTCTGCTTGGTTATTTGGACAAATCCAGATATCTATGCAGCATTTTGTTGCTAACTGGTCCACACAGACTGTGGATAAATATTATTTGGTTTATAGAGAGTGTCAAATTTCTCGATAAAGTGACGGTGAACCCGGGTTCATCGTAATATTCCCAGATATTCAAACCTTGATCTCTGCTTGGTTATTTGGACAAATCCAAATATCTAGGCAGCATTTTGTTGCTAACTGGTCCACACCGACTGTGGATAAATATTATTTGGTTTGGAGAATGTCAAATTTCTCGACAAAGTGACGGTGAACCCGGGTTCATCGTAATATTCCCAGATATTCAAACCTTGAAATCTGCTTGGTTATTTGGACAAATCCAGATATCTAGGCAGCATTTTGTTGCTAACTGGTCCACACAGACTGTGGATAAATATTATTTGGTTTGGAGAATGTCAAATTTCTCGACAAAGTGACGGTGAACCCGGGTTCATCGTAATATTCCCAGATATTCAAACCTTGATATCTGCTTGGTTATTTGGACAAATCCAGATATCTATGCAGCATTTTGTTGCTAACTGGTCCACACAGACTGTGGATAAATATTATTTGGTTTGGAGAATGTCAAATTTCTCGACAAAGTGACGGTGAACCCGGGTTCATCGTAATATTCCCAGATATTCAAACCTTGATTTCTGCTTGGTTATTTGGACAAATCCAGATATCTAGGCAGCATTTTGTTGCTAACTGGTCCACACAGACTGTGGATAAATATTATTTGGTTTGGAGAATGTCAAATTTCTCGACAAAGTGACGGTGAACCCGGGTTCATCGTAATATTCCCAGATATTCAAACCTTGATTTCTGCTTGGTTATTTGGACAAATCCAAATATCTAGGCAGCATTCTGTTGCTAACTGGTCCACACAGACTGTGGATAAATATTATTTGGTTTGGAGAATCTCAAATTTCTCGATAAAGTGACGGTGAACCCGGGTTCATCGTAATATTCCCAGATATTCAAACCTTGATATCTGCTTGGTTATTTGGACAAATCCAGATATCTATGCAGTATTTTGTTGCTAACTGGTCCACACAGACTGTGGATAAATATTATTTGGTTTGGAGAATATCAAATTTCTCGATAAAGTGACGGTGAACCCGGGTTCATCGTAATATTCACAGATATTCAAACCTTGATTTCTGCTTGGTTATTTGGACAAATCCAAATATCTAGGCAGCATTTTGTTGCTAACTGGTCCACACAGACTGTGGATAAATATTATTTGGTTTGGAGAATGTCAAATTTCTCGATAAAGTGACGGTGAACCCGGGTTCATCGTAATATTCCCAGATATTCAAACCTTGATCTCTGCTTGGTTATTTGGACAAATCCAGATATCTAGGCAGCATTTTGTTGCTAACTGGTCCACACAGACTGTGGATAAATATTATTTGGTTTATAGAGAGTGTCAAATTTCTCGATAAAGTGACGGTGAACCCGGGTTCATCGTAATATTCCCAGATATTCAAACCTTGATATCTGCTTGGTTATTTGGACAAATCCAGATATCTATGCAGTATTTTGTTGCTAACTGGTCCACACAGACTGTGGATAAATATTATTTGGTTTGGAAAATGTCAAATTTCTCGACAAAGTGACGGTGAACCCGGGTTCATCGTAATATTCCCAGATATTCAAACCTTGATTTCTGCTTGGTTATTTGGACAAATCCAAATATCTAGGCAGCATTTTGTTGCTAACTGGTCCACACAGACTGTGGATAAATATTATTTGGTTTGGAGAATGTCAAATTTCTCGACAAAGTGACGGTGAACCCGGGTTCATCGTAATATTCCCAGATATTCAAACCTTGATATCTGCTTGGTTATTTGGACAAATCCAGATATCTAGGCAGCATTTTGTTGCTAACTGGTCCACACAGACTGTGGATAAATATTATTTGGTTTATAGAGAGTGTCAAATTTCTCGATAAAGTGACGGTGAACCCGGGTTCATCGTAATATTCCCAGATATTCAAACCTTGATTTCTGCTTGGTTATTTGGACAAATCCAGATATCTAGGCAGCATTTTGTTGCTAACTGGTCCACACAGACTGTGGATAAATATTATTTGGTTTGGAGAATGTCAAATTTCTCGATAAAGTGACGGTGAACCCGGGTTCATCGTAATATTCCCAGATATTCAAACCTTGATCTCTGCTTGGTTATTTGGACAAATCCAGATATCTAGGCAGCATTTTGTTGCTAACTGGTCCACACAGACTGTGGATAAATATTATTTGGTTTATAGAGAGTGTCAAATTTCTCGATAAAGTGACGGTGAACCCGGGTTCATCGTAATATTCCCAGATATTCAAAACTTGATATCTGCTTGGTTATTTGGACAAATCCAGATATCTATGCAGTATTTTGTTGCTAACTGGTCCACACAGACTGTGGATAAATATTATTTGGTTTGGAGAATGTCAAATTTCTCGACAAAGTGACGGTGAACCCGGGTTCATCGTAATATTCCCAGATATTCAAACCTTGAAATCTGCTTGGTTATTTGGACAAATCCAGATATCTAGGCAGCATTTTGTTGCTAACTGGTCCACACAGACTGTGGATAAATATTATTTGGTTTGGAAAATGTCAAATTTCTCGACAAAGTGACGGTGAACCCGGGTTCATCGTAATATTCCCAGATATTCAAACCTTGATTTCTGCTTGGTTATTTGGACAAATCCAGATATCTAGGCAGCATTTTGTTGCTAACTGGTCCACACAGACTGTGGATAAATATTATTTGGTTTGGAGAATGTCAAATTTCTCGATAAAGTGACGGTGAACCCGGGTTCATCGTAATATTCCCAGATATTCAAACCTTGATATCTGCTTGGTTATTTGGACAAATCCAGATATCTATGCAGTATTTTGTTGCTAACTGGTCCACACAGACTGTGGATAAATATTATTTGGTTTGGAGAATATCAAATTTCTCGATAAAGTGACGGTGAACCCGGGTTCATCGTAATATTCACAGATATTCAAACCTTGATTTCTGCTTGGTTATTTGGACAAATCCAAATATCTAGGCAGCATTTTGTTGCTAACTGGTCCACACAGACTGTGGATAAATATTATTTGGTTTGGAGAATGTCAAATTTCTCGATAAAGTGACGGTGAACCCGGGTTCATCGTAATATTCCCAGATATTCAAACCTTGATCTCTGCTTGGTTATTTGGACAAATCCAGATATCTAGGCAGCATTTTGTTGCTAACTGGTCCACACAGACTGTGGATAAATATTATTTGGTTTATAGAGAGTGTCAAATTTCTCGATAAAGTGACGGTGAACCCGGGTTCATCGTAATATTCCCAGATATTCAAACCTTGATATCTGCTTGGTTATTTGGACAAATCCAGATATCTATGCAGTATTTTGTTGCTAACTGGTCCACACAGACTGTGGATAAATATTATTTGGTTTGGAAAATGTCAAATTTCTCGACAAAGTGACGGTGAACCCGGGTTCATCGTAATATTCCCAGATATTCAAACCTTGATTTCTGCTTGGTTATTTGGACAAATCCAAATATCTAGGCAGCATTTTGTTGCTAACTGGTCCACACAGACTGTGGATAAATATTATTTGGTTTGGAGAATGTCAAATTTCTCGACAAAGTGACGGTGAACCCGGGTTCATCGTAATATTCCCAGATATTCAAACCTTGATATCTGCTTGGTTATTTGGACAAATCCAGATATCTAGGCAGCATTTTGTTGCTAACTGGTCCACACAGACTGGATAAATATTATTTGGTTTGGAGAATGTCATATTTCTCCAAAAAGTGACGGTGAACCCGGGTTCATCGTAATATTGCCAGATATTCAAACCTTGATTTCTGCTTGGTTATTTGGACAAATCCAGATATCTAGGCAGCATTTTGTTGCTAACTGGTCCACACAGACTGTGGATAAATATTATTTGGTTTGGAGAATGTCAAATTTCTCGATAAAGTGACGGTGAACCCGGGTTCATCGTAATATTCCCAGATATTCAAACCTTGATCTCTGCTTGGTTATTTGGACAAATCCAGATATCTAGGCAGCATTTTGTTGCTAACTGGTCCACACAGACTGTGGATAAATATTATTTGGTTTATAGAGAGTGTCAAATTTCTCGATAAAGTGACGGTGAACCCGGGTTCATCGTAATATTCCCAGATATTCAAACCTTGATATCTGCTTGGTTATTTGGACAAATCCAGATATCTATGCAGTATTTTGTTGCTAACTGGTCCACACAGACTGTGGATAAATATTATTTGGTTTGGAGAATGTCAAATTTCTCGACAAAGTGACGGTGAACCCGGGTTCATCGTAATATTCCCAGATATTCAAACCTTGAAATCTGCTTGGTTATTTGGACAAATCCAGATATCTATGCAGCATTTTGTTGCTAACTGGTCCACACAGACTGTGGATAAATATTATTTGGTTTGGAAAATGTCAAATTTCTCGACAAAGTGACGGTGAACCCGGGTTCATCGTAATATTCCCAGATATTCAAACCTTGATTTCTGCTTGGTTATTTGGACAAATCCAGATATCTATGCAGTATTTTGTTGCTAACTGGTCCACACAGACTGTGGATAAATATTATTTGGTTTGGAGAATGTCAAATTTCTCGACAAAGTGACGGTGAACCCGGGTTCATCGTAATATTCCCAGATATTCAAACCTTGAAATCTGATTGGTTATTTGGACAAATCCAGATATCTAGGCAGCATTTTGTTGCTAACTGGTCCACACAGACTGTGGATAAATATTATTTGGTTTGGAGAATGTCATATTTCTCCAAAAAGTGACGGTGAACCCGGGTTCATCGTAATATTCCCAGATATTCAAACCTTGATTTCTGCTTGGTTATTTGGACAAATCCAGATATCTAGGCAGCATTTTGTTGCTAACTGGTCCACACAGACTGTGGATAAATATTATTTGGTTTGGAGAATGTCAAATTTCTCGATAAAGTGACGGTGAACCCGGGTTCATCGTAATATTCCCAGATATTCAAACCTTGATCTCTGCTTGGTTATTTGGACAAATCCAGATATCTAGGCAGCATTTTGTTGCTAACTGGTCCACACAGACTGTGGATAAATATTATTTGGTTTATAGAGAGTGTCAAATTTCTCGATAAAGTGACGGTGAACCCGGGTTCATCGTAATATTCCCAGATATTCAAACCTTGATATCTGCTTGGTTATTTGGACAAATCCAGATATCTATGCAGTATTTTGTTGCTAACTGGTCCACACAGACTGTGGATAAATATTATTTGGTTTGGAGAATGTCAAATTTCTCGACAAAGTGACGGTGAACCCGGGTTCATCGTAATATTCACAGATATTCAAACCTTGAAATCTGCTTGGTTATTTGGACAAATCCAGATATCTATGCAGCATTTTGTTGCTAACTGGTCCACACAGACTGTGGATAAATATTATTTGGTTTGGAAAATGTCAAATTTCTCGACAAAGTGACGGTGAACCCGGGTTCATCGTAATATTCCCAGATATTCAAACCTTGATTTCTGCTTGGTTATTTGGACAAATCCAGATATCTATGCAGTATTTTGTTGCTAACTGGTCCACACAGACTGTGGATAAATATTATTTGGTTTGGAGAATGTCAAATTTCTCGACAAAGTGACGGTGAACCCGGGTTCATCGTAATATTCCCAGATATTCAAACCTTGAAATCTGATTGGTTATTTGGACAAATCCAGATATCTATGCAGCATTTTGTTGCTAACTGGTCCACACAGACTGTGGATAAATATTATTTGGTTTGGAAAATGTCAAATTTCTCGACAAAGTGACGGTGAACCCGGGTTCATCGTAATATTTCCAAATATTCAAACCTTGATATCTGCTTGGTTATTTGGACAAATCCAGATATCTAGGCAGCATTTTGTTGCTAACTGGTCCACACAGACTGTGGATAAATATTATTTGGTTTGGAGAATGTCAAATTTCTCGACAAAGTGACGGTGAACCCGGGTTCATCGTAATATTCACAGATATTCAAACCTTGATTTCTGCTTGGTTATTTGGACAAATCCAGATATCTAGGCAGCATTTTGTTGCTAACTGGTCCACACAGACTGTGGATAAATATTATTTGGTTTGGAAAATGTCAAATTTCTCGATAAAGTGACGGTGAACCCGGGTTCATCGTAATATTCCCAGATATTCAAACCTTGATTTCTGCTTGGTTATTTGGACAAATCCAAATATCTAGGCAGCATTTTGTTGCTAACTGGTCCACACAGACTGTGGATAAATATTATTTGGTTTGGAGAATCTCAAATTTCTCGACAAAGTGACGGTGAACCCGGGTTCATCGTAATATTCCCAGATATTCAAACCTTGATTTCTGCTTGGTCATTTGGACAAATCCAGATATCTAGGCAGCATTTTGTTGCTAACTGGTCCACACAGACTGTGGATAAATATTATTTGGTTTGGAGAATGTCAAATTTCTCGACAAAGTGACGGTGAACCCGGGTTCATCGTAATATTCCCAGATATTCAAACCTTGATATCTGCTTGGTTATTTGGACAAATCCAGATATCTATGCAGTATTTTGTTGCTAACTGGTCCACACAGACTGTGGATAAATATTATTTGGTTTGGAGAATATCAAATTTCTCGATAAAGTGACGGTGAACCCGGGTTCATCGTAATATTCACAGATATTCAAACCTTGATTTCTGCTTGGTTATTTGGACAAATCCAAATATCTAGGCAGCATTTTGTTGCTAACTGGTCCACACAGACTGTGGATAAATATTATTTGGTTTGGAGAATGTCAAATTTCTCGATAAAGTGACGGTGAACCCGGGTTCATCGTAATATTCCCAGATATTCAAACCTTGATCTCTGCTTGGTTATTTGGACAAATCCAGATATCTAGGCAGCATTTTGTTGCTAACTGGTCCACACAGACTGTGGATAAATATTATTTGGTTTATAGAGAGTGTCAAATTTCTCGATAAAGTGACGGTGAACCCGGGTTCATCGTAATATTCCCAGATATTCAAACCTTGATATCTGCTTGGTTATTTGGACAAATCCAGATATCTATGCAGTATTTTGTTGCTAACTGGTCCACACAGACTGTGGATAAATATTATTTGGTTTGGAAAATGTCAAATTTCTCGACAAAGTGACGGTGAACCCGGGTTCATCGTAATATTCCCAGATATTCAAACCTTGATTTCTGCTTGGTTATTTGGACAAATCCAAATATCTAGGCAGCATTTTGTTGCTAACTGGTCCACACAGACTGTGGATAAATATTATTTGGTTTGGAGAATGTCAAATTTCTCGACAAAGTGACGGTGAACCCGGGTTCATCGTAATATTCCCAGATATTCAAACCTTGATATCTGCTTGGTTATTTGGACAAATCCAGATATCTAGGCAGCATTTTGTTGCTAACTGGTCCACACAGACTGTGGATAAATATTATTTGGTTTGGAGAATGTCAAATTTCTCGACAAAGTGACGGTGAACCCGGGTTCATCGTAATATTCCCAGATATTCAAACCTTGATTTCTGCTTGGTTATTTGGACAAATCCAGATATCTAGGCAGCATTTTGTTGCTAACTGGTCCACACAGACTGTGGATAAATATTATTTGGTTTGGAGAATGTCAAATTTCTCGACAAAGTGACGGTGAACCCGGGTTCATCGTAATATTCCCAGATATTCAAACCTTGATATCTGCTTGGTTATTTGGACAAATCCAAATATCTAGGGAGCATTCTGTTGCTAACTGGTCGACACAGACTGTGGATAAATATTATTTGGTTTGGAGAATCTCAAATTTCTCGATAAAGTGACGGTGAACCCGGGTTCATCGTAATATTCCCAGATATTCAAACCTTGATATCTGCTTGGTTATTTGGACAAATCCAGATATCTATGCAGTATTTTGTTGCTAACTGGTCCACACAGACTGTGGATAAATATTATTTGGTTTGGAGAATATCAAATTTCTCGATAAAGTGACGGTGAACCCGGGTTCATCGTAATATTCACAGATATTCAAACCTTGATTTCTGCTTGGTTATTTGGACAAATCCAAATATCTAGGCAGCATTTTGTTGCTAACTGGTCCACACAGACTGTGGATAAATATTATTTGGTTTGGAGAATGTCATATTTCTCGAAAAAGTGACGGTGAACCCGGGTTCATCGTAATATTCCCAGATATTCAAACCTTGAAATCTGCTTGGTTATTTGGACAAATCCAGATATCTATGCAGCATTTTGTTGCTAACTGGTCCACACAGACTGTGGATAAATATTATTTGGTTTGGAGAATATCAAATTTCTCGACAAAGTGACGGTGAACCCGGGTTCATCGTAATATTCCCAGATATTCAAACCTTGATCTCTGCTTGGTTATTTGGACAAATCCAAATATCTAGGCAGCATTTTGTTGCTAACTGGTCCACACAGACTGTGGATAAATATTATTTGGTTTGGAGAATGTCAAATTTCTCGATAAAGTGACGGTGAACCCGGGTTCATCGTAATATTCCCAGATATTCAAACCTTGATTTCTGCTTGGTTATTTGGACAAATCCAGATATCTAGGCAGCATTTTGTTGCTAACTGGTCCACACAGACTGTGGATAAATATTATTTGGTTTGGAAAATGTCAAATTTCTCGACAAAGTGACGGTGAACCCGGGTTCATCGTAATATTTCCAAATATTCAAACCTTGATATCTGCTTGGTTATTTGGACAAATCCAGATATCTAGGCAGCATTTTGTTGCTAACTGGTCCACACAGACTGTGGATAAATATTATTTGGTTTGGAGAATGTCAAATTTCTCGACAAAGTGACGGTGAACCCGGGTTCATCGTAATATTCACAGATATTCAAACCTTGATTTCTGCTTGGTTATTTGGACAAATCCAGATATCTAGGCAGCATTTTGTTGCTAACTGGTCCACACAGACTGTGGATAAATATTATTTGGTTTGGAAAATGTCAAATTTCTCGATAAAGTGACGGTGAACCCGGGTTCATCGTAATATTCCCAGATATTCAAACCTTGATTTCTGCTTGGTTATTTGGACAAATCCAAATATCTAGGCAGCATTTTGTTGCTAACTGGTCCACACAGACTGTGGATAAATATTATTTGGTTTGGAGAATCTCAAATTTCTCGACAAAGTGACGGTGAACCCGGGTTCATCGTAATATTCCCAGATATTCAAACCTTGATTTCTGCTTGGTCATTTGGACAAATCCAGATATCTAGGCAGCATTTTGTTGCTAACTGGTCCACACAGACTGTGGATAAATATTATTTGGTTTGGAGAATGTCAAATTTCTCGACAAAGTGACGGTGAACCCGGGTTCATCGTAATATTCCCAGATATTCAAACCTTGATATCTGCTTGGTTATTTGGACAAATCCAGATATCTAGGCAGCATTTTGTTGCTAACTGGTCCACACAGACTGTGGATAAATATTATTTGGTTTGGAGAATGTCAAATTTCTCGACAAAGTGACGGTGAACCCGGGTTCATCGTAATATTCCCAGATATTCAAACCTTGATATCTGCTTGGTTATTTGGACAAATCCAGATATCTAGGCAGCATTTTGTTGCTAACTGGTCCACACAGACTGTGGATAAATATTATTTGGTTTGGAGAATGTCAAATTTCTCGACAAAGTGACGGTGAACCCGGGTTCATCGTAATATTCCCAGATATTCAAACCTTGATTTCTGCTTGGTTATTTGGACAAATCCAGATATCTAGGCAGCATTTTGTTGCTAACTGGTACACACAGACTGTGGATAAATATTATTTGGTTTGGAGAATGTCAAATTTCTCGACAAAGTGACGGTGAACCCGGGTTCATCGTAATATTCCCAGATATTCAAACCTTGATATCTGCTTGGTTATTTGGACAAATCCAAATATCTAGGGAGCATTCTGTTGCTAGCTGGTCGACACAGACTGTGGATAAATATTATTTGGTTTGGAGAATCTCAAATTTCTCGATAAAGTGACGGTGAACCCGGGTTCATCGTAATATTCCCAGATATTCAAACCTTGATATCTGCTTGGTTATTTGGACAAATCCAGATATCTATGCAGTATTTTGTTGCTAACTGGTCCACACAGACTGTGGATAAATATTATTTGGTTTGGAGAATGTCAAATTTCTCGATAAAGTGACGGTGAACCCGGGTTCATCGTAATATTCACAGATATTCAAACCTTGATTTCTGCTTGGTTATTTGGACAAATCCAAATATCTAGGCAGCATTTTGTTGCTAACTGGTCCACACAGACTGTGGATAAATATTATTTGGTTTGGAGAATGTCATATTTCTCGAAAAAGTGACGGTGAACCCGGGTTCATCGTAATATTCCCAGATATTCAAACCTTGAAATCTGCTTGGTTATTTGGACAAATCCAGATATCTATGCAGCATTTTGTTGCTAACTGGTCCACACAGACTGTGGATAAATATTATTTGGTTTGGAGAATATCAAATTTCTCGACAAAGTGACGGTGAACCCGGGTTCATCGTAATATTCCCAGATATTCAAACCTTGATCTCTGCTTGGTTATTTGGACAAATCCAAATATCTAGGCAGCATTTTGTTGCTAACTGGTCCACACAGACTGTGGATAAATATTATTTGGTTTGGAGAATGTCAAATTTCTCGATAAAGTGACGGTGAACCCGGGTTCATCGTAATATTCCCAGATATTCAAACCTTGATTTCTGCTTGGTTATTTGGACAAATCCAGATATCTAGGCAGCATTTTGTTGCTAACTGGTCCACACAGACTGTGGATAAATATTATTTGGTTTGGAGAATGTCAAATTTCTCGACAAAGTGACGGTGAACCCGGGTTCATCGTAATATTCCCAGATATTCAAACCTTGATATCTGCTTGGTTATTTGGACAAATCCAGATATCTAGGCAGCATTTTGTTGCTAACTGGTCCACACAGACTGTGGATAAATATTATTTGGTTTGGAGAATGTCAAATTTCTCGACAAAGTGACGGTGAACCCGGGTTCATCGTAATATTCCCAGATATTCAAACCTTGATTTCTGCTTGGTTATTTGGACAAATCCAGATATCTAGGCAGCATTTAGTTGCTAACTGGTCCACACAGACTGTGGATAAATATTATTTGGTTTGGAGAATGTCAAATTTCTCGACAAAGTGACGGTGAACCCGGGTTCATCGTAATATTCCCAGATATTCAAACCTTGATATCTGCTTGGTTATTTGGACAAATCCAAATATCTAGGGAGCATTCTGTTGCTAACTGGTCGACACAGACTGTGGATAAATATTATTTGGTTTGGAGAATCTCAAATTTCTCGATAAAGTGACGGTGAACCCGGGTTCATCGTAATATTCCCAGATATTCAAACCTTGATATCTGCTTGGTTATTTGGACAAATCCAGATATCTATGCAGTATTTTGTTGCTAACTGGTCCACACAGACTGTGGATAAATATTATTTGGTTTGGAGAATATCAAATTTCTCGATAAAGTGACGGTGAACCCGGGTTCATCGTAATATTCACAGATATTCAAACCTTGATTTCTGCTTGGTTATTTGGACAAATCCAAATATCTAGGCAGCATTTTGTTGCTAACTGGTCCACACAGACTGTGGATAAATATTATTTGGTTTGGAGAATATCAAATTTCTCGACAAAGTGACGGTGAACCCGGGTTCATCGTAATATTCCCAGATATTCAAACCTTGATCTCTGCTTGGTTATTTGGACAAATCCAAATATCTAGGCAGCATTTTGTTGCTAACTGGTCCACACAGACTGTGGATAAATATTATTTGGTTTGGAGAATGTCAAATTTCTCGATAAAGTGACGGTGAACCCGGGTTCATCGTAATATTCCCAGATATTCAAACCTTGATTTCTGCTTGGTTATTTGGACAAATCCAGATATCTAGGCAGCATTTTGTTGCTAACTGGTCCACACAGACTGTGGATAAATATTATTTGGTTTGGAGAATGTCAAATTTCTCGACAAAGTGACGGTGAACCCGGGTTCATCGTAATATTCCCAGATATTCAAACCTTGATCTCTGCTTGGTTATTTGGACAAATCCAAATATCTAGGCAGCATTTTGTTGCTAACTGGTCCACACAGACTGTGGATAAATATTATTTGGTTTGGAGAATGTCAAATTTCTCGACAAAGTGACGGTGAACCCGGGTTCATCGTAATATTCCCAGATATTCAAACCTTGAAATCTGCTTGGTTATTTGGACAAATCCAGATATCTAGGCAGCATTTTGTTGCTAACTGGTCCACACAGACTGTGGATAAATATTATTTGGTTTGGAGAATGTCAAATTTCTCGACAAAGTGACGGTGAACCCGGGTTCATCGTAATATTCCCAGATATTCAAACCTTGATTTCTGCTTGGTTATTTGGACAAATCCAGATATCTATGCAGCATTTTGTTGCTAACTGGTCCACACAGACTGTGGATAAATATTATTTGGTTTATAGAGAGTGTCAAATTTCTCGATAAAGTGACGGTGAACCCGGGTTCATCGTAATATTCCCAGATATTCAAACCTTGATCTCTGCTTGGTTATTTGGACAAATCCAAATATCTAGGCAGCATTTTGTTGCTAACTGGTCCACACCGACTGTGGATAAATATTATTTGGTTTGGAGAATGTCAAATTTCTCGACAAAGTGACGGTGAACCCGGGTTCATCGTAATATTCCCAGATATTCAAACCTTGAAATCTGCTTGGTTATTTGGACAAATCCAGATATCTAGGCAGCATTTTGTTGCTAACTGGTCCACACAGACTGTGGATAAATATTATTTGGTTTGGAGAATGTCAAATTTCTCGACAAAGTGACGGTGAACCCGGGTTCATCGTAATATTCCCAGATATTCAAACCTTGATATCTGCTTGGTTATTTGGACAAATCCAGATATCTATGCAGCATTTTGTTGCTAACTGGTCCACACAGACTGTGGATAAATATTATTTGGTTTGGAGAATGTCAAATTTCTCGACAAAGTGACGGTGAACCCGGGTTCATCGTAATATTCCCAGATATTCAAACCTTGATTTCTGCTTGGTTATTTGGACAAATCCAGATATCTAGGCAGCATTTTGTTGCTAACTGGTCCACACAGACTGTGGATAAATATTATTTGGTTTGGAGAATGTCAAATTTCTCGACAAAGTGACGGTGAACCCGGGTTCATCGTAATATTCCCAGATATTCAAACCTTGATTTCTGCTTGGTTATTTGGACAAATCCAAATATCTAGGCAGCATTCTGTTGCTAACTGGTCCACACAGACTGTGGATAAATATTATTTGGTTTGGAGAATCTCAAATTTCTCGATAAAGTGACGGTGAACCCGGGTTCATCGTAATATTCCCAGATATTCAAACCTTGATATCTGCTTGGTTATTTGGACAAATCCAGATATCTATGCAGTATTTTGTTGCTAACTGGTCCACACAGACTGTGGATAAATATTATTTGGTTTGGAGAATATCAAATTTCTCGATAAAGTGACGGTGAACCCGGGTTCATCGTAATATTCACAGATATTCAAACCTTGATTTCTGCTTGGTTATTTGGACAAATCCAAATATCTAGGCAGCATTTTGTTGCTAACTGGTCCACACAGACTGTGGATAAATATTATTTGGTTTGGAGAATGTCAAATTTCTCGATAAAGTGACGGTGAACCCGGGTTCATCGTAATATTCCCAGATATTCAAACCTTGATCTCTGCTTGGTTATTTGGACAAATCCAGATATCTAGGCAGCATTTTGTTGCTAACTGGTCCACACAGACTGTGGATAAATATTATTTGGTTTATAGAGAGTGTCAAATTTCTCGATAAAGTGACGGTGAACCCGGGTTCATCGTAATATTCCCAGATATTCAAACCTTGATATCTGCTTGGTTATTTGGACAAATCCAGATATCTATGCAGTATTTTGTTGCTAACTGGTCCACACAGACTGTGGATAAATATTATTTGGTTTGGAAAATGTCAAATTTCTCGACAAAGTGACGGTGAACCCGGGTTCATCGTAATATTCCCAGATATTCAAACCTTGATTTCTGCTTGGTTATTTGGACAAATCCAAATATCTAGGCAGCATTTTGTTGCTAACTGGTCCACACAGACTGTGGATAAATATTATTTGGTTTGGAGAATGTCAAATTTCTCGACAAAGTGACGGTGAACCCGGGTTCATCGTAATATTCCCAGATATTCAAACCTTGATATCTGCTTGGTTATTTGGACAAATCCAGATATCTAGGCAGCATTTTGTTGCTAACTGGTCCACACAGACTGTGGATAAATATTATTTGGTTTATAGAGAGTGTCAAATTTCTCGATAAAGTGACGGTGAACCCGGGTTCATCGTAATATTCCCAGATATTCAAACCTTGATTTCTGCTTGGTTATTTGGACAAATCCAGATATCTAGGCAGCATTTTGTTGCTAACTGGTCCACACAGACTGTGGATAAATATTATTTGGTTTGGAGAATGTCAAATTTCTCGATAAAGTGACGGTGAACCCGGGTTCATCGTAATATTCCCAGATATTCAAACCTTGATCTCTGCTTGGTTATTTGGACAAATCCAGATATCTAGGCAGCATTTTGTTGCTAACTGGTCCACACAGACTGTGGATAAATATTATTTGGTTTATAGAGAGTGTCAAATTTCTCGATAAAGTGACGGTGAACCCGGGTTCATCGTAATATTCCCAGATATTCAAAACTTGATATCTGCTTGGTTATTTGGACAAATCCAGATATCTATGCAGTATTTTGTTGCTAACTGGTCCACACAGACTGTGGATAAATATTATTTGGTTTGGAGAATGTCAAATTTCTCGACAAAGTGACGGTGAACCCGGGTTCATCGTAATATTCCCAGATATTCAAACCTTGAAATCTGCTTGGTTATTTGGACAAATCCAGATATCTAGGCAGCATTTTGTTGCTAACTGGTCCACACAGACTGTGGATAAATATTATTTGGTTTGGAAAATGTCAAATTTCTCGACAAAGTGACGGTGAACCCGGGTTCATCGTAATATTCCCAGATATTCAAACCTTGATTTCTGCTTGGTTATTTGGACAAATCCAGATATCTAGGCAGCATTTTGTTGCTAACTGGTCCACACAGACTGTGGATAAATATTATTTGGTTTGGAGAATGTCAAATTTCTCGATAAAGTGACGGTGAACCCGGGTTCATCGTAATATTCCCAGATATTCAAACCTTGATATCTGCTTGGTTATTTGGACAAATCCAGATATCTATGCAGTATTTTGTTGCTAACTGGTCCACACAGACTGTGGATAAATATTATTTGGTTTGGAGAATATCAAATTTCTCGATAAAGTGACGGTGAACCCGGGTTCATCGTAATATTCACAGATATTCAAACCTTGATTTCTGCTTGGTTATTTGGACAAATCCAAATATCTAGGCAGCATTTTGTTGCTAACTGGTCCACACAGACTGTGGATAAATATTATTTGGTTTGGAGAATGTCAAATTTCTCGATAAAGTGACGGTGAACCCGGGTTCATCGTAATATTCCCAGATATTCAAACCTTGATCTCTGCTTGGTTATTTGGACAAATCCAGATATCTAGGCAGCATTTTGTTGCTAACTGGTCCACACAGACTGTGGATAAATATTATTTGGTTTATAGAGAGTGTCAAATTTCTCGATAAAGTGACGGTGAACCCGGGTTCATCGTAATATTCCCAGATATTCAAACCTTGATATCTGCTTGGTTATTTGGACAAATCCAGATATCTATGCAGTATTTTGTTGCTAACTGGTCCACACAGACTGTGGATAAATATTATTTGGTTTGGAAAATGTCAAATTTCTCGACAAAGTGACGGTGAACCCGGGTTCATCGTAATATTCCCAGATATTCAAACCTTGATTTCTGCTTGGTTATTTGGACAAATCCAAATATCTAGGCAGCATTTTGTTGCTAACTGGTCCACACAGACTGTGGATAAATATTATTTGGTTTGGAGAATGTCAAATTTCTCGACAAAGTGACGGTGAACCCGGGTTCATCGTAATATTCCCAGATATTCAAACCTTGATATCTGCTTGGTTATTTGGACAAATCCAGATATCTAGGCAGCATTTTGTTGCTAACTGGTCCACACAGACTGGATAAATATTATTTGGTTTGGAGAATGTCATATTTCTCCAAAAAGTGACGGTGAACCCGGGTTCATCGTAATATTGCCAGATATTCAAACCTTGATTTCTGCTTGGTTATTTGGACAAATCCAGATATCTAGGCAGCATTTTGTTGCTAACTGGTCCACACAGACTGTGGATAAATATTATTTGGTTTGGAGAATGTCAAATTTCTCGATAAAGTGACGGTGAACCCGGGTTCATCGTAATATTCCCAGATATTCAAACCTTGATCTCTGCTTGGTTATTTGGACAAATCCAGATATCTAGGCAGCATTTTGTTGCTAACTGGTCCACACAGACTGTGGATAAATATTATTTGGTTTATAGAGAGTGTCAAATTTCTCGATAAAGTGACGGTGAACCCGGGTTCATCGTAATATTCCCAGATATTCAAACCTTGATATCTGCTTGGTTATTTGGACAAATCCAGATATCTATGCAGTATTTTGTTGCTAACTGGTCCACACAGACTGTGGATAAATATTATTTGGTTTGGAGAATGTCAAATTTCTCGACAAAGTGACGGTGAACCCGGGTTCATCGTAATATTCCCAGATATTCAAACCTTGAAATCTGCTTGGTTATTTGGACAAATCCAGATATCTATGCAGCATTTTGTTGCTAACTGGTCCACACAGACTGTGGATAAATATTATTTGGTTTGGAAAATGTCAAATTTCTCGACAAAGTGACGGTGAACCCGGGTTCATCGTAATATTCCCAGATATTCAAACCTTGATTTCTGCTTGGTTATTTGGACAAATCCAGATATCTATGCAGTATTTTGTTGCTAACTGGTCCACACAGACTGTGGATAAATATTATTTGGTTTGGAGAATGTCAAATTTCTCGACAAAGTGACGGTGAACCCGGGTTCATCGTAATATTCCCAGATATTCAAACCTTGAAATCTGATTGGTTATTTGGACAAATCCAGATATCTAGGCAGCATTTTGTTGCTAACTGGTCCACACAGACTGTGGATAAATATTATTTGGTTTGGAGAATGTCATATTTCTCCAAAAAGTGACGGTGAACCCGGGTTCATCGTAATATTCCCAGATATTCAAACCTTGATTTCTGCTTGGTTATTTGGACAAATCCAGATATCTAGGCAGCATTTTGTTGCTAACTGGTCCACACAGACTGTGGATAAATATTATTTGGTTTGGAGAATGTCAAATTTCTCGATAAAGTGACGGTGAACCCGGGTTCATCGTAATATTCCCAGATATTCAAACCTTGATCTCTGCTTGGTTATTTGGACAAATCCAGATATCTAGGCAGCATTTTGTTGCTAACTGGTCCACACAGACTGTGGATAAATATTATTTGGTTTATAGAGAGTGTCAAATTTCTCGATAAAGTGACGGTGAACCCGGGTTCATCGTAATATTCCCAGATATTCAAACCTTGATATCTGCTTGGTTATTTGGACAAATCCAGATATCTATGCAGTATTTTGTTGCTAACTGGTCCACACAGACTGTGGATAAATATTATTTGGTTTGGAGAATGTCAAATTTCTCGACAAAGTGACGGTGAACCCGGGTTCATCGTAATATTCACAGATATTCAAACCTTGAAATCTGCTTGGTTATTTGGACAAATCCAGATATCTATGCAGCATTTTGTTGCTAACTGGTCCACACAGACTGTGGATAAATATTATTTGGTTTGGAAAATGTCAAATTTCTCGACAAAGTGACGGTGAACCCGGGTTCATCGTAATATTCCCAGATATTCAAACCTTGATTTCTGCTTGGTTATTTGGACAAATCCAGATATCTATGCAGTATTTTGTTGCTAACTGGTCCACACAGACTGTGGATAAATATTATTTGGTTTGGAGAATGTCAAATTTCTCGACAAAGTGACGGTGAACCCGGGTTCATCGTAATATTCCCAGATATTCAAACCTTGAAATCTGATTGGTTATTTGGACAAATCCAGATATCTATGCAGCATTTTGTTGCTAACTGGTCCACACAGACTGTGGATAAATATTATTTGGTTTGGAAAATGTCAAATTTCTCGACAAAGTGACGGTGAACCCGGGTTCATCGTAATATTTCCAAATATTCAAACCTTGATATCTGCTTGGTTATTTGGACAAATCCAGATATCTAGGCAGCATTTTGTTGCTAACTGGTCCACACAGACTGTGGATAAATATTATTTGGTTTGGAGAATGTCAAATTTCTCGACAAAGTGACGGTGAACCCGGGTTCATCGTAATATTCACAGATATTCAAACCTTGATTTCTGCTTGGTTATTTGGACAAATCCAGATATCTAGGCAGCATTTTGTTGCTAACTGGTCCACACAGACTGTGGATAAATATTATTTGGTTTATAGAGAGTGTCAAATTTCTCGATAAAGTGACGGTGAACCCGGGTTCATCGTAATATTCCCAGATATTCAAACCTTGATATCTGCTTGGTTATTTGGACAAATCCAGATATCTATGCAGTATTTTGTTGCTAACTGGTCCACACAGACTGTGGATAAATATTATTTGGTTTGGAAAATGTCAAATTTCTCGACAAAGTGACGGTGAACCCGGGTTCATCGTAATATTCCCAGATATTCAAACCTTGATTTCTGCTTGGTTATTTGGACAAATCCAAATATCTAGGCAGCATTTTGTTGCTAACTGGTCCACACAGACTGTGGATAAATATTATTTGGTTTGGAGAATGTCAAATTTCTCGACAAAGTGACGGTGAACCCGGGTTCATCGTAATATTCCCAGATATTCAAACCTTGATATCTGCTTGGTTATTTGGACAAATCCAGATATCTAGGCAGCATTTTGTTGCTAACTGGTCCACACAGACTGTGGATAAATATTATTTGGTTTGGAGAATGTCATATTTCTCCAAAAAGTGACGGTGAACCCGGGTTCATCGTAATATTCCCAGATATTCAAACCTTGATTTCTGCTTGGTTATTTGGACAAATCCAGATATCTAGGCAGCATTTTGTTGCTAACTGGTCCACACAGACTGTGGATAAATATTATTTGGTTTGGAGAATGTCAAATTTCTCGATAAAGTGACGGTGAACCCGGGTTCATCGTAATATTCCCAGATATTCAAACCTTGATCTCTGCTTGGTTATTTGGACAAATCCAGATATCTAGGCAGCATTTTGTTGCTAACTGGTCCACACAGACTGTGGATAAATATTATTTGGTTTATAGAGAGTGTCAAATTTCTCGATAAAGTGACGGTGAACCCGGGTTCATCGTAATATTCCCAGATATTCAAACCTTGATATCTGCTTGGTTATTTGGACAAATCCAGATATCTATGCAGTATTTTGTTGCTAACTGGTCCACACAGACTGTGGATAAATATTATTTGGTTTGGAGAATATCAAATTTCTCGATAAAGTGACGGTGAACCCGGGTTCATCGTAATATTCACAGATATTCAAACCTTGATTTCTGCTTGGTTATTTGGACAAATCCAAATATCTAGGCAGCATTTTGTTGCTAACTGGTCCACACAGACTGTGGATAAATATTATTTGGTTTGGAGAATGTCAAATTTCTCGATAAAGTGACGGTGAACCCGGGTTCATCGTAATATTCCCAGATATTCAAACCTTGATCTCTGCTTGGTTATTTGGACAAATCCAGATATCTAGGCAGCATTTTGTTGCTAACTGGTCCACACAGACTGTGGATAAATATTATTTGGTTTGGAGAATATCAAATTTCTCGATAAAGTGACGGTGAACCCGGGTTCATCGTAATATTCACAGATATTCAAACCTTGATTTCTGCTTGGTTATTTGGACAAATCCAGATATCTAGGCAGCATTTTGTTGCTAACTGGTCCACACAGACTGTGGATAAATATTATTTGGTTTATAGAGAGTGTCAAATTTCTCGATAAAGTGACGGTGAACCCGGGTTCATCGTAATATTCCCAGATATTCAAACCTTGATATCTGCTTGGTTATTTGGACAAATCCAGATATCTATGCAGTATTTTGTTGCTAACTGGTCCACACAGACTGTGGATAAATATTATTTGGTTTGGAGAATGTCAAATTTCTCGACAAAGTGACGGTGAACCCGGGTTCATCGTAATATTCCCAGATATTCAAACCTTGATATCTGCTTGGTTATTTGGACAAATCCAGATATCTAGGCAGCATTTTGTTGCTAACTGGTCCACACAGACTGTGGATAAATATTATTTGGTTTGGAGAATGTCATATTTCTCCAAAAAGTGACGGTGAACCCGGGTTCATCGTAATATTCCCAGATATTCAAACCTTGATTTCTGCTTGGTTATTTGGACAAATCCAGATATCTAGGCAGCATTTTGTTGCTAACTGGTCCACACAGACTGTGGATAAATATTATTTGGTTTGGAGAATGTCAAATTTCTCGATAAAGTGACGGTGAACCCGGGTTCATCGTAATATTCCCAGATATTCAAACCTTGATATCTGCTTGGTTATTTGGACAAATCCAGATATCTAGGCAGCATTTTGTTGCTAACTGGTCCACACAGACTGTGGATAAATATTATTTGGTTTATAGAGAGTGTCAAATTTCTCGATAAAGTGACGGTGAACCCGGGTTCATCGTAATATTCCCAGATATTCAAACCTTGATATCTGCTTGGTTATTTGGACAAATCCAGATATCTATGCAGTATTTTGTTGCTAACTGGTCCACACAGACTGTGGATAAATATTATTTGGTTTGGAGAATGTCAAATTTCTCCAAAAAGTGACGGTGAACCCGGGTTCATCGTAATATTCCCAGATATTCAAACCTTGAAATCTGCTTGGTTATTTGGACAAATCCAGATATCTATGCAGCATTTTGTTGCTAACTGGTCCACACAGACTGTGGATAAATATTATTTGGTTTGGAGAATGTCAAATTTCTCGACAAAGTGACGGTGAACCCGGGTTCATCGTAATATTCCCAGATATTCAAACCTTGATTTCTGCTTGGTTATTTGGACAAATCCAGATATCTATGCAGTATTTTGTTGCTAACTGGTCCACACAGACTGTGGATAAATATTATTTGGTTTGGAGAATCTCAAATTTCTCGATAAAGTGACGGTGAACCCGGGTTCATCGTAATATTCCCAGATATTCAAACCTTGATATCTGCTTGGTTATTTGGACAAATCCAGATATCTATGCAGTATTTTGTTGCTAACTGGTCCACACAGACTGTGGATAAATATTATTTGGTTTGGAGAATATCAAATTTCTCGATAAAGTGACGGTGAACCCGGGTTCATCGTAATATTCACAGATATTCAAACCTTGATTTCTGCTTGGTTATTTGGACAAATCCAGATATCTAGGCAGCATTTTGTTGCTAACTGGTCCACACAGACTGTGGATAAATATTATTTGGTTTATAGAGAGTGTCAAATTTCTCGATAAAGTGACGGTGAACCCGGGTTCATCGTAATATTCCCAGATATTCAAACCTTGATATCTGCTTGGTTATTTGGACAAATCCAGATATCTATGCAGTATTTTGTTGCTAACTGGTCCACACAGACTGTGGATAAATATTATTTGGTTTGGAGAATGTCAAATTTCTCGACAAAGTGACGGTGAACCCGGGTTCATCGTAATATTCCCAGATATTCAAACCTTGATATCTGCTTGGTTATTTGGACAAATCCAGATATCTAGGCAGCATTTTGTTGCTAACTGGTCCACACAGACTGGATAAATATTATTTGGTGTGGAGAATGTCATATTTCTCCAAAAAGTGACGGTGAACCCGGGTTCATCGTAATATTCCCAGATATTCAAACCTTGATTTCTGCTTGGTTATTTGGACAAATCCAGATATCTAGGCAGCATTTTGTTGCTAACTGGTCCACACAGACTGTGGATAAATATTATTTGGTTTGGAGAATGTCAAATTTCTCGATAAAGTGACGGTGAACCCGGGTTCATCGTAATATTCCCAGATATTCAAACCTTGATCTCTGCTTGGTTATTTGGACAAATCCAGATATCTAGGCAGCATTTTGTTGCTAACTGGTCCACACAGACTGTGGATAAATATTATTTGGTTTATAGAGAGTGTCAAATTTCTCGATAAAGTGACGGTGAACCCGGGTTCATCGTAATATTCCCAGATATTCAAACCTTGATATCTGCTTGGTTATTTGGACAAATCCAGATATCTAGGCAGCATTTTGTTGCTAACTGGTCCACACAGACTGTGGATAAATATTATTTGGTTTGGAGAATGTCAAATTTCTCGACAAAGTGACGGTGAACCCGGGTTCATCGTAATATTCCCAGATATTCAAACCTTGAAATCTGCTTGGTTATTTGGACAAATCCAGATATCTATGCAGCATTTTGTTGCTAACTGGTCCACACAGACTGTGGATAAATATTATTTGGTTTGGAAAATGTCAAATTTCTCGACAAAGTGACGGTGAACCCGGGTTCATCGTAATATTCCCAGATATTCAAACCTTGATTTCTGCTTGGTTATTTGGACAAATCCAGATATCTATGCAGTATTTTGTTGCTAACTGGTCCACACAGACTGTGGATAAATATTATTTGGTTTGGAGAATGTCAAATTTCTCGACAAAGTGACGGTGAACCCGGGTTCATCGTAATATTCCCAGATATTCAAACCTTGAAATCTGATTGGTTATTTGGACAAATCCAGATATCTAGGCAGCATTTTGTTGCTAACTGGTCCACACAGACTGTGGATAAATATTATTTGGTTTGGAGAATGTCATATTTCTCCAAAAAGTGACGGTGAACCCGGGTTCATCGTAATATTCCCAGATATTCAAACCTTGATTTCTGCTTGGTTATTTGGACAAATCCAGATATCTAGGCAGCATTTTGTTGCTAACTGGTCCACACAGACTGTGGATAAATATTATTTGGTTTGGAGAATGTCAAATTTCTCGATAAAGTGACGGTGAACCCGGGTTCATCGTAATATTCCCAGATATTCAAACCTTGATTTCTGCTTGGTTATTTGGACAAATCCAGATATCTATGCAGCATTTTGTTGCTAACTGGTCCACACAGACTGTGGATAAATATTATTTGGTTTGGAGAATGTCATATTTCTCCAAAAAGTGACGGTGAACCCGGGTTCATCGTAATATTCCCAGATATTCAAACCTTGATCTCTGCTTGGTTATTTGGACAAATCCAGATATCTAGGCAGCATTTTGTTGCTAACTGGTCCACACAGACTGTGGATAAATATTATTTGGTTTATAGAGAGTGTCAAATTTCTCGATAAAGTGACGGTGAACCCGGGTTCATCGTAATATTCCCAGATATTCAAACCTTGAAATCTGATTGGTTATTTGGACAAATCCAGATATCTATGCAGCATTTTGTTGCTAACTGGTCCACACAGACTGTGGATAAATATTATTTGGTTTGGAAAATGTCAAATTTCTCGACAAAGTGACGGTGAACCCGGGTGCATCGTAATATTTCCAAATATTCAAACCTTGATATCTGCTTGGTTATTTGGACAAATCCAGATATCTATGCAGTATTTTGTTGCTAACTGGTCCACACAGACTGTGGATAAATATTATTTGGTTTGGAGAATGTCAAATTTCTCGACAAAGTGACGGTGAACCCGGGTTCATCGTAATATTCCCAGATATTCAAACCTTGATTTCTGCTTGGTTATTTGGACAAATCCAGATATCTAGGCAGCATTTTGTTGCTAACTGGTCCACACAGACTGTGGATAAATATTATTTGGTTTGGAAAATGTCAAATTTCTCGACAAAGTGACGGTGAACCCGGGTTCATCGTAATATTCCCAGATATTCAAACCTTGATCTCTGCTTGGTTATTTGGACAAATCCAGATATCTAGGCAGCATTTTGTTGCTAACTGGTCCACACAGACTGTGGATAAATATTATTTGGTTTGGAGAATATCAAATTTCTCGATAAAGTGACGGTGAACCCGGGTTCATCGTAATATTCACAGATATTCAAACCTTGATTTCTGCTTGGTTATTTGGACAAATCCAGATATCTAGGCAGCATTTTGTTGCTAACTGGTCCACACAGACTGTGGATAAATATTATTTGGTTTATAGAGAGTGTCAAATTTCTCGATAAAGTGACGGTGAACCCGGGTTCATCGTAATATTCCCAGATATTCAAACCTTGATATCTGCTTGGTTATTTGGACAAATCCAGATATCTATGCAGTATTTTGTTGCTAACTGGTCCACACAGACTGTGGATAAATATTATTTGGTTTGGAGAATGTCAAATTTCTCGACAAAGTGACGGTGAACCCGGGTTCATCGTAATATTCCCAGATATTCAAACCTTGATATCTGCTTGGTTATTTGGACAAATCCAGATATCTAGGCAGCATTTTGTTGCTAACTGGTCCACACAGACTGTGGATAAATATTATTTGGTTTGGAGAATGTCATATTTCTCCAAAAAGTGACGGTGAACCCGGGTTCATCGTAATATTCCCAGATATTCAAACCTTGATTTCTGCTTGGTTATTTGGACAAATCCAGATATCTAGGCAGCATTTTGTTGCTAACTGGTCCACACAGACTGTGGATAAATATTATTTGGTTTGGAGAATGTCAAATTTCTCGATAAAGTGACGGTGAACCCGGGTTCATCGTAATATTCCCAGATATTCAAACCTTGATCTCTGCTTGGTTATTTGGACAAATCCAGATATCTAGGCAGCATTTTGTTGCTAACTGGTCCACACAGACTGTGGATAAATATTATTTGGTTTATAGAGAGTGTCAAATTTCTCGATAAAGTGACGGTGAACCCGGGTTCATCGTAATATTCCCAGATATTCAAACCTTGATATCTGCTTGGTTATTTGGACAAATCCAGATATCTATGCAGTATTTTGTTGCTAACTGGTCCACACAGACTGTGGATAAATATTATTTGGTTTGGAGAATGTCAAATTTCTCCAAAAAGTGACGGTGAACCCGGGTTCATCGTAATATTCCCAGATATTCAAACCTTGAAATCTGCTTGGTTATTTGGACAAATCCAGATATCTATGCAGCATTTTGTTGCTAACTGGTCCACACAGACTGTGGATAAATATTATTTGGTTTGGAGAATGTCAAATTTCTCGACAAAGTGACGGTGAACCCGGGTTCATCGTAATATTCCCAGATATTCAAACCTTGATTTCTGCTTGGTTATTTGGACAAATCCAGATATCTATGCAGTATTTTGTTGCTAACTGGTCCACACAGACTGTGGATAAATATTATTTGGTTTGGAGAATCTCAAATTTCTCGATAAAGTGACGGTGAACCCGGGTTCATCGTAATATTCCCAGATATTCAAACCTTGATATCTGCTTGGTTATTTGGACAAATCCAGATATCTATGCAGTATTTTGTTGCTAACTGGTCCACACAGACTGTGGATAAATATTATTTGGTTTGGAGAATATCAAATTTCTCGATAAAGTGACGGTGAACCCGGGTTCATCGTAATATTCACAGATATTCAAACCTTGATTTCTGCTTGGTTATTTGGACAAATCCAGATATCTAGGCAGCATTTTGTTGCTAACTGGTCCACACAGACTGTGGATAAATATTATTTGGTTTATAGAGAGTGTCAAATTTCTCGATAAAGTGACGGTGAACCCGGGTTCATCGTAATATTCCCAGATATTCAAACCTTGATATCTGCTTGGTTATTTGGACAAATCCAGATATCTATGCAGTATTTTGTTGCTAACTGGTCCACACAGACTGTGGATAAATATTATTTGGTTTGGAAAATGTCAAATTTCTCGACAAAGTGACGGTGAACCCGGGTTCATCGTAATATTCCCAGATATTCAAACCTTGATTTCTGCTTGGTTATTTGGACAAATCCAAATATCTAGGCAGCATTTTGTTGCTAACTGGTCCACACAGACTGTGGATAAATATTATTTGGTTTGGAGAATGTCAAATTTCTCGACAAAGTGACGGTGAACCCGGGTTCATCGTAATATTCCCAGATATTCAAACCTTGATATCTGCTTGGTTATTTGGACAAATCCAGATATCTAGGCAGCATTTTGTTGCTAACTGGTCCACACAGACTGGATAAATATTATTTGGTGTGGAGAATGTCATATTTCTCCAAAAAGTGACGGTGAACCCGGGTTCATCGTAATATTCCCAGATATTCAAACCTTGATTTCTGCTTGGTTATTTGGACAAATCCAGATATCTAGGCAGCATTTTGTTGCTAACTGGTCCACACAGACTGTGGATAAATATTATTTGGTTTGGAGAATGTCAAATTTCTCGATAAAGTGACGGTGAACCCGGGTTCATCGTAATATTCCCAGATATTCAAACCTTGATCTCTGCTTGGTTATTTGGACAAATCCAGATATCTAGGCAGCATTTTGTTGCTAACTGGTCCACACAGACTGTGGATAAATATTATTTGGTTTATAGAGAGTGTCAAATTTCTCGATAAAGTGACGGTGAACCCGGGTTCATCGTAATATTCCCAGATATTCAAACCTTGATATCTGCTTGGTTATTTGGACAAATCCAGATATCTAGGCAGCATTTTGTTGCTAACTGGTCCACACAGACTGTGGATAAATATTATTTGGTTTGGAGAATGTCAAATTTCTCGACAAAGTGACGGTGAACCCGGGTTCATCGTAATATTCCCAGATATTCAAACCTTGAAATCTGCTTGGTTATTTGGACAAATCCAGATATCTATGCAGCATTTTGTTGCTAACTGGTCCACACAGACTGTGGATAAATATTATTTGGTTTGGAAAATGTCAAATTTCTCGACAAAGTGACGGTGAACCCGGGTTCATCGTAATATTCCCAGATATTCAAACCTTGATTTCTGCTTGGTTATTTGGACAAATCCAGATATCTATGCAGTATTTTGTTGCTAACTGGTCCACACAGACTGTGGATAAATATTATTTGGTTTGGAGAATGTCAAATTTCTCGACAAAGTGACGGTGAACCCGGGTTCATCGTAATATTCCCAGATATTCAAACCTTGAAATCTGATTGGTTATTTGGACAAATCCAGATATCTAGGCAGCATTTTGTTGCTAACTGGTCCACACAGACTGTGGATAAATATTATTTGGTTTGGAGAATGTCATATTTCTCCAAAAAGTGACGGTGAACCCGGGTTCATCGTAATATTCCCAGATATTCAAACCTTGATTTCTGCTTGGTTATTTGGACAAATCCAGATATCTAGGCAGCATTTTGTTGCTAACTGGTCCACACAGACTGTGGATAAATATTATTTGGTTTGGAGAATGTCAAATTTCTCGATAAAGTGACGGTGAACCCGGGTTCATCGTAATATTCCCAGATATTCAAACCTTGATTTCTGCTTGGTTATTTGGACAAATCCAGATATCTATGCAGCATTTTGTTGCTAACTGGTCCACACAGACTGTGGATAAATATTATTTGGTTTGGAGAATGTCATATTTCTCCAAAAAGTGACGGTGAACCCGGGTTCATCGTAATATTCCCAGATATTCAAACCTTGATCTCTGCTTGGTTATTTGGACAAATCCAGATATCTAGGCAGCATTTTGTTGCTAACTGGTCCACACAGACTGTGGATAAATATTATTTGGTTTATAGAGAGTGTCAAATTTCTCGATAAAGTGACGGTGAACCCGGGTTCATCGTAATATTCCCAGATATTCAAACCTTGAAATCTGATTGGTTATTTGGACAAATCCAGATATCTATGCAGCATTTTGTTGCTAACTGGTCCACACAGACTGTGGATAAATATTATTTGGTTTGGAAAATGTCAAATTTCTCGACAAAGTGACGGTGAACCCGGGTGCATCGTAATATTTCCAAATATTCAAACCTTGATATCTGCTTGGTTATTTGGACAAATCCAGATATCTATGCAGTATTTTGTTGCTAACTGGTCCACACAGACTGTGGATAAATATTATTTGGTTTGGAGAATGTCAAATTTCTCGACAAAGTGACGGTGAACCCGGGTTCATCGTAATATTCCCAGATATTCAAACCTTGATTTCTGCTTGGTTATTTGGACAAATCCAGATATCTAGGCAGCATTTTGTTGCTAACTGGTCCACACAGACTGTGGATAAATATTATTTGGTTTGGAAAATGTCAAATTTCTCGACAAAGTGACGGTGAACCCGGGTTCATCGTAATATTCCCAGATATTCAAACCTTGAAATCTGCTTGGTTATTTGGACAAATCCAAATATCTAGGCAGCATTTTGTTGCTAACTGGTCCACACAGACTGTGGATAAATATTATTTGGTTTGGAAAATGTCAAATTTCTCGACAAAGTGACGGTGAACCCGGGTTCATCGTAATATTCCCAGATATTCAAACCTTGATATCTGCTTGGTTATTTGGACAAATCCAGATATCTATGCAGTATTTTGTTGCTAACTGGTCCACACAGACTGTGGATAAATATTATTTGGTTTGGAGAATATCAAATTTCTCGACAAAGTGACGGTGAACCCAGGTTCATCGTAATATTCCCAGATATTCAAACCTTGATATCTGCTTGGTTATTTGGACAAATCCAGATATCTAGGCAGCATTTTGTTGCTAACTGGTCCACACAGACTGTGGATAAATATTATTTGGTTTGGAGAATGTCAAATTTCTCGACAAAGTGACGGTGAACCCGGGTTCATCGTAATATTCCCAGATATTCAAACCTTGATTTCTGCTTGGTTATTTGGACAAATCCAGATATCTAGGCAGCATTTTGTTGCTAACTGGTCCACACAGACTGTGGATAAATATTATTTGGTTTGGAGAATATCAAATTTCTCGATAAAGTGACGGTGAACCCGGGTTCATCGTAATATTCCCAGATATTCAAACCTTGAAATCTGCTTGGTTATTTGGACAAATCCAAATATCTAGGCAGCATTTTGTTGCTAACTGGTCCACACAGACTGTGGATAAATATTATTTGGTTTGGAGAATATCAAATTTCTCGATAAAGTGACGGTGAACCCGGGTTCATCGTAATATTCCCAGATATTCAAACCTTGATTTCTGCTTGGTTATTTGGACAAATCCAAATATCTAGGCAGCATTTTGTTGCTAACTGGTCCACACAGACTGTGGATAAATATTATTTGGTTTGGAGAATGTCAAATTTCTCGATAAAGTGACGGTGAACCCGGGTTCATCGTAATATTCCCAGATATTCAAACCTTGATCTCTGCTTGGTTATTTGGACAAATCCAGATATCTAGGCAGCATTTTGTTGCTAACTGGTCCACACAGACTGTGGATAAATATTATTTGGTTTATAGAGAGTGTCAAATTTCTCGATAAAGTGACGGTGAACCCGGGTTCATCGTAATATTCCCAGATATTCAAACCTTGATATCTGCTTGGTTATTTGGACAAATCCAGATATCTATGCAGTATTTTGTTGCTAACTGGTCCACACAGACTGTGGATAAATATTATTTGGTTTGGAAAATGTCAAATTTCTCGACAAAGTGACGGTGAACCCGGGTTCATCGTAATATTCCCAGATATTCAAACCTTGATTTCTGCTTGGTTATTTGGACAAATCCAAATATCTAGGCAGCATTTTGTTGCTAACTGGTCCACACAGACTGTGGATAAATATTATTTGGTTTGGAGAATGTCAAATTTCTCGACAAAGTGACGGTGAACCCGGGTTCATCGTAATATTCCCAGATATTCAAACCTTGATATCTGCTTGGTTATTTGGACAAATCCAGATATCTAGGCAGCATTTTGTTGCTAACTGGTCCACACAGACTGTGGATAAATATTATTTGGTTTGGAGAATGTCAAATTTCTCGACAAAGTGACGGTGAACCCGGGTTCATCGTAATATTCCCAGATATTCAAACCTTGATTTCTGCTTGGTTATTTGGACAAATCCAGATATCTAGGCAGCATTTTGTTGCTAACTGGTCCACACAGACTGTGGATAAATATTATTTGGTTTGGAGAATGTCAAATTTCTCGACAAAGTGACGGTGAACCCGGGTTCATCGTAATATTCCCAGATATTCAAACCTTGATATCTGCTTGGTTATTTGGACAAATCCAAATATCTAGGGAGCATTCTGTTGCTAACTGGTCGACACAGACTGTGGATAAATATTATTTGGTTTGGAGAATCTCAAATTTCTCGATAAAGTGACGGTGAACCCGGGTTCATCGTAATATTCCCAGATATTCAAACCTTGATATCTGCTTGGTTATTTGGACAAATCCAGATATCTATGCAGTATTTTGTTGCTAACTGGTCCACACAGACTGTGGATAAATATTATTTGGTTTGGAGAATATCAAATTTCTCGATAAAGTGACGGTGAACCCGGGTTCATCGTAATATTCACAGATATTCAAACCTTGATTTCTGCTTGGTTATTTGGACAAATCCAAATATCTAGGCAGCATTTTGTTGCTAACTGGTCCACACAGACTGTGGATAAATATTATTTGGTTTGGAGAATGTCATATTTCTCGAAAAAGTGACGGTGAACCCGGGTTCATCGTAATATTCCCAGATATTCAAACCTTGAAATCTGCTTGGTTATTTGGACAAATCCAGATATCTATGCAGCATTTTGTTGCTAACTGGTCCACACAGACTGTGGATAAATATTATTTGGTTTGGAGAATATCAAATTTCTCGACAAAGTGACGGTGAACCCGGGTTCATCGTAATATTCCCAGATATTCAAACCTTGATCTCTGCTTGGTTATTTGGACAAATCCAAATATCTAGGCAGCATTTTGTTGCTAACTGGTCCACACAGACTGTGGATAAATATTATTTGGTTTGGAGAATGTCAAATTTCTCGATAAAGTGACGGTGAACCCGGGTTCATCGTAATATTCCCAGATATTCAAACCTTGATTTCTGCTTGGTTATTTGGACAAATCCAGATATCTAGGCAGCATTTTGTTGCTAACTGGTCCACACAGACTGTGGATAAATATTATTTGGTTTGGAAAATGTCAAATTTCTCGACAAAGTGACGGTGAACCCGGGTTCATCGTAATATTTCCAAATATTCAAACCTTGATATCTGCTTGGTTATTTGGACAAATCCAGATATCTAGGCAGCATTTTGTTGCTAACTGGTCCACACAGACTGTGGATAAATATTATTTGGTTTGGAGAATGTCAAATTTCTCGACAAAGTGACGGTGAACCCGGGTTCATCGTAATATTCACAGATATTCAAACCTTGATTTCTGCTTGGTTATTTGGACAAATCCAGATATCTAGGCAGCATTTTGTTGCTAACTGGTCCACACAGACTGTGGATAAATATTATTTGGTTTGGAAAATGTCAAATTTCTCGATAAAGTGACGGTGAACCCGGGTTCATCGTAATATTCCCAGATATTCAAACCTTGATTTCTGCTTGGTTATTTGGACAAATCCAAATATCTAGGCAGCATTTTGTTGCTAACTGGTCCACACAGACTGTGGATAAATATTATTTGGTTTGGAGAATCTCAAATTTCTCGACAAAGTGACGGTGAACCCGGGTTCATCGTAATATTCCCAGATATTCAAACCTTGATTTCTGCTTGGTCATTTGGACAAATCCAGATATCTAGGCAGCATTTTGTTGCTAACTGGTCCACACAGACTGTGGATAAATATTATTTGGTTTGGAGAATGTCAAATTTCTCGACAAAGTGACGGTGAACCCGGGTTCATCGTAATATTCCCAGATATTCAAACCTTGATATCTGCTTGGTTATTTGGACAAATCCAGATATCTAGGCAGCATTTTGTTGCTAACTGGTCCACACAGACTGTGGATAAATATTATTTGGTTTGGAGAATGTCAAATTTCTCGACAAAGTGACGGTGAACCCGGGTTCATCGTAATATTCCCAGATATTCAAACCTTGATATCTGCTTGGTTATTTGGACAAATCCAGATATCTAGGCAGCATTTTGTTGCTAACTGGTCCACACAGACTGTGGATAAATATTATTTGGTTTGGAGAATGTCAAATTTCTCGACAAAGTGACGGTGAACCCGGGTTCATCGTAATATTCCCAGATATTCAAACCTTGATTTCTGCTTGGTTATTTGGACAAATCCAGATATCTAGGCAGCATTTTGTTGCTAACTGGTACACACAGACTGTGGATAAATATTATTTGGTTTGGAGAATGTCAAATTTCTCGACAAAGTGACGGTGAACCCGGGTTCATCGTAATATTCCCAGATATTCAAACCTTGATATCTGCTTGGTTATTTGGACAAATCCAAATATCTAGGGAGCATTCTGTTGCTAGCTGGTCGACACAGACTGTGGATAAATATTATTTGGTTTGGAGAATCTCAAATTTCTCGATAAAGTGACGGTGAACCCGGGTTCATCGTAATATTCCCAGATATTCAAACCTTGATATCTGCTTGGTTATTTGGACAAATCCAGATATCTATGCAGTATTTTGTTGCTAACTGGTCCACACAGACTGTGGATAAATATTATTTGGTTTGGAGAATGTCAAATTTCTCGATAAAGTGACGGTGAACCCGGGTTCATCGTAATATTCACAGATATTCAAACCTTGATTTCTGCTTGGTTATTTGGACAAATCCAAATATCTAGGCAGCATTTTGTTGCTAACTGGTCCACACAGACTGTGGATAAATATTATTTGGTTTGGAGAATGTCATATTTCTCGAAAAAGTGACGGTGAACCCGGGTTCATCGTAATATTCCCAGATATTCAAACCTTGAAATCTGCTTGGTTATTTGGACAAATCCAGATATCTATGCAGCATTTTGTTGCTAACTGGTCCACACAGACTGTGGATAAATATTATTTGGTTTGGAGAATATCAAATTTCTCGACAAAGTGACGGTGAACCCGGGTTCATCGTAATATTCCCAGATATTCAAACCTTGATCTCTGCTTGGTTATTTGGACAAATCCAAATATCTAGGCAGCATTTTGTTGCTAACTGGTCCACACAGACTGTGGATAAATATTATTTGGTTTGGAGAATGTCAAATTTCTCGATAAAGTGACGGTGAACCCGGGTTCATCGTAATATTCCCAGATATTCAAACCTTGATTTCTGCTTGGTTATTTGGACAAATCCAGATATCTAGGCAGCATTTTGTTGCTAACTGGTCCACACAGACTGTGGATAAATATTATTTGGTTTGGAGAATGTCAAATTTCTCGACAAAGTGACGGTGAACCCGGGTTCATCGTAATATTCCCAGATATTCAAACCTTGATATCTGCTTGGTTATTTGGACAAATCCAGATATCTAGGCAGCATTTTGTTGCTAACTGGTCCACACAGACTGTGGATAAATATTATTTGGTTTGGAGAATGTCAAATTTCTCGACAAAGTGACGGTGAACCCGGGTTCATCGTAATATTCCCAGATATTCAAACCTTGATTTCTGCTTGGTTATTTGGACAAATCCAGATATCTAGGCAGCATTTAGTTGCTAACTGGTCCACACAGACTGTGGATAAATATTATTTGGTTTGGAGAATGTCAAATTTCTCGACAAAGTGACGGTGAACCCGGGTTCATCGTAATATTCCCAGATATTCAAACCTTGATATCTGCTTGGTTATTTGGACAAATCCAAATATCTAGGGAGCATTCTGTTGCTAACTGGTCGACACAGACTGTGGATAAATATTATTTGGTTTGGAGAATCTCAAATTTCTCGATAAAGTGACGGTGAACCCGGGTTCATCGTAATATTCCCAGATATTCAAACCTTGATATCTGCTTGGTTATTTGGACAAATCCAGATATCTATGCAGTATTTTGTTGCTAACTGGTCCACACAGACTGTGGATAAATATTATTTGGTTTGGAGAATATCAAATTTCTCGATAAAGTGACGGTGAACCCGGGTTCATCGTAATATTCACAGATATTCAAACCTTGATTTCTGCTTGGTTATTTGGACAAATCCAAATATCTAGGCAGCATTTTGTTGCTAACTGGTCCACACAG
Organism: Bimastos eiseni; assembly: GCA_959347315.1. NCBI lineage: Eukaryota > Metazoa > Annelida > Clitellata > Crassiclitellata > Lumbricidae > Bimastos > Bimastos eiseni. Next base: position 5,138,029 of record OY365821.1, read on the forward strand.
ACTGTGGATAAATATTATTTGGTTTGGAGAATATCAAATTTCTCGACAAAGTGACGGTGAACCCGGGTTCATCGTAATATTCCCAGATATTCAAACCTTGATCTCTGCTTGGTTATTTGGACAAATCCAAATATCTAGGCAGCATTTTGTTGCTAACTGGTCCACACAGACTGTGGATAAATATTATTTGGTTTGGAGAATGTCAAATTTCTCGATAAAGTGACGGTGAACCCGGGTTCATCGTAATATTCCCAGATATTCAAACCTTGATTTCTGCTTGGTTATTTGGACAAATCCAGATATCTAGGCAGCATTTTGTTGCTAACTGGTCCACACAGACTGTGGATAAATATTATTTGGTTTGGAGAATGTCAAATTTCTCGACAAAGTGACGGTGAACCCGGGTTCATCGTAATATTCCCAGATATTCAAACCTTGATCTCTGCTTGGTTATTTGGACAAATCCAAATATCTAGGCAGCATTTTGTTGCTAACTGGTCCACACAGACTGTGGATAAATATTATTTGGTTTGGAGAATGTCAAATTTCTCGACAAAGTGACGGTGAACCCGGGTTCATCGTAATATTCCCAGATATTCAAACCTTGAAATCTGCTTGGTTATTTGGACAAATCCAGATATCTAGGCAGCATTTTGTTGCTAACTGGTCCACACAGACTGTGGATAAATATTATTTGGTTTGGAGAATGTCAAATTTCTCGACAAAGTGACGGTGAACCCGGGTTCATCGTAATATTCCCAGATATTCAAACCTTGATTTCTGCTTGGTTATTTGGACAAATCCAGATATCTATGCAGCATTTTGTTGCTAACTGGTCCACACAGACTGTGGATAAATATTATTTGGTTTATAGAGAGTGTCAAATTTCTCGATAAAGTGACGGTGAACCCGGGTTCATCGTAATATTCCCAGATATTCAAACCTTGATCTCTGCTTGGTTATTTGGACAAATCCAAATATCTAGGCAGCATTTTGTTGCTAACTGGTCCACACCGACTGTGGATAAATATTATTTGGTTTGGAGAATGTCAAATTTCTCGACAAAGTGACGGTGAACCCGGGTTCATCGTAATATTCCCAGATATTCAAACCTTGAAATCTGCTTGGTTATTTGGACAAATCCAGATATCTAGGCAGCATTTTGTTGCTAACTGGTCCACACAGACTGTGGATAAATATTATTTGGTTTGGAGAATGTCAAATTTCTCGACAAAGTGACGGTGAACCCGGGTTCATCGTAATATTCCCAGATATTCAAACCTTGATATCTGCTTGGTTATTTGGACAAATCCAGATATCTATGCAGCATTTTGTTGCTAACTGGTCCACACAGACTGTGGATAAATATTATTTGGTTTGGAGAATGTCAAATTTCTCGACAAAGTGACGGTGAACCCGGGTTCATCGTAATATTCCCAGATATTCAAACCTTGATTTCTGCTTGGTTATTTGGACAAATCCAGATATCTAGGCAGCATTTTGTTGCTAACTGGTCCACACAGACTGTGGATAAATATTATTTGGTTTGGAGAATGTCAAATTTCTCGACAAAGTGACGGTGAACCCGGGTTCATCGTAATATTCCCAGATATTCAAACCTTGATTTCTGCTTGGTTATTTGGACAAATCCAAATATCTAGGCAGCATTCTGTTGCTAACTGGTCCACACAGACTGTGGATAAATATTATTTGGTTTGGAGAATCTCAAATTTCTCGATAAAGTGACGGTGAACCCGGGTTCATCGTAATATTCCCAGATATTCAAACCTTGATATCTGCTTGGTTATTTGGACAAATCCAGATATCTATGCAGTATTTTGTTGCTAACTGGTCCACACAGACTGTGGATAAATATTATTTGGTTTGGAGAATATCAAATTTCTCGATAAAGTGACGGTGAACCCGGGTTCATCGTAATATTCACAGATATTCAAACCTTGATTTCTGCTTGGTTATTTGGACAAATCCAAATATCTAGGCAGCATTTTGTTGCTAACTGGTCCACACAGACTGTGGATAAATATTATTTGGTTTGGAGAATGTCAAATTTCTCGATAAAGTGACGGTGAACCCGGGTTCATCGTAATATTCCCAGATATTCAAACCTTGATCTCTGCTTGGTTATTTGGACAAATCCAGATATCTAGGCAGCATTTTGTTGCTAACTGGTCCACACAGACTGTGGATAAATATTATTTGGTTTATAGAGAGTGTCAAATTTCTCGATAAAGTGACGGTGAACCCGGGTTCATCGTAATATTCCCAGATATTCAAACCTTGATATCTGCTTGGTTATTTGGACAAATCCAGATATCTATGCAGTATTTTGTTGCTAACTGGTCCACACAGACTGTGGATAAATATTATTTGGTTTGGAAAATGTCAAATTTCTCGACAAAGTGACGGTGAACCCGGGTTCATCGTAATATTCCCAGATATTCAAACCTTGATTTCTGCTTGGTTATTTGGACAAATCCAAATATCTAGGCAGCATTTTGTTGCTAACTGGTCCACACAGACTGTGGATAAATATTATTTGGTTTGGAGAATGTCAAATTTCTCGACAAAGTGACGGTGAACCCGGGTTCATCGTAATATTCCCAGATATTCAAACCTTGATATCTGCTTGGTTATTTGGACAAATCCAGATATCTAGGCAGCATTTTGTTGCTAACTGGTCCACACAGACTGTGGATAAATATTATTTGGTTTATAGAGAGTGTCAAATTTCTCGATAAAGTGACGGTGAACCCGGGTTCATCGTAATATTCCCAGATATTCAAACCTTGATTTCTGCTTGGTTATTTGGACAAATCCAGATATCTAGGCAGCATTTTGTTGCTAACTGGTCCACACAGACTGTGGATAAATATTATTTGGTTTGGAGAATGTCAAATTTCTCGATAAAGTGACGGTGAACCCGGGTTCATCGTAATATTCCCAGATATTCAAACCTTGATCTCTGCTTGGTTATTTGGACAAATCCAGATATCTAGGCAGCATTTTGTTGCTAACTGGTCCACACAGACTGTGGATAAATATTATTTGGTTTATAGAGAGTGTCAAATTTCTCGATAAAGTGACGGTGAACCCGGGTTCATCGTAATATTCCCAGATATTCAAAACTTGATATCTGCTTGGTTATTTGGACAAATCCAGATATCTATGCAGTATTTTGTTGCTAACTGGTCCACACAGACTGTGGATAAATATTATTTGGTTTGGAGAATGTCAAATTTCTCGACAAAGTGACGGTGAACCCGGGTTCATCGTAATATTCCCAGATATTCAAACCTTGAAATCTGCTTGGTTATTTGGACAAATCCAGATATCTAGGCAGCATTTTGTTGCTAACTGGTCCACACAGACTGTGGATAAATATTATTTGGTTTGGAAAATGTCAAATTTCTCGACAAAGTGACGGTGAACCCGGGTTCATCGTAATATTCCCAGATATTCAAACCTTGATTTCTGCTTGGTTATTTGGACAAATCCAGATATCTAGGCAGCATTTTGTTGCTAACTGGTCCACACAGACTGTGGATAAATATTATTTGGTTTGGAGAATGTCAAATTTCTCGATAAAGTGACGGTGAACCCGGGTTCATCGTAATATTCCCAGATATTCAAACCTTGATATCTGCTTGGTTATTTGGACAAATCCAGATATCTATGCAGTATTTTGTTGCTAACTGGTCCACACAGACTGTGGATAAATATTATTTGGTTTGGAGAATATCAAATTTCTCGATAAAGTGACGGTGAACCCGGGTTCATCGTAATATTCACAGATATTCAAACCTTGATTTCTGCTTGGTTATTTGGACAAATCCAAATATCTAGGCAGCATTTTGTTGCTAACTGGTCCACACAGACTGTGGATAAATATTATTTGGTTTGGAGAATGTCAAATTTCTCGATAAAGTGACGGTGAACCCGGGTTCATCGTAATATTCCCAGATATTCAAACCTTGATCTCTGCTTGGTTATTTGGACAAATCCAGATATCTAGGCAGCATTTTGTTGCTAACTGGTCCACACAGACTGTGGATAAATATTATTTGGTTTATAGAGAGTGTCAAATTTCTCGATAAAGTGACGGTGAACCCGGGTTCATCGTAATATTCCCAGATATTCAAACCTTGATATCTGCTTGGTTATTTGGACAAATCCAGATATCTATGCAGTATTTTGTTGCTAACTGGTCCACACAGACTGTGGATAAATATTATTTGGTTTGGAAAATGTCAAATTTCTCGACAAAGTGACGGTGAACCCGGGTTCATCGTAATATTCCCAGATATTCAAACCTTGATTTCTGCTTGGTTATTTGGACAAATCCAAATATCTAGGCAGCATTTTGTTGCTAACTGGTCCACACAGACTGTGGATAAATATTATTTGGTTTGGAGAATGTCAAATTTCTCGACAAAGTGACGGTGAACCCGGGTTCATCGTAATATTCCCAGATATTCAAACCTTGATATCTGCTTGGTTATTTGGACAAATCCAGATATCTAGGCAGCATTTTGTTGCTAACTGGTCCACACAGACTGGATAAATATTATTTGGTTTGGAGAATGTCATATTTCTCCAAAAAGTGACGGTGAACCCGGGTTCATCGTAATATTGCCAGATATTCAAACCTTGATTTCTGCTTGGTTATTTGGACAAATCCAGATATCTAGGCAGCATTTTGTTGCTAACTGGTCCACACAGACTGTGGATAAATATTATTTGGTTTGGAGAATGTCAAATTTCTCGATAAAGTGACGGTGAACCCGGGTTCATCGTAATATTCCCAGATATTCAAACCTTGATCTCTGCTTGGTTATTTGGACAAATCCAGATATCTAGGCAGCATTTTGTTGCTAACTGGTCCACACAGACTGTGGATAAATATTATTTGGTTTATAGAGAGTGTCAAATTTCTCGATAAAGTGACGGTGAACCCGGGTTCATCGTAATATTCCCAGATATTCAAACCTTGATATCTGCTTGGTTATTTGGACAAATCCAGATATCTATGCAGTATTTTGTTGCTAACTGGTCCACACAGACTGTGGATAAATATTATTTGGTTTGGAGAATGTCAAATTTCTCGACAAAGTGACGGTGAACCCGGGTTCATCGTAATATTCCCAGATATTCAAACCTTGAAATCTGCTTGGTTATTTGGACAAATCCAGATATCTATGCAGCATTTTGTTGCTAACTGGTCCACACAGACTGTGGATAAATATTATTTGGTTTGGAAAATGTCAAATTTCTCGACAAAGTGACGGTGAACCCGGGTTCATCGTAATATTCCCAGATATTCAAACCTTGATTTCTGCTTGGTTATTTGGACAAATCCAGATATCTATGCAGTATTTTGTTGCTAACTGGTCCACACAGACTGTGGATAAATATTATTTGGTTTGGAGAATGTCAAATTTCTCGACAAAGTGACGGTGAACCCGGGTTCATCGTAATATTCCCAGATATTCAAACCTTGAAATCTGATTGGTTATTTGGACAAATCCAGATATCTAGGCAGCATTTTGTTGCTAACTGGTCCACACAGACTGTGGATAAATATTATTTGGTTTGGAGAATGTCATATTTCTCCAAAAAGTGACGGTGAACCCGGGTTCATCGTAATATTCCCAGATATTCAAACCTTGATTTCTGCTTGGTTATTTGGACAAATCCAGATATCTAGGCAGCATTTTGTTGCTAACTGGTCCACACAGACTGTGGATAAATATTATTTGGTTTGGAGAATGTCAAATTTCTCGATAAAGTGACGGTGAACCCGGGTTCATCGTAATATTCCCAGATATTCAAACCTTGATCTCTGCTTGGTTATTTGGACAAATCCAGATATCTAGGCAGCATTTTGTTGCTAACTGGTCCACACAGACTGTGGATAAATATTATTTGGTTTATAGAGAGTGTCAAATTTCTCGATAAAGTGACGGTGAACCCGGGTTCATCGTAATATTCCCAGATATTCAAACCTTGATATCTGCTTGGTTATTTGGACAAATCCAGATATCTATGCAGTATTTTGTTGCTAACTGGTCCACACAGACTGTGGATAAATATTATTTGGTTTGGAGAATGTCAAATTTCTCGACAAAGTGACGGTGAACCCGGGTTCATCGTAATATTCACAGATATTCAAACCTTGAAATCTGCTTGGTTATTTGGACAAATCCAGATATCTATGCAGCATTTTGTTGCTAACTGGTCCACACAGACTGTGGATAAATATTATTTGGTTTGGAAAATGTCAAATTTCTCGACAAAGTGACGGTGAACCCGGGTTCATCGTAATATTCCCAGATATTCAAACCTTGATTTCTGCTTGGTTATTTGGACAAATCCAGATATCTATGCAGTATTTTGTTGCTAACTGGTCCACACAGACTGTGGATAAATATTATTTGGTTTGGAGAATGTCAAATTTCTCGACAAAGTGACGGTGAACCCGGGTTCATCGTAATATTCCCAGATATTCAAACCTTGAAATCTGATTGGTTATTTGGACAAATCCAGATATCTATGCAGCATTTTGTTGCTAACTGGTCCACACAGACTGTGGATAAATATTATTTGGTTTGGAAAATGTCAAATTTCTCGACAAAGTGACGGTGAACCCGGGTTCATCGTAATATTTCCAAATATTCAAACCTTGATATCTGCTTGGTTATTTGGACAAATCCAGATATCTAGGCAGCATTTTGTTGCTAACTGGTCCACACAGACTGTGGATAAATATTATTTGGTTTGGAGAATGTCAAATTTCTCGACAAAGTGACGGTGAACCCGGGTTCATCGTAATATTCACAGATATTCAAACCTTGATTTCTGCTTGGTTATTTGGACAAATCCAGATATCTAGGCAGCATTTTGTTGCTAACTGGTCCACACAGACTGTGGATAAATATTATTTGGTTTATAGAGAGTGTCAAATTTCTCGATAAAGTGACGGTGAACCCGGGTTCATCGTAATATTCCCAGATATTCAAACCTTGATATCTGCTTGGTTATTTGGACAAATCCAGATATCTATGCAGTATTTTGTTGCTAACTGGTCCACACAGACTGTGGATAAATATTATTTGGTTTGGAAAATGTCAAATTTCTCGACAAAGTGACGGTGAACCCGGGTTCATCGTAATATTCCCAGATATTCAAACCTTGATTTCTGCTTGGTTATTTGGACAAATCCAAATATCTAGGCAGCATTTTGTTGCTAACTGGTCCACACAGACTGTGGATAAATATTATTTGGTTTGGAGAATGTCAAATTTCTCGACAAAGTGACGGTGAACCCGGGTTCATCGTAATATTCCCAGATATTCAAACCTTGATATCTGCTTGGTTATTTGGACAAATCCAGATATCTAGGCAGCATTTTGTTGCTAACTGGTCCACACAGACTGTGGATAAATATTATTTGGTTTGGAGAATGTCATATTTCTCCAAAAAGTGACGGTGAACCCGGGTTCATCGTAATATTCCCAGATATTCAAACCTTGATTTCTGCTTGGTTATTTGGACAAATCCAGATATCTAGGCAGCATTTTGTTGCTAACTGGTCCACACAGACTGTGGATAAATATTATTTGGTTTGGAGAATGTCAAATTTCTCGATAAAGTGACGGTGAACCCGGGTTCATCGTAATATTCCCAGATATTCAAACCTTGATCTCTGCTTGGTTATTTGGACAAATCCAGATATCTAGGCAGCATTTTGTTGCTAACTGGTCCACACAGACTGTGGATAAATATTATTTGGTTTATAGAGAGTGTCAAATTTCTCGATAAAGTGACGGTGAACCCGGGTTCATCGTAATATTCCCAGATATTCAAACCTTGATATCTGCTTGGTTATTTGGACAAATCCAGATATCTATGCAGTATTTTGTTGCTAACTGGTCCACACAGACTGTGGATAAATATTATTTGGTTTGGAGAATATCAAATTTCTCGATAAAGTGACGGTGAACCCGGGTTCATCGTAATATTCACAGATATTCAAACCTTGATTTCTGCTTGGTTATTTGGACAAATCCAAATATCTAGGCAGCATTTTGTTGCTAACTGGTCCACACAGACTGTGGATAAATATTATTTGGTTTGGAGAATGTCAAATTTCTCGATAAAGTGACGGTGAACCCGGGTTCATCGTAATATTCCCAGATATTCAAACCTTGATCTCTGCTTGGTTATTTGGACAAATCCAGATATCTAGGCAGCATTTTGTTGCTAACTGGTCCACACAGACTGTGGATAAATATTATTTGGTTTGGAGAATATCAAATTTCTCGATAAAGTGACGGTGAACCCGGGTTCATCGTAATATTCACAGATATTCAAACCTTGATTTCTGCTTGGTTATTTGGACAAATCCAGATATCTAGGCAGCATTTTGTTGCTAACTGGTCCACACAGACTGTGGATAAATATTATTTGGTTTATAGAGAGTGTCAAATTTCTCGATAAAGTGACGGTGAACCCGGGTTCATCGTAATATTCCCAGATATTCAAACCTTGATATCTGCTTGGTTATTTGGACAAATCCAGATATCTATGCAGTATTTTGTTGCTAACTGGTCCACACAGACTGTGGATAAATATTATTTGGTTTGGAGAATGTCAAATTTCTCGACAAAGTGACGGTGAACCCGGGTTCATCGTAATATTCCCAGATATTCAAACCTTGATATCTGCTTGGTTATTTGGACAAATCCAGATATCTAGGCAGCATTTTGTTGCTAACTGGTCCACACAGACTGTGGATAAATATTATTTGGTTTGGAGAATGTCATATTTCTCCAAAAAGTGACGGTGAACCCGGGTTCATCGTAATATTCCCAGATATTCAAACCTTGATTTCTGCTTGGTTATTTGGACAAATCCAGATATCTAGGCAGCATTTTGTTGCTAACTGGTCCACACAGACTGTGGATAAATATTATTTGGTTTGGAGAATGTCAAATTTCTCGATAAAGTGACGGTGAACCCGGGTTCATCGTAATATTCCCAGATATTCAAACCTTGATATCTGCTTGGTTATTTGGACAAATCCAGATATCTAGGCAGCATTTTGTTGCTAACTGGTCCACACAGACTGTGGATAAATATTATTTGGTTTATAGAGAGTGTCAAATTTCTCGATAAAGTGACGGTGAACCCGGGTTCATCGTAATATTCCCAGATATTCAAACCTTGATATCTGCTTGGTTATTTGGACAAATCCAGATATCTATGCAGTATTTTGTTGCTAACTGGTCCACACAGACTGTGGATAAATATTATTTGGTTTGGAGAATGTCAAATTTCTCCAAAAAGTGACGGTGAACCCGGGTTCATCGTAATATTCCCAGATATTCAAACCTTGAAATCTGCTTGGTTATTTGGACAAATCCAGATATCTATGCAGCATTTTGTTGCTAACTGGTCCACACAGACTGTGGATAAATATTATTTGGTTTGGAGAATGTCAAATTTCTCGACAAAGTGACGGTGAACCCGGGTTCATCGTAATATTCCCAGATATTCAAACCTTGATTTCTGCTTGGTTATTTGGACAAATCCAGATATCTATGCAGTATTTTGTTGCTAACTGGTCCACACAGACTGTGGATAAATATTATTTGGTTTGGAGAATCTCAAATTTCTCGATAAAGTGACGGTGAACCCGGGTTCATCGTAATATTCCCAGATATTCAAACCTTGATATCTGCTTGGTTATTTGGACAAATCCAGATATCTATGCAGTATTTTGTTGCTAACTGGTCCACACAGACTGTGGATAAATATTATTTGGTTTGGAGAATATCAAATTTCTCGATAAAGTGACGGTGAACCCGGGTTCATCGTAATATTCACAGATATTCAAACCTTGATTTCTGCTTGGTTATTTGGACAAATCCAGATATCTAGGCAGCATTTTGTTGCTAACTGGTCCACACAGACTGTGGATAAATATTATTTGGTTTATAGAGAGTGTCAAATTTCTCGATAAAGTGACGGTGAACCCGGGTTCATCGTAATATTCCCAGATATTCAAACCTTGATATCTGCTTGGTTATTTGGACAAATCCAGATATCTATGCAGTATTTTGTTGCTAACTGGTCCACACAGACTGTGGATAAATATTATTTGGTTTGGAGAATGTCAAATTTCTCGACAAAGTGACGGTGAACCCGGGTTCATCGTAATATTCCCAGATATTCAAACCTTGATATCTGCTTGGTTATTTGGACAAATCCAGATATCTAGGCAGCATTTTGTTGCTAACTGGTCCACACAGACTGGATAAATATTATTTGGTGTGGAGAATGTCATATTTCTCCAAAAAGTGACGGTGAACCCGGGTTCATCGTAATATTCCCAGATATTCAAACCTTGATTTCTGCTTGGTTATTTGGACAAATCCAGATATCTAGGCAGCATTTTGTTGCTAACTGGTCCACACAGACTGTGGATAAATATTATTTGGTTTGGAGAATGTCAAATTTCTCGATAAAGTGACGGTGAACCCGGGTTCATCGTAATATTCCCAGATATTCAAACCTTGATCTCTGCTTGGTTATTTGGACAAATCCAGATATCTAGGCAGCATTTTGTTGCTAACTGGTCCACACAGACTGTGGATAAATATTATTTGGTTTATAGAGAGTGTCAAATTTCTCGATAAAGTGACGGTGAACCCGGGTTCATCGTAATATTCCCAGATATTCAAACCTTGATATCTGCTTGGTTATTTGGACAAATCCAGATATCTAGGCAGCATTTTGTTGCTAACTGGTCCACACAGACTGTGGATAAATATTATTTGGTTTGGAGAATGTCAAATTTCTCGACAAAGTGACGGTGAACCCGGGTTCATCGTAATATTCCCAGATATTCAAACCTTGAAATCTGCTTGGTTATTTGGACAAATCCAGATATCTATGCAGCATTTTGTTGCTAACTGGTCCACACAGACTGTGGATAAATATTATTTGGTTTGGAAAATGTCAAATTTCTCGACAAAGTGACGGTGAACCCGGGTTCATCGTAATATTCCCAGATATTCAAACCTTGATTTCTGCTTGGTTATTTGGACAAATCCAGATATCTATGCAGTATTTTGTTGCTAACTGGTCCACACAGACTGTGGATAAATATTATTTGGTTTGGAGAATGTCAAATTTCTCGACAAAGTGACGGTGAACCCGGGTTCATCGTAATATTCCCAGATATTCAAACCTTGAAATCTGATTGGTTATTTGGACAAATCCAGATATCTAGGCAGCATTTTGTTGCTAACTGGTCCACACAGACTGTGGATAAATATTATTTGGTTTGGAGAATGTCATATTTCTCCAAAAAGTGACGGTGAACCCGGGTTCATCGTAATATTCCCAGATATTCAAACCTTGATTTCTGCTTGGTTATTTGGACAAATCCAGATATCTAGGCAGCATTTTGTTGCTAACTGGTCCACACAGACTGTGGATAAATATTATTTGGTTTGGAGAATGTCAAATTTCTCGATAAAGTGACGGTGAACCCGGGTTCATCGTAATATTCCCAGATATTCAAACCTTGATTTCTGCTTGGTTATTTGGACAAATCCAGATATCTATGCAGCATTTTGTTGCTAACTGGTCCACACAGACTGTGGATAAATATTATTTGGTTTGGAGAATGTCATATTTCTCCAAAAAGTGACGGTGAACCCGGGTTCATCGTAATATTCCCAGATATTCAAACCTTGATCTCTGCTTGGTTATTTGGACAAATCCAGATATCTAGGCAGCATTTTGTTGCTAACTGGTCCACACAGACTGTGGATAAATATTATTTGGTTTATAGAGAGTGTCAAATTTCTCGATAAAGTGACGGTGAACCCGGGTTCATCGTAATATTCCCAGATATTCAAACCTTGAAATCTGATTGGTTATTTGGACAAATCCAGATATCTATGCAGCATTTTGTTGCTAACTGGTCCACACAGACTGTGGATAAATATTATTTGGTTTGGAAAATGTCAAATTTCTCGACAAAGTGACGGTGAACCCGGGTGCATCGTAATATTTCCAAATATTCAAACCTTGATATCTGCTTGGTTATTTGGACAAATCCAGATATCTATGCAGTATTTTGTTGCTAACTGGTCCACACAGACTGTGGATAAATATTATTTGGTTTGGAGAATGTCAAATTTCTCGACAAAGTGACGGTGAACCCGGGTTCATCGTAATATTCCCAGATATTCAAACCTTGATTTCTGCTTGGTTATTTGGACAAATCCAGATATCTAGGCAGCATTTTGTTGCTAACTGGTCCACACAGACTGTGGATAAATATTATTTGGTTTGGAAAATGTCAAATTTCTCGACAAAGTGACGGTGAACCCGGGTTCATCGTAATATTCCCAGATATTCAAACCTTGATCTCTGCTTGGTTATTTGGACAAATCCAGATATCTAGGCAGCATTTTGTTGCTAACTGGTCCACACAGACTGTGGATAAATATTATTTGGTTTGGAGAATATCAAATTTCTCGATAAAGTGACGGTGAACCCGGGTTCATCGTAATATTCACAGATATTCAAACCTTGATTTCTGCTTGGTTATTTGGACAAATCCAGATATCTAGGCAGCATTTTGTTGCTAACTGGTCCACACAGACTGTGGATAAATATTATTTGGTTTATAGAGAGTGTCAAATTTCTCGATAAAGTGACGGTGAACCCGGGTTCATCGTAATATTCCCAGATATTCAAACCTTGATATCTGCTTGGTTATTTGGACAAATCCAGATATCTATGCAGTATTTTGTTGCTAACTGGTCCACACAGACTGTGGATAAATATTATTTGGTTTGGAGAATGTCAAATTTCTCGACAAAGTGACGGTGAACCCGGGTTCATCGTAATATTCCCAGATATTCAAACCTTGATATCTGCTTGGTTATTTGGACAAATCCAGATATCTAGGCAGCATTTTGTTGCTAACTGGTCCACACAGACTGTGGATAAATATTATTTGGTTTGGAGAATGTCATATTTCTCCAAAAAGTGACGGTGAACCCGGGTTCATCGTAATATTCCCAGATATTCAAACCTTGATTTCTGCTTGGTTATTTGGACAAATCCAGATATCTAGGCAGCATTTTGTTGCTAACTGGTCCACACAGACTGTGGATAAATATTATTTGGTTTGGAGAATGTCAAATTTCTCGATAAAGTGACGGTGAACCCGGGTTCATCGTAATATTCCCAGATATTCAAACCTTGATCTCTGCTTGGTTATTTGGACAAATCCAGATATCTAGGCAGCATTTTGTTGCTAACTGGTCCACACAGACTGTGGATAAATATTATTTGGTTTATAGAGAGTGTCAAATTTCTCGATAAAGTGACGGTGAACCCGGGTTCATCGTAATATTCCCAGATATTCAAACCTTGATATCTGCTTGGTTATTTGGACAAATCCAGATATCTATGCAGTATTTTGTTGCTAACTGGTCCACACAGACTGTGGATAAATATTATTTGGTTTGGAGAATGTCAAATTTCTCCAAAAAGTGACGGTGAACCCGGGTTCATCGTAATATTCCCAGATATTCAAACCTTGAAATCTGCTTGGTTATTTGGACAAATCCAGATATCTATGCAGCATTTTGTTGCTAACTGGTCCACACAGACTGTGGATAAATATTATTTGGTTTGGAGAATGTCAAATTTCTCGACAAAGTGACGGTGAACCCGGGTTCATCGTAATATTCCCAGATATTCAAACCTTGATTTCTGCTTGGTTATTTGGACAAATCCAGATATCTATGCAGTATTTTGTTGCTAACTGGTCCACACAGACTGTGGATAAATATTATTTGGTTTGGAGAATCTCAAATTTCTCGATAAAGTGACGGTGAACCCGGGTTCATCGTAATATTCCCAGATATTCAAACCTTGATATCTGCTTGGTTATTTGGACAAATCCAGATATCTATGCAGTATTTTGTTGCTAACTGGTCCACACAGACTGTGGATAAATATTATTTGGTTTGGAGAATATCAAATTTCTCGATAAAGTGACGGTGAACCCGGGTTCATCGTAATATTCACAGATATTCAAACCTTGATTTCTGCTTGGTTATTTGGACAAATCCAGATATCTAGGCAGCATTTTGTTGCTAACTGGTCCACACAGACTGTGGATAAATATTATTTGGTTTATAGAGAGTGTCAAATTTCTCGATAAAGTGACGGTGAACCCGGGTTCATCGTAATATTCCCAGATATTCAAACCTTGATATCTGCTTGGTTATTTGGACAAATCCAGATATCTATGCAGTATTTTGTTGCTAACTGGTCCACACAGACTGTGGATAAATATTATTTGGTTTGGAAAATGTCAAATTTCTCGACAAAGTGACGGTGAACCCGGGTTCATCGTAATATTCCCAGATATTCAAACCTTGATTTCTGCTTGGTTATTTGGACAAATCCAAATATCTAGGCAGCATTTTGTTGCTAACTGGTCCACACAGACTGTGGATAAATATTATTTGGTTTGGAGAATGTCAAATTTCTCGACAAAGTGACGGTGAACCCGGGTTCATCGTAATATTCCCAGATATTCAAACCTTGATATCTGCTTGGTTATTTGGACAAATCCAGATATCTAGGCAGCATTTTGTTGCTAACTGGTCCACACAGACTGGATAAATATTATTTGGTGTGGAGAATGTCATATTTCTCCAAAAAGTGACGGTGAACCCGGGTTCATCGTAATATTCCCAGATATTCAAACCTTGATTTCTGCTTGGTTATTTGGACAAATCCAGATATCTAGGCAGCATTTTGTTGCTAACTGGTCCACACAGACTGTGGATAAATATTATTTGGTTTGGAGAATGTCAAATTTCTCGATAAAGTGACGGTGAACCCGGGTTCATCGTAATATTCCCAGATATTCAAACCTTGATCTCTGCTTGGTTATTTGGACAAATCCAGATATCTAGGCAGCATTTTGTTGCTAACTGGTCCACACAGACTGTGGATAAATATTATTTGGTTTATAGAGAGTGTCAAATTTCTCGATAAAGTGACGGTGAACCCGGGTTCATCGTAATATTCCCAGATATTCAAACCTTGATATCTGCTTGGTTATTTGGACAAATCCAGATATCTAGGCAGCATTTTGTTGCTAACTGGTCCACACAGACTGTGGATAAATATTATTTGGTTTGGAGAATGTCAAATTTCTCGACAAAGTGACGGTGAACCCGGGTTCATCGTAATATTCCCAGATATTCAAACCTTGAAATCTGCTTGGTTATTTGGACAAATCCAGATATCTATGCAGCATTTTGTTGCTAACTGGTCCACACAGACTGTGGATAAATATTATTTGGTTTGGAAAATGTCAAATTTCTCGACAAAGTGACGGTGAACCCGGGTTCATCGTAATATTCCCAGATATTCAAACCTTGATTTCTGCTTGGTTATTTGGACAAATCCAGATATCTATGCAGTATTTTGTTGCTAACTGGTCCACACAGACTGTGGATAAATATTATTTGGTTTGGAGAATGTCAAATTTCTCGACAAAGTGACGGTGAACCCGGGTTCATCGTAATATTCCCAGATATTCAAACCTTGAAATCTGATTGGTTATTTGGACAAATCCAGATATCTAGGCAGCATTTTGTTGCTAACTGGTCCACACAGACTGTGGATAAATATTATTTGGTTTGGAGAATGTCATATTTCTCCAAAAAGTGACGGTGAACCCGGGTTCATCGTAATATTCCCAGATATTCAAACCTTGATTTCTGCTTGGTTATTTGGACAAATCCAGATATCTAGGCAGCATTTTGTTGCTAACTGGTCCACACAGACTGTGGATAAATATTATTTGGTTTGGAGAATGTCAAATTTCTCGATAAAGTGACGGTGAACCCGGGTTCATCGTAATATTCCCAGATATTCAAACCTTGATTTCTGCTTGGTTATTTGGACAAATCCAGATATCTATGCAGCATTTTGTTGCTAACTGGTCCACACAGACTGTGGATAAATATTATTTGGTTTGGAGAATGTCATATTTCTCCAAAAAGTGACGGTGAACCCGGGTTCATCGTAATATTCCCAGATATTCAAACCTTGATCTCTGCTTGGTTATTTGGACAAATCCAGATATCTAGGCAGCATTTTGTTGCTAACTGGTCCACACAGACTGTGGATAAATATTATTTGGTTTATAGAGAGTGTCAAATTTCTCGATAAAGTGACGGTGAACCCGGGTTCATCGTAATATTCCCAGATATTCAAACCTTGAAATCTGATTGGTTATTTGGACAAATCCAGATATCTATGCAGCATTTTGTTGCTAACTGGTCCACACAGACTGTGGATAAATATTATTTGGTTTGGAAAATGTCAAATTTCTCGACAAAGTGACGGTGAACCCGGGTGCATCGTAATATTTCCAAATATTCAAACCTTGATATCTGCTTGGTTATTTGGACAAATCCAGATATCTATGCAGTATTTTGTTGCTAACTGGTCCACACAGACTGTGGATAAATATTATTTGGTTTGGAGAATGTCAAATTTCTCGACAAAGTGACGGTGAACCCGGGTTCATCGTAATATTCCCAGATATTCAAACCTTGATTTCTGCTTGGTTATTTGGACAAATCCAGATATCTAGGCAGCATTTTGTTGCTAACTGGTCCACACAGACTGTGGATAAATATTATTTGGTTTGGAAAATGTCAAATTTCTCGACAAAGTGACGGTGAACCCGGGTTCATCGTAATATTCCCAGATATTCAAACCTTGAAATCTGCTTGGTTATTTGGACAAATCCAAATATCTAGGCAGCATTTTGTTGCTAACTGGTCCACACAGACTGTGGATAAATATTATTTGGTTTGGAAAATGTCAAATTTCTCGACAAAGTGACGGTGAACCCGGGTTCATCGTAATATTCCCAGATATTCAAACCTTGATATCTGCTTGGTTATTTGGACAAATCCAGATATCTATGCAGTATTTTGTTGCTAACTGGTCCACACAGACTGTGGATAAATATTATTTGGTTTGGAGAATATCAAATTTCTCGACAAAGTGACGGTGAACCCAGGTTCATCGTAATATTCCCAGATATTCAAACCTTGATATCTGCTTGGTTATTTGGACAAATCCAGATATCTAGGCAGCATTTTGTTGCTAACTGGTCCACACAGACTGTGGATAAATATTATTTGGTTTGGAGAATGTCAAATTTCTCGACAAAGTGACGGTGAACCCGGGTTCATCGTAATATTCCCAGATATTCAAACCTTGATTTCTGCTTGGTTATTTGGACAAATCCAGATATCTAGGCAGCATTTTGTTGCTAACTGGTCCACACAGACTGTGGATAAATATTATTTGGTTTGGAGAATATCAAATTTCTCGATAAAGTGACGGTGAACCCGGGTTCATCGTAATATTCCCAGATATTCAAACCTTGAAATCTGCTTGGTTATTTGGACAAATCCAAATATCTAGGCAGCATTTTGTTGCTAACTGGTCCACACAGACTGTGGATAAATATTATTTGGTTTGGAGAATATCAAATTTCTCGATAAAGTGACGGTGAACCCGGGTTCATCGTAATATTCCCAGATATTCAAACCTTGATATCTGCTTGGTTATTTGGACAAATCCAGATATCTATGCAGCATTTTGTTGCTAACTGGTCCACACAGACTGTGGATAAATATTATTTGGTTTGGAGAATATCAAATTTCTCGATAAAGTGACGGTGAACCCGGGTTCATCGTAATATTCCCAGATATTCAAACCTTGATATCTGCTTGGTTATTTGGACAAATCCAGATATCTATGCAGCATTTTGTTGCTAACTGGTCCACACAGACTGTGGATAAATATTATTTGGTTTGGAGAATGTCAAATTTCTCGACAAAGTGACGGTGAACCCGGGTTCATCGTAATATTCCCAGATATTCAAACCTTGATTTCTGCTTGGTTATTTGGACAAATCCAGATATCTATGCAGCATTTTGTTGCTAACTGGTCCACACAGACTGTGGATAAATATTATTTGGTTTGGAGAATATCAAATTTCTCGACAAAGTGACGGTGAACCCAGGTTCATCGTAATATTCCCAGATATTCAAACCTTGATATCTGCTTGGTTATTTGGACAAATCCAGATATCTAGGCAGCATTTTGTTGCTAACTGGTCCACACAGACTGTGGATAAATATTATTTGGTTTGGAGAATGTCAAATTTCTCGACAAAGTGACGGTGAACCCGGGTTCATCGTAATATTCCCAGATATTCAAACCTTGAAATCTGATTGGTTATTTGGACAAATCCAGATATCTATGCAGCATTTTGTTGCTAACTGGTCCACACAGACTGTGGATAAATATTATTTGGTTTGGAAAATGTCAAATTTCTCGACAAAGTGACGGTGAACCCGGGTTCATCGTAATATTTCCAAATATTCAAACCTTGATATCTGCTTGGTTATTTGGACAAATCCAGATATCTAGGCAGCATTTTGTTGCTAACTGGTCCACACAGACTGTGGATAAATATTATTTGGTTTGGAGAATGTCAAATTTCTCGACAAAGTGACGGTGAACCCGGGTTCATCGTAATATTCCCAGATATTCAAACCTTGATATCTGCTTGGTTATTTGGACAAATCCAGATATCTATGCAGTATTTTGTTGCTAACTGGTCCACACAGACTGTGGATAAATATTATTTGGTTTGGAGAATGTCAAATTTCTCGATAAAGTGACGGTGAACCCGGGTTCATCGTAATATTCCCAGATATTCAAACCTTGAAATCTGCTTGGTTATTTGGACAAATCCAAATATCTAGGCAGCATTTTGTTGCTAACTGGTCCACACAGACTGTGGATAAATATTATTTGGTTTGGAAAATGTCAAATTTCTCGACAAAGTGACGGTGAACCCGGGTTCATCGTAATATTCCCAGATATTCAAACCTTGATATCTGCTTGGTTATTTGGACAAATCCAGATATCTATGCAGTATTTTGTTGCTAACTGGTCCACACAGACTGTGGATAAATATTATTTGGTTTGGAGAATGTCAAATTTCTCGACAAAGTGACGGTGAACCCGGGTTCATCGTAATATTCCCAGATATTCAAACCTTGATTTCTGCTTGGTTATTTGGACAAATCCAGATATCTAGGCAGCATTTTGTTGCTAACTGGTCCACACAGACTGTGGATAAATATTATTTGGTTTGGAAAATGTCAAATTTCTCGACAAAGTGACGGTGAACCCGGGTTCATCGTAATATTCCCAGATATTCAAACCTTGATATCTGCTTGGTTATTTGGACAAATCCAGATATCTATGCAGTATTTTGTTGCTAACTGGTCCACACAGACTGTGGATAAATATTATTTGGTTTGGAGAATGTCAAATTTCTCGACAAAGTGATGGTGAACCCGGGTTCATCGTAATATTCCCAGATATTCAAACCTTGAAATCTGCTTGGTTATTTGGACAAATCCAAATATCTAGGCAGCATTTTGTTGCTAACTGGTCCACACAGACTGTGGATAAATATTATTTGGTTTGGAGAATATCAAATTTCTCGATAAAGTGACGGTGAACCCGGGTTCATCGTAATATTCCCAGATATTCAAACCTTGATATCTGCTTGGTTATTTGGACAAATCCAGATATCTATGCAGCATTTTGTTGCTAACTGGTCCACACAGACTGTGGATAAATATTATTTGGTTTGGAGAATATCAAATTTCTCGATAAAGTGACGGTGAACCCGGGTTCATCGTAATATTCCCAGATATTCAAACCTTGATATCTGCTTGGTTATTTGGACAAATCCAGATATCTATGCAGCATTTTGTTGCTAACTGGTCCACACAGACTGTGGATAAATATTATTTGGTTTGGAGAATGTCAAATTTCTCGACAAAGTGACGGTGAACCCGGGTTCATCGTAATATTCCCAGATATTCAAACCTTGATTTCAGCTTGGTTATTTGGACAAATCCAGATATCTATGCAGCATTTTGTTGCTAACTGGTCCACACAGACTGTGGATAAATATTATTTGGTTTGGAAAATGTCAAATTTCTCGACAAAGTGACGGTGAACCCGGGTTCATCGTAATATTCCCAGATATTCAAACCTTGAAATCTGCTTGGTTATTTGGACAAATCCAAATATCTAGGCAGCATTTTGTTGCTAACTGGTCCACACAGACTGTGGATAAATATTATTTGGTTTGGAAAATGTCAAATTTCTCGACAAAGTGACGGTGAACCCGGGTTCATCGTAATATTCCCAGATATTCAAACCTTGATATCTGCTTGGTTATTTGGACAAATCCAGATATCTATGCAGTATTTTGTTGCTAACTGGTCCACACAGACTGTGGATAAATATTATTTGGTTTGGAGAATGTCAAATTTCTCGACAAAGTGACGGTGAACCCGGGTTCATCGTAATATTCCCAGATATTCAAACCTTGATTTCTGCTTGGTTATTTGGACAAATCCAGATATCTATGCAGCATTTTGTTGCTAACTGGTCCACACAGACTGTGGATAAATATTATTTGGTTTGGAGAATGTCAAATTTCTCGACAAAGTGACGGTGAACCCGGGTTCATCGTAATATTCCCAGATATTCAAACCTTGATATCTGCTTGGTTATTTGGACAAATCCAGATATCTATGCAGTATTTTGTTGCTAACTGGTCCACACAGACTGTGGATAAATATTATTTGGTTTGGAGAATGTCAAATTTCTCGACAAAGTGACGGTGAACCCGGGTTCATCGTAATATTCCCAGATATTCAAACCTTGATTTCTGCTTGGTTATTTGGACAAATCCAGATATCTAGGCAGCATTTTGTTGCTAACTGGTCCACACAGACTGTGGATAAATATTATTTGGTTTGGAGAATGTCAAATTTCTCGACAAAGTGACGGTGAACCCGGGTTCATCGTAATATTCCCAGATATTCAAACCTTGATATCTGCTTGGTTATTTGGACAAATCCAGATATCTATGCAGTATTTTGTTGCTAACTGGTCCACACAGACTGTGGATAAATATTATTTGGTTTGGAGAATATCAAATTTCTCGATAAAGTGACGGTGAACCCGGGTTCATCGTAATATTCCCAGATATTCAAACCTTGAAATCTGCTTGGTTATTTGGACAAATCCAAATATCTAGGCAGCATTTTGTTGCTAACTGGTCCACACAGACTGTGGATAAATATTATTTGGTTTGGAAAATGTCAAATTTCTCGACAAAGTGACGGTGAACCCGGGTTCATCGTAATATTCCCAGATATTCAAACCTTGATATCTGCTTGGTTATTTGGACAAATCCAGATATCTATGCAGCATTTTGTTGCTAACTGGTCCACACAGACTGTGGATAAATATTATTTGGTTTGGAGAATGTCAAATTTCTCGACAAAGTGACGGTGAACCCGGGTTCATCGTAATATTCCCAGATATTCAAACCTTGATTTCTGCTTGGTTATTTGGACAAATCCAGATATCTAGGCAGCATTTTGTTGCTAACTGGTCCACACAGACTGTGGATAAATATTATTTGGTTTGGAGAATGTCAAATTTCTCGACAAAGTGACGGTGAACCCGGGTTCATCGTAATATTCCCAGATATTCAAACCTTGATTTCTGCTTGGTTATTTGGACAAATCCAAATATCTAGGCAGCATTTTGTTGCTAACTGGTCCACACAGACTGTGGATAAATATTATTTGGTTTGGAAAATGTCAAATTTCTCGACAAAGTGACGGTGAACCCGGGTTCATCGTAATATTCCCAGATATTCAAACCTTGATCTCTGCTTGGTTATTTGGACAAATCCAGATATCTATGCAGTATTTTGTTGCTAACTGGTCCACACAGACTGTGGATAAATATTATTTGGTTTGGAGAATGTCAAATTTCTCGACAAAGTGATGGTGAACCCGGGTTCATCGTAATATTCCCAGATATTCAAACCTTGATATCTGCTTGGTTATTTGGACAAATCCAGATATCTATGCAGCATTTTGTTGCTAACTGGTCCACACAGACTGTGGATAAATATTATTTGGTTTGGAGAATGTCAAATTTCTCGACAAAGTGACGGTGAACCCGGGTTCATCGTAATATTCCCAGATATTCAAACCTTGATTTCTGCTTGGTTATTTGGACAAATCCAAATATCTAGGCAGCATTCTGTTGCTAACTGGTCCACACAGACTGTGGATAAATATTATTTGGTTTGGAGAATCTCAAATTTCTCGACAAAGTGACGGTGAACCCGGGTTCATTGTAATATTCCCAGATATTCAAACCTTGATATCTGCTTGGTTATTTGGACAAATCCAGATATCTATGCAGTATTTTGTTGCTAACTGGTCCACACAGACTGTGGATAAATATTATTTGGTTTGGAGAATATCAAATTTCTCGATAAAGTGACGGTGAACCCGGGTTCATCGTAATATTCCCAGATATTCAAACCTTGAAATCTGCTTGGTTATTTGGACAAATCCAAATATCTAGGCAGCATTTTGTTGCTAACTGGTCCACACAGACTGTGGATAAATATTATTTGGTTTGGAGAATATCAAATTTCTCGATAAAGTGACGGTGAACCCGGGTTCATCGTAATATTCCCAGATATTCAAACCTTGATATCTGCTTGGTTATTTGGACAAATCCAGATATCTATGCAGCATTTTGTTGCTAACTGGTCCACACAGACTGTGGATAAATATTATTTGGTTTGGAGAATATCAAATTTCTCGATAAAGTGACGGTGAACCCGGGTTCATCGTAATATTCCCAGATATTCAAACCTTGATATCTGCTTGGTTATTTGGACAAATCCAGATATCTATGCAGCATTTTGTTGCTAACTGGTCCACACAGACTGTGGATAAATATTATTTGGTTTGGAGAATGTCAAATTTCTCGACAAAGTGACGGTGAACCCGGGTTCATCGTAATATTCCCAGATATTCAAACCTTGATTTCAGCTTGGTTATTTGGACAAATCCAGATATCTAGGCAGCATTTTGTTGCTAACTGGTCCACACAGACTGTGGATAAATATTATTTGGTTTGGAGAATATCAAATTTCTCGATAAAGTGACGGTGAACCCAGGTTCATCGTAATATTCCCAGATATTCAAACCTTGATATCTGCTTGGTCATTTGGACAAATCCAGATATCTAGGCAGCATTTTGTTGCTAACTGGTCCACACAGACTGTGGATAAATATTATTTGGTTTGGAAAATGTCAAATTTCTCGATAAAGTGACGGTGAACCCGGGTTCATCGTAATATTCCCAGATATTCAAACCTTGAAATCTGCTTGGTTATTTGGACAAATCCAGATATCTAGGCAGCATTTTGTTGCTAACTGGTCCACACAGACTGTGGATAAATATTATTTGGTTTGGAGAATGTCAAATTTCTCGATAAAGTGACGGTGAACCCGGGTTCATCGTAATATTCCCAGATATTCAAACCTTGATCTCTGCTTGGTTATTTGGACAAATCCAGATATCTAGGCAGCATTTTGTTGCTAACTGGTCCACACAGACTGTGGATAAATATTATTTGGTTTATAGAGAGTGTCAAATTTCTCGATAAAGTGACGGTGAACCCGGGTTCATCGTAATATTCCCAGATATTCAAACCTTGATATCTGCTTGGTTATTTGGACAAATCCAAATATCTATGCAGTATTTTGTTGCTAACTGGTCCACACAGACTGTGGATAAATATTATTTGGTTTGGAGAATGTCAAATTTCTCGACAAAGTGACGGTGAACCCGGGTTCATCGTAATATTCCCAGATATTCAAACCTTGATTTCTGCTTGGTTATTTGGACAAATCCAGATATCTATGCAGTATTTTGTTGCTAACTGGTCCACACAGACTGTGGATAAATATTATTTGGTTTGGAGAATGTCAAATTTCTCGACAAAGTGACGGTGAACCCGGGTTCATCGTAATATTCCCAGATATTCAAACCTTGAAATCTGATTGGTTATTTGGACAAATCCAGATATCTATGCAGCATTTTGTTGCTAACTGGTCCACACAGACTGTGGATAAATATTATTTGGTTTGGAAAATGTCAAATTTCTCGACAAAGTGACGGTGAACCCGGGTTCATCGTAATATTTCCAAATATTCAAACCTTGATATCTGCTTGGTTATTTGGACAAATCCAGATATCTAGGCAGCATTTTGTTGCTAACTGGTCCACACAGACTGTGGATAAATATTATTTGGTTTGGAGAATATCAAATTTCTCGATAAAGTGACGGTGAACCCGGGTTCATCGTAATATTCCCAGATATTCAAACCTTGATTTCTGCTTGGTTATTTGGACAAATCCAGATATCTATGCAGCATTTTGTTGCTAACTGGTCCACACAGACTGTGGATAAATATTATTTGGTTTGGAGAATATCAAATTTCTCGATAAAGTGACGGTGAACCCGGGTTCATCGTAATATTCCCAGATATTCAAACCTTGATATCTGCTTGGTTATTTGGACAAATCCAGATATCTATGCAGCATTTTGTTGCTAACTGGTCCACACAGACTGTGGATAAATATTATTTGGTTTGGACAATGTCAAATTTCTCGACAAAGTGACGGTGAACCCGGGTGCATCGTAATATTCCCAGATATTCAAACCTTGATATCTGCTTGGTTATTTGGACAAATCCAAATATCTAGGCAGCATTTTGTTGCTAACTGGTCCACACAGACTGTGGATAAATATTATTTGGTTTGGAGAATGTCAAATTTCTCGACAAAGTGACGGTGAACCCGGGTTCATCGTAATATTCCCAGATATTCAAACCTTGAAATCTGATTGGTTATTTGGACAAATCCAGATATCTATGCAGCATTTTGTTGCTAACTGGTCCACACAGACTGTGGATAAATATTATTTGGTTTGGAAAATGTCAAATTTCTCGACAAAGTGACGGTGAACCCGGGTTCATCGTAATATTTCCAAATATTCAAACCTTGATATCTGCTTGGTTATTTGGACAAATCCAGATATCTAGGCAGCATTTTGTTGCTAACTGGTCCACACAGACTGTGGATAAATATTATTTGGTTTGGAGAATGTCAAATTTCTCGACAAAGTGACGGTGAACCCGGGTTCATCGTAATATTCACAGATATTCAAACCTTGATTTCTGCTTGGTTATTTGGACAAATCCAGATATCTAGGCAGCATTTTGTTGCTAACTGGTCCACACAGACTGTGGATAAATATTATTTGGTTTGGAAAATGTCAAATTTCTCGATAAAGTGACGGTGAACCCGGGTTCATCGTAATATTCCCAGATATTCAAACCTTGCTTTCTGCTTGGTTATTTGGACAAATCCAAATATCTAGGCAGCATTTTGTTGCTAACTGGTCCACACAGACTGTGGATAAATATTATTTGGTTTGGAGAATATCAAATTTCTCGATAAAGTGACGGTGAACCCGGGTTCATCGTAATATTCCCAGATATTCAAACCTTGATTTCTGCTTGGTTATTTGGACAAATCCAGATATCTATGCAGCATTTTGTTGCTAAGTGGTCCACACAGACTGTGGATAAATATTATTTGGTTTGGAGAATGTCAAATTTCTCGACAAAGTGACGGTGAACCCGGGTTCATCGTAATATTCCCAGATATTCAAACCTTGATATCTGCTTGGTTATTTGGACAAATCCAAATATCTAGGCAGCATTTTGTTGCTAACTGGTCCACACAGACTGTGGATAAATATTATTTGGTTTGGAGAATGTCAAATTTCTCGACAAAGTGACGGTGAACCCGGGTTCATCGTAATATTCCCAGATATTCAAACCTTGATATCTGCTTGGTTATTTGGACAAATCCAAATATCTAGGCAGCATTTTGTTGCTAACTGGTCCACACAGACTGTGGATAAATATTATTTGGTTTGGAGAATGTCAAATTTCTCGACAAAGTGACGGTGAACCCGGGTTCATCGTAATATTCCCAGATATTCAAACCTTGATTTCTGCTGGGTTATTTGGACAAATCCAGATATCTATGCAGCATTTTGTTGCTAACTGGTCCACACAGACTGGGGATAAATATTATTTGGTTTGGAAAATGTCAAATTTCTCGACAAAGTGACGGTGAACCCGGGTTCATCGTAATATTCCCAGATATTCAAACCTTGATATCTGCTTGGTTATTTGGACAAATCCAGATATCTATGCAGTATTTTGTTGCTAACTGGTCCACACAGACTGTGGATAAATATTATTTGGTTTGGAGAATGTCAAATTTCTCGACAAAGTGACGGTGAACCCGGGTTCATCGTAATATTCCCAGATATTCAAACCTTGATATCTGCTTGGTTATTTGGACAAATCCAAATATCTAGGCAGCATTTTGTTGCTAACTGGTCCACACAGACTGTGGATAAATATTATTTGGTTTGGAGAATATCAAATTTCTCGATAAAGTGACGGTGAACCCGGGTTCATCGTAATATTCCCAGATATTCAAACCTTGATATCTGCTTGGTTATTTGGACAAATCCAGATATCTATGCAGCATTTTGTTGCTAACTGGTCCACACAGACTGTGGATAAATATTATTTGGTTTGGAGAATATCAAATTTCTCGATAAAGTGACGGTGAACCCGGGTTCATCGTAATATTCCCAGATATTCAAACCTTGATTTCTGCTTGGTTATTTGGACAAATCCAAATATCTAGGCAGCATTTTGTTGCTAACTGGTCCACACAGACTGTGGATAAATATTATTTGGTTTGGAGAATGTCAAATTTCTCGATAAAGTGACGGTGAACCCCCGGGTTCATCGTAATATTCCCAGATATTCAAACCTTGATATCTGCTTGGTTATTTGGACAAATCCAGATATCTAGGCAGCATTTTGTTGCTAACTGGTCCACACAGACTGTGGATAAATATTATTTGGTTTGGAGAATATCAAATTTCTCGATAAAGTGACGGTGAACCCGGGTTCATCGTAATATTCCCAGATATTCAAACCTTGATATCTGCTTGGTTATATGGACAAATCCAGATATCTATGCAGCATTTTGTTGCTAACTGGTCCACACAGACTGTGGATAAATATTATTTGGTTTGGAGAATGTCAAATTTCTCGATAAAGTGACGGTGAACCCCCGGGTTCATCGTAATATTCCCAGATATTCAAACCTTGATATCTGCTTGGTTATTTGGACAAATCCAGATATCTAGGCAGCATTTTGTTGCTAACTGGTCCACACAGACTGTGGATAAATATTATTTGGTTTGGAGAATGTCAAATTTCTCGATAAAGTGACGGTGAACCCCCGGGTTCATCGTAATATTCCCAGATATTCAAACCTTGATATCTGCTTGGTTATTTGGACAAATCCAGATATCTAGGCAGCATTTTGTTGCTAACTGGTCCACACAGACTGTGGATAAATATTATTTGGTTTGGAGAATGTCAAATTTCTCGACAAAGTGACGGTGAACCCGGGTTCATCGTAATATTCCCAGATATTCAAACCTTGATTTCTGCTTGGTTATTTGGACAAATCCAGATATCTATGCAGCATTTTGTTGCTAACTGGTCCACACAGACTGTGGATAAATATTATTTGGTTTGGAGAATGTCAAATTTCTCGACAAAGTGACGGTGAACCCGGGTTCATCGTAATATTCCCAGATATTCAAACCTTGATATCTGCTTGGTTATTTGGACAAATCCAAATATCTAGGCAGCATTTTGTTGCTAACTGGTCCACACAGACTGTGGATAAATATTATTTGGTTTGGAGAATGTCAAATTTCTCGACAAAGTGACGGTGAACCCGGGTTCATCGTAATATTGCCAGATATTCAAACCTTGATATCTGCTTGGTTATTTGGACAAATCCAAATATCTAGGCAGCATTTTGTTGCTAACTGGTCCACACAGACTGTGGATAAATATTATTTGGTTTGGAGAATGTCAAATTTCTCGAGAAAGTGACGGTGAACCCGGGTTCATCGTAATATTCCCAGATATTCAAACCTTGATTTCTGCTGGGTTATTTGGACAAATCCAGATATCTATGCAGCATTTTGTTGCTAACTGGTCCACACAGACTGTGGATAAATATTATTTGGTTTGGAAAATGTCAAATTTCTCGACAAAGTGACGGTGAACCCGGGTTCATCGTAATATTCCCAGATATTCAAACCTTGATTTCTGCTTGGTTATTTGGACAAATCCAGATATCTATGCAGTATTTTGTTGCTAACTGGTCCACACAGACTGTGGATAAATATTATTTGGTTTGGAGAATGTCAAATTTCTCGACAAAGTGACGGTGAACCCGGGTTCATCGTAATATTCCCAGATATTCAAACCTTGATTTCTGCTTGGTTATTTGGACAAATCCAGATATCTAGGCAGCATTTTGTTGCTAACTGGTCCACACAGACTGTGGATAAATATTATTTGGTTTGGAGAATGTCAAATTTCTCGACAAAGTGACGGTGAACCCGGGTTCATCGTAATATTCCCAGATATTCAAACCTTGATTTCTGCTTGGTTATTTGGACAAATCCAAATATCTAGGCAGCATTCTGTTGCTAACTGGTCCACACAGACTGTGGATAAATATTATTTGGTTTGGAGAATCTCAAATTTCTCGATAAAGTGACGGTGAACCCGGGTTCATCGTAATATTCCCAGATATTCAAACCTTGATATCTGCTTGGTTATTTGGACAAATCCAGATATCTATGCAGTATTTTGTTGCTAACTGGTCCACACAGACTGTGGATAAATATTATTTGGTTTGGAGAATATCAAATTTCTCGATAAAGTGACGGTGAACCCGGGTTCATCGTAATATTCCCAGATATTCAAACCTTGAAATCTGCTTGGTTAATTGGACAAATCCAAATATCTAGGCAGCATTTTGTTGCTAACTGGTCCACACAGACTGTGGATAAATATTATTTGGTTTGGAGAATATCAAATTTCTCGATAAAGTGACGGTGAACCCGGGTTCATCGTAATATTCCCAGATATTCAAACCTTGATTTCTGCTTGGTTATTTGGACAAATCCAGATATCTATGCAGCATTTTGTTGCTAACTGGTCCACACAGACTGTGGATAAATATTATTTGGTTTGGAGAATATCAAATTTCTCGATAAAGTGACGGTGAACCCGGGTTCATCGTAATATTCCCAGATATTCAAACTTTGATATCTGCTTGGTTATTTGGACAAATCCAGATATCTATGCAGCATTTTGTTGCTAACTGGTCCACACAGACTGTGGATAAATATTATTTGGTTTGGAGAATGTCAAATTTCTCGACAAAGTGACGGTGAACCCGGGTGCATCGTAATATTCCCAGATATTCAAACCTTGATATCTGCTTGGTTATTTGGACAAATCCAAATATCTAGGCAGCATTTTGTTGCTAACTGGTCCACACAGACTGTGGATAAATATTATTTGGTTTGGAGAATGTCAAATTTCTCGACAAAGTGACGGTGAACCCGGGTTCATCGTAATATTCCCAGATATTCAAACCTTGAAATCTGATTGGTTATTTGGACAAATCCAGATATCTATGCAGCATTTTGTTGCTAACTGGTCCACACAGACTGTGGATAAATATTATTTGGTTTGGAAAATGTCAAATTTCTCGACAAAGTGACGGTGAACCCGGGTTCATCGTAATATTTCCAAATATTCAAACCTTGATATCTGCTTGGTTATTTGGACAAATCCAGATATCTAGGCAGCATTTTGTTGCTAACTGGTCCACACAGACTGTGGATAAATATTATTTGGTTTGGAGAATGTCAAATTTCTCGACAAAGTGACGGTGAACCCGGGTTCATCGTAATATTCACAGATATTCAAACCTTGATTTCTGCTTGGTTATTTGGACAAATCCAGATATCTAGGCAGCATTTTGTTGCTAACTGGTCCACACAGACTGTGGATAAATATTATTTGGTTTGGAAAATGTCAAATTTCTCGATAAAGTGACGGTGAACCCGGGTTCATCGTAATATTCCCAGATATTCAAACCTTGATTTCTGCTTGGTTATTTGGACAAATCCAAATATCTAGGCAGCATTTTGTTGCTAACTGGTCCACACAGACTGTGGATAAATATTATTTGGTTTGGAGAATGTCAAATTTCTCGACAAAGTGACGGTGAACCCGGGTTCATCGTAATATTCCCAGATATTCAAACCTTGATTTCTGCTTGGTTATTTGGACAAATCCAGATATCTATGCAGCATTTTGTTGCTAACTGGTCCACACAGACTGTGGATAAATATTATTTGGTTTGGAGAATGTCAAATTTCTCGACAAAGTGACGGTGAACCCGGGTTCATCGTAATATTCCCAGATATTCAAACCTTGATATCTGCTTGGTTATTTGGACAAATCCAAATATCTAGGCAGCATTTTGTTGCTAACTGGTCCACACAGACTGTGGATAAATATTATTTGGTTTGGAGAATGTCAAATTTCTCGACAAAGTGACGGTGAACCCGGGTTCATCGTAATATTCCCAGATATTCAAACCTTGATTTCTGCTGGGTTATTTGGACAAATCCAGATATCTATGCAGCATTTTGTTGCTAACTGGTCCACACAGACTGTGGATAAATATTATTTGGTTTGGAGAATGTCAAATTTCTCGACAAAGTGACGGTGAACCCGGGTTCATCGTAATATTGCCAGATATTCAAACCTTGATATCTGCTTGGTTATTTGGACAAATCCAAATATCTAGGCAGCATTTTGTTGCTAACTGGTCCACACAGACTGTGGATAAATATTATTTGGTTTGGAGAATGTCAAATTTCTCGAGAAAGTGACGGTGAACCCGGGTTCATCGTAATATTCCCAGATATTCAAACCTTGATATCTGCTTGGTTATTTGGACAAATCCAAATATCTAGGCAGCATTTTGTTGCTAACTGGTCCACACAGACTGTGGATAAATATTATTTGGTTTGGAGAATGTCAAATTTCTCGACAAAGTGACGGTGAACCCGGGTTCATCGTAATATTCACAGATATTCAAACCTTGATTTCTGCTTGGTTATTTGGACAAATCCAAATATCTAGGCAGCATTTTGTTGCTAACTGGTCCACACAGACTGTGGATAAATATTATTTGGTTTGGAGAATGTCAAATTTCTCGACAAAGTGATGGTGAACCCGGGTTCATCGTAATATTCACAGATATTCAAACCTTGATTTCTGCTTGGTTATTTGGACAAATCCAGATATCTAGGCAGCATTTTGTTGCTAACTGGTCCACACAGACTGTGGATAAATATTATTTGGTTTGGAGAATGTCAAATTTCTCGACAAAGTGACGGTGAACCCGGGTTCATCGTAATATTCCCAGATATTCAAACCTTGATTTCTGCTTGGTTATTTGGACAAATCCAAATATCTAGGCAGCATTTTGTTGCTAACTGGTCCACACAGACTGTGGATAAATATTATTTGGTTTGGAGAATGTCAAATTTCTCGACAAAGTGACGGTGAACCCGGGTTCATCGTAATATTCCCAGATATTCAAACCTTGATTTCTGCTTGGTTAGTTGGACAAATCCAGATATCTATGCAGCATTTTGTTGCTAACTGGTCCACACAGACTGTGGATAAATATTATTTGGTTTGGAGAATATCAAATTTCTCGATAAAGTGACGGTGAACCCGGGTTCAGCGTAATATTCACAGATATTGAAACCTTGAAAACCCGGGTTCAACGTAATCTTCAGAAATATTGAAACCTTAATTTCTGCTAGGTTATTTGAAGAAGGAAGATATCTATGCAGATTTGTGATGCCATTAGGTCCAGACACACATAGGATAAATATTATTTGGTTTGGAGAATGTCAAATTTCTCGATAAAATAAGGCTGAACATAAACTTCACAATATTGAAACCTTGATTTCTGCTAGGTTATTTGGACAAATTAAACTATCTATGCCAGCGATTCTCAACCTTTTTAGTCTGATGACCCCCTAATGATATCAAGCAAGTTGTGGCGATCCCCAACTAAAAACATTTTTGGGTTACTGCATTCACTGCAACTTTACTAGTATTCATTGCAATTCTTGCGATTTGATGATCTTTGCACCTGATGCATTTATGACATGCAATCATTCATTAATTAACAGAACAATTTATAATTGTTGCTGGTAATTATTTTATTAAATGGATCAGAGTACAGGATCTGGAAAAGACTATATAAGTAGGAAGATGATGGATCAAGACGCTGAGAGTGCAGACGACCAGACAATGTAGGCAAGACACCATAAAGGTCTAACAACAGTGGACAGATTGAACAAAATATAGTCTGAATATGGAATGAAAATGAGCATCAAAATGACAAAGGTACTGAAGGTAAGTAATTGAAAGCAGATAGTAGTCAGAATACACTGGAGGAAAAAAAATAGAACTGGTGAAAGAATTCGGTTACCTATAGGGAGTGTGATCACAACAGATGTCAAAGGAAAATTTATAGAAGGAGCGCAATCGGAGAAGAGGAGCGCAATAGGAAAAGAGGCGTTCTCAATAAGCAAAGGACCACTGAGAGGAAACATACACAGGAATCTGAAGATAAGAATTATAAAGATTCTGATATGGAGTGTGGTGCTGAACAGATTAGAGACATGGACCATGAGAAAATGACTTAAGAAGACTCAATCAAGGCTTTTGAAATGTGGACATGGATGAAAATGAAGAAAATTAGCTGGACAGAACACAAAACAAATGAAGAAACGAAGAAAAAATTAAAGAACATTGATATACACAATAAGAACGAGACAAAGAAACTTGATTGAGCACACTCTGAGAGGGGACAAATGAAGGGGAGGCAGAGGAAGACAAAGACAGAAATTAAGGTTTCAATAGTTCAAGGTTGTAGAAGAACAAATGAAGGGGAGGCAGAGGAAGACAAAGACAGGTAATGCTTGACTGGATGTTGATAGCTGGACATGGAAAGCTGGAAAAAGAATCCCAACAGCAAGAGGAGTGGCGACATCGGACATTTGAACCTGCCAAGGAGGCAGAGAACTAGATAAGTACAAGAAAAAGTAAAGCTTAATTTAAGTCGCTCTAGTCTAGTGCAATAGTTGGTGCATAATCATGCTTCAATAATAATTAAATATAAGAGAACTGAACAAGATGAAGAAACTTTCGCAACCCGCAGGTTGAGAACTGCTGGTCTACAGTCATCTTCAAAGCCAAAAGCCTTTCTGTCACCAAAGCACAGTTAAAAATTCACCTGTTATGTAACTCCAGGCATTATCATTTGTGCTGACAGTAAACGGTGTTAGTAAAGTAGCTTGCTACCGATGATGCTGTATATATTGTAAATAACAATTCATTGGCACTTTTGTAAAGTGCACAAGCATCAAAGGCCAAGCTCTCACAGAGCACAACAAAGCCAATAGAAAAGAAAGAGTGAAAAGAATGGCTTAGAAATCTTGAGCAAAGAACAGGATATCGTCTCAAAGAGTAAATCAGATCGAATTAAATTGAATGAGGTCAGTTTAAGATCAGCAGGTCAGACAATATTTCAACCAGTTGAAAAGCATTGAGAAGTGGCCGACTGAATAACAGCATGGGTTTGAATCTTGCCCAAGTCAGTTATTTTTTATGGACAAGGGCTTCACTCCCAATTGTTGTGCCTCAGTTTTGAACTTTTAAAGGAGGGCAACACCAAACACAATTGTATCGCATTGTATGACTGAAGTCACATTAGAAGTATTAAGGTCTTCATTACCTTGTTAAGTCTGAGTAGTCCCACAAACATTTCGATCTGGTCCTGAGTGATTCGATCGACGATCTTGCGGTTGTCACGAATAAGTTCAACGATCATCTGAGCTACATTAAGACCAATGTCACCCTGGCAGACAGAAAATGACAAATATATGTGTGTGTCTGTGATTAGAAAAAAAAAATGACAAAAGTATGTGTGTATGTTTTATAATATTGTATTTTAGCATTTGTAGTGTGCCTCTAGTAGGGTGCAGAAGCGCTGCCAGAGTGCAAGGCCCAGCGAGAAGAGACAGGTTTTGAAAAAAGCAAAAGAGGATGACAGACTGAGAGATAGAATTTTAGAGCAAACAGATGGAGAAAGAGCATTCCACAGAGAGAGACTAATTGAAACAAAGGATTGAGACTTAGTCATAGCTGTTGTAGTACGAGGAACCAATGTATGTATGTGCATGTAGATACTCGTTACTAATCTGGTGCAAAGATATGAAATATAATACTTTTAACAACCCGTTGCCAAACAATGAATTACCCTCTTTATGCATTACAGGAGAAATAAATCACTGCTGATAGTGTCAGCCCACTGCTTCGAAAGAATCCCACAATAGCTGGTTCTCTACAAACTACCTTACGGATTTCTTACCCATAAAACGAGTGCTAGCTAATAGACAACATAATTAGGGAGTCGTTAACAAATGAAAGAGGAATTCCAAAATATATTGGAATCCTGGTATAGAACCCACTGTATTAATAAAATAACCTGGCAGTCAGAGATTGATGGATCGTAAATTCTTGTTTTTCTTTCACAAGATGACCTTTATAATAATACAGATATGTTAGTCTACGGAACTTGGTATGGCTGTCAGTGGTAGCATCATAATGACCTGTCAGCCTTGTTTCTCTTTTACAAAGTGACCTTTTATCTTGCAAATTCATTACCATACCGAACTTGATATGGCCGTCAACACCATACTTCATAATGACCTTTTAGTCTATCAGACAATAAAATACGAGTAGTATTTCAACAGCACTTTCAAGATGATCTGTTTCTGCAATACCACAAATACTTACAACTTATTTTACGATGATACTTTCATGAAATATCCCAAATACTCATCAATTTCATGGGAATCTTTTTATGAAATACCCCAAATACTTACCATTTTCACGAGGATACTTACCACTTTCACAGGATCTCCTTATGAAATACCACAAGTAATTACCACTTACAAAGAGATATCTTTTATGAAATACCACAAGTACTTACCACTTTCACAGCCCTGGATATCCGTACGAAAAACCCAAAATACTTCCCATTTTCACAGGAATATCTTATCAAAACACTACAAATACTTACCACTTTCACAACAATCTGTGTCTGGAAGAATTCAATGTATTTCGCAAAATAGAGGGAGTTTTTTCGACTGTTGCCGATCATATACGTATAGAGAACATCGTAGGCTTTTTTGAACACTTTGGTTAGATGTGCCTGATCAATAGCTCCCTGGAGAGTACATTGGAGCAGGCGAACCAACAGGTCGATTACCTATAACCAAACCACAGTAACAACCACTTGAGAGGTATAAAAACACATTCCTCCTGGAGTAATGCGTCAACACGACCGAAAATTTACTCTGCAGCATGGAAGAAAAAAGATTCATGCTAATCAAGTGCGGGAATCAAATGCGCTGAAAAGGTCATAGCTCCAGTACAAAGCACTGCACTACGACACAAGTTTGATTCATTGTTTCCTCCCAATGCCAATTTAAAGACAATAAAAATAAGAACAATATTTGTTACATGCATGTATATACATAAATAAATATATATGTGCATAAATATATATGTGCATGTATATACATAAATAAATATATATGTGCATAAATATATATGTGCATAAATATATATATATATATATATATATATATAGATATGCGCGAGGTGTTGCACTTCCCACTGCAGATCTCCCTTAGGGTCGTGTCTTTGTATGGGATTGACACCCTATGGAAACTCTGTTCATGGGGACTTGGCAGTTCCATCTGCCCACACCACTATAACACAGCACCTGATCCTTTTATGTTATTCCAACTAAATGGAATATGGAACACGGCAATAATCCACCTCCCTGGCATGACCATCTCTCATTTCCATCTGTTCCTTAAGACTACCATCCTCCGCTGGCCTGGCTGGGACGTCACTATAGAATCTTGAAGGCACTATATATAAATTGATTGATTGATTGATCGATTGATTGAGATGAGGTACTACAGTACCAATCTTTCTTGCCACCTCAACCTAATATTTAGGATTTCAAACGCCACCCATTTTGGATGAGATCATAGATCACCATATCGCAACTAATATACAAATTAAAAATCTGACTACATCATTTAATAAAATAAATAAAATACAAATTCAATTAGATATCTTTACTGATGGAGTATAATTGCTCACCCGAAGGTTCCTCATCAGCTTCTGCCTTTCCTTAGTAGCTACTCCAAGGACAATCATAAAATCACGTAGTTCCTCAAGCGCCTAAACAAAATATAAATCTCGTGCTGTACGAAACAACTTGACTATTAGATCATAAGCAAGTAAATTGCAACAGCAGCAATTGAAATCACATAATTTTAATTTTAACAATAATTACAATTTTAACAGTTATAATA
The DNA here is from genome assembly GCA_959347315.1 of Bimastos eiseni. Classification (NCBI taxonomy): domain Eukaryota; kingdom Metazoa; phylum Annelida; class Clitellata; order Crassiclitellata; family Lumbricidae; genus Bimastos; species Bimastos eiseni. The sequence goes on from OY365821.1 coordinate 5,174,642, forward strand.
ACTTGAAATAAAACCAACAATGGAAGACAGCTTCAACATGAGTACTTTCTCAAGAGAGGCACCAGTTTGACTAAAATTTTGAGAATACTAGATCAGATAAAAATCTATTGCAAAACAAAACCCTAGCAGGCAAATTAGCCAACAATGCTTATCACCTTTCAGTTATAGTACAACAACATACCACTGTAACTTTATGTGTCTTTTTGGCATTGAGAATCTTTCCTTCTTGCCTCTGAAAATAGAAAAGAATTGTGGATGCATTTGCAAAAACAATGACACTAAAACAAATATTATGGCAAATATAACAATCTAAAGGTATGAATTCCAACACTTCACGGTCACTAGCAAAGCAACTGAGAGAGGTGATCCATAAAAGAACACAGCTGATCAATTCAAACTCACAGTTTAATAGCAAAATTGAAGTACTACAAAATATTATTCAATGAAACAATTTGACTGAATTGGAATGCTTACATCCTTGATTAGGTTGAGAAGAAACGGAACCATCCCAGTGACGTAGTTAAACGAGTTCAGGTGCTGATCCTCGACTCTCTGAATAGTGTAGGCATCATGGTACATCTTCTCGCCACTCGCAGAGATCTGGACAAAGAATCCCGTCGCAATTCAGTCACGACAACAACAATACAACATAAATCACATGATGACAACAAGCAACATAAGTCACATAATGACATAATGCAACATAAGTCACATGATGACAACATGCAACATAAGTCACATGACGACATAATGAAACAGAGTTATATGATGACAACAATACAACATAAATCACAACATGCAACATACTGCTGCATATATTCTCTTGGCTCCATTCATAACATTCAGCTTAGCACTTTGAAATTATGCTCTGGCTTCGGCAACTGATTTCACGTTAGATGATAACATATGCGTGAGTCTTTACAAAGTGCTTTGTTAAAACAAGAATTCTGATACAGTGCAAACATAGATGCTCATTTAAGTTCACTGTAAAAATGATCCTGCTAAACTCTGCCACTGTCCCATTCTGCCAGAGCCAGTCCAAAGCCTTGATTAAAGGGAGGGCAACGCTAATGATAATTGCTATCACAGTGTCATGAAACAGAAACTATAATTGGTAATTAGTAAGACCTTTCTGAGCGATGCGCCATCCCACCGCAGGCTCTTCATCGAGTCACCTCTCTCATCACGGGCTTCCCTGAGCTGGCGACGCAAGTACTCCTCGTCTACAAATCACATATTTACACGCAACACTTCAACGATGAGCTGCACTGGCTTCCCGTCACTTTTAGTGCACTCATGTCATTAAATTGTCAAATGCTGAGTTGCTGACACAATAGTCTATGTTAGCATTTCAATTTCAGAGTCTCGACAGACTATCTCAGTCAAGTAAATGGAACATTTGAGTTTTATCTAGACTGCAAGATCTGAAATTTTATAAATCAAAAAAAAATAATGCATGCAACTAAGAATCATGCTATACCACCTACAGTAACTTTAGCACCTTGTTCATTAGGAATTTTCAAAATGAAACTCTGTTGCCTAACTCCAAAGACATTGTCCGCATCATAAAAACACCTTCAGCGAATAACATTGAGCATCTAGACCATAATATGTGTCTGCCATATTTCGGAAAGCAAATGTCACGGCTCTCCAGCAAACGGCAGACAGAAACAATTAAAGGCCTGCCAACGAGTCTGACCTCTAAGTGCGTGCAACCAGTAACCGGTGATGACGTGCTCGATACGCGAGTAGCTCTCGTACTGGATCTCGTCCGCTTCCTGTTAGCCAAACAACAGTGTTACAGAATCTAAGCTATCAATCAATCAACCAACCAAACAATCAATCACTTCATCAATCACTCAATCAATCAATCAGTGCAATTTATATCAGTTTAGAGGATGGCAGTCTGTCTATCTGACCACAAATTAAAAGATGTGAACTTGTGAAAGGCATGGATGGTTTTGCTCGATTAAATTGGTCCAGACCAGACACTCAGAGGTACCAGAAAGTGAGACAATGCTCTGTGAGGATGAATCACAATAAACCGTGATTTCGAAATACGATCTTGGTAGTCTACTGTTAGATTTTAGATAAGATCAGCCGTTCCACATTATATCCAACTGCCTCAGTATTGCACAATAATCTGTCTTGCAGGCCAAGCCCCAGTTTATCTTTGGGAGCCTCGTGTGCCGGTGTTATTCGTACCATGCCACAGAGGCCTTTGCTCTACCATGGATGCGAAGCGACCTGGTCATCCCAATGGCTCGAACTTCCACAGCGCTCCTTAAAGCTTCGCTGCAGTCAGTCCATCTTCGTGGAATAGGTCGCCTAGCAACTTACGCAAGGAATTTCTCTGTACCTGTTGCTACTTTTCTGCTAGTGTTTGAAACCATTTGTTTCTACCATGGTTCAATGTTGTCAGGTTGGGATTGCCTCTGACGAATTTTTCTTGAATTGGCGCTATATAAATTGACGAATACGATCAACAACGTCAAATGCACAGGCATCAACTGATGGTGGTCCGAAACGCAGACCTCAATCAGGTAAGCATCCAATCAGTACAGTACTGATACGAAAACATGTAGTCCCCACTCTCCTCATAGACCTCATTATTAGGATAATGAGAACAACAGCGGACGATGATGTCTACAACAACAGCACTGATGACAACGAAGATACAGCGACAACAAAAATATGACTACAGAAAAGGCTGAGCAGAGAATACAATGACAGAACCTATACGAAAAGTGGTCAAATCGTAAGTTGTATCGAAGGCCAAACATCTCTACAGCGTTAGTACCTATGAAGCCATCTAGTGCACACTAACTACACTATGTCCGACTTAGGCAAAATATAATGAACACTGACATATGAGCAACGAAAATCACAATTTTGTTGATTGCAAAAAATAAAAATTCTCAACTGACTTTTGCAATATCTACATATTGAATAAAACATCTAGGAAATGGACTTCATAAACACACACACCGTTAAACACACACCTAAACACACATACCTACGCACACACCTACACACACACACACACACACAGAGCAGCTATTCTAGGAACCGATAACTGTCATAAAACACAAAAGGAGTGATTGAGGTCAATAAAATCGAAAGCACAACAAAATTAAAAAAATTACAAATAAACACAATTGTCTTAGGGCATGAATATGTAAACAATTGCTTCCTTGCACAAATAAACAGACATTTATTTCTAAAATTAATATCAATTAATTTTTTACATAAATATACGTCACAGACTGCACGACTTCAGAAGAGAAAAAATAGTTATAGGTAGATAGGTACAAAATCACCACATATACAAATGAAGAACTTTCTCCAGAAAATTACATTAATTACAAGAAATTTATGGAAATATTTGTAATAAGATATCTCTGTACAGGATAGTTATGAACTAAAACCAACTAAGCGGGCCTTGTGCCCTTTTCTTTCAAACATAGACCATCAACAAGACCATTTCCTCACAAACAATTTGCTAATCCTTAATTCCCTTAAGGAAAAAGACAAAACAATTTTCATACAAGCACGCAACAGCACACGACCACGACAATCAATGACATAAGTGAATAGAAATGTCATAATTTTATGCGTGTCATACTCCGTGCATCAATTCTGCTACACACCAAGCACGCGAACGACTTAACGCGAATGCCGAATAGCGGGTAAAGAAATGAAGGTAATGAAGCAGGCAAAGTTGTGGGTTACTTCGATGTGGGCAACGCAAATTTTAAATTTTTCACAATGCGCACGATCAACAGGCGATTAGATCACAAATTTTTTATGCATTCGATCCAGTTGAACAGGGGCAACACAAAGACGCAAATCCCAAACGGCAGGTAAGTAGAAAGTAGGGGTGACAAAAATTTTACAATTATATACAATGCAAGCGATAGATGGACTGGTGGTTACATTTCAAACCTTTTTACATGTGCCAGACAGTTAAGTTATGCTCGTGAATGACTTTACTATGGCAGGCTGATCTTAAGTGGTAAACACATTTAAAAATTGCTTTCTAACCGTCTCAGAATGGGAAAACAACTAGTAAAGCATAATTTTATATTTACCCATACAAATGATAATTTTTCGAACTATGGATATAAAAGACTGTGAAAGCTTCTAGACTATCTAAACACAAGAAAACGTTCAGAGGCAATGAAACAGGCAAAATATTTTTAAAGACATTCATAACCAAACGCCTTACGTCGCTCGCATAGTCAGGCTGCAAAGATATGACAGAAACTTATTACATGGTCCATCATTTCCAAATCCTCCCTGGAATCTAGCAGAATCTATTCTCTACAGGCAACTGCTGGATAATTTATAACTTGCAACTAAACTCTTAAGACGAAGAAAGCTATGCTCTTGTTCAGTCAGGCAATGGAAATGTAAGGCCTCATAATTATTATCTACAAATATGCTGTAAATTTAAGCCTTGCCTTGGTTTATTTTAAATGGATAATAATTAATCTTCACTTTGCCTAACAAAAATGAGCCACTGCATCTTCAACTTGTTGACTTTCAGCATGCAACAAGTTAAACCCGGGTGTAAGTCTCATCGTGAATTCTATTCAAAATGTACCGTTGACCAACGGATCTTTGGCAAGAAGGCACAAGGACCAAGGTTTGAGCCGTCAAATATAAACTGGGGGGGTTGAAATTTTTTTGCATGTCGAGATGTCCCGACTAAATATTGTTATGAACCTGAAACCGGTATAAGGGCTAAATTGTATAAAAGGGTCACTGCGAGTGTGGGTGCCACTGAAAGCTGATCTGAGGTTTGCTTGACACCAAGGTAATTTTTCAGAATTAACTGGCAGAGTTGAAAAACGAACGGGAGGGTTGAACCCTTCCAACCCTCCGACAATTCAATCATTGATAAGGACACAGATACTCCAGTCACATATGAAAATATTTCTCAATCTTATCATTTCACGAAATGCAGCATTTTTATCTAAGCAGAAACCACACACAAAACACACAACCAAACGAACAATAAATATGGGATAATAAAAAACAATTATTCACAAAGGAATCAATTTGAGCCGTTCTAGGAAATAACAGCACATTTCAATATGACAAAATAATAATTAGCATGCTGCAGATAAGCAGGTAAGATACACAGCTGAGCCGATATATAGGTGAAGCTAAGGATTACAATGATACCTAAGATTGGGAAGCTAACAATGGGAACTAAAAGCACCATAACGACATTCTCACACAATCTCACCTGAGATGATGAGAGGAAAGCATACACGGCCACTCACACCGTGGCACCAAGAGTACAAAAGTCGGAGATAAGACAGACCTTGATGACAGGATGTAGACGGAAGACGGTCCTCGGATCCTTGGAATCGGCTGTTAGGGTGACCCTGCGATCGGACGTGATGCATAGATACTGTCGCGTCGTCATGTGACGAAACCGTATCTGCTGTTCCCATCGTATGACGTCGCCTGGTCAAACGAACAATGTAACAGACTGACAAAATTAGTCCACTGAGGGGCACAGCAGCTTATTGGTCAGAGCAGGTGCCTTTTAACAATCAATCAATCAATAAAACTTCATATAGCGCCTCTTCAAAAATCTACTCAGAAGTGCTCCCAGTCCAACCACGGTCAAGGAGGACAGTTTTAAGAGAAGAGTAGAAAGAAGATGAGGAGATCCTAGGTAAAAGTCAGAGGTCCAGAGGAAGCCCATTCCCAGTGGAAGGGCGAACAATAGATGCTGCAGAATAGCAGTGTGTGAGAATGGAACGTGAGAAAACCTCTGAGCACTGGCAGCAGTTGGGCAGCATAGCTCCTGAAGGTAAGCGGGATGGGAAGCCAGTGCAACACATCGCGCTGAGAGCATGGGTTTGAGATGGTCACTGGCAGTCATGAGTATTAAGTATTAGCAAATTAATTTTCTTAGACTCGACATATGAGGGTGGATGGCCAGTCCTTTACCTCGCCGTCTCATCTTCCCATGACTGTGCAAGGTCATTGTATTCCTACACGAATAATATAGCTAGACTTGAATATCTGAGCAAACACCGAATTCAGAATCACAAGCCAAATACAACCATGTTCCGATAACTGCAACAAGGAGATTCAATAGCACAATGGAAGCACTTGAGTCAAAAAAAAAGCTAAACCTTTGATTCCTTCTACTCCCACACGACAAAAAAAAATCTACCTTCACACTTAAATGCTTTACACTAACAATTACTGCATGTCTATCTTTAGAAAGAATCCCACAAATAAGTCAAACATTTAGTCTAAAAGAAGAATGATTCTGGCACCAACCAACCGTTGAGAATACTTGACTCCGCTTCTACCTGCCAGTACGTATTACCAGAGCTCGTAGGATACAGCGATTTCGGGATCAACTGATCAACCTCTCGTATTCTTAAGTGAACTATAAATCAATGAAAGCGTAAAATATAAGCAGATGCAAAATATGTAAAAACATTGATAGATTGGGAGCATAGAAAAACACGTACAAGGCTACATTTCTGAAGAACTTAAACATGCATTTCAACCAATGTTGACATATATCTGTCACAAGCAACGTGTGAAACGAGGCATTGTGCAAAATGCCTGGCTTTTAGGCAATTAGCAAAATTCCCAATTTAGGGTTAGGTATAGGGTTAGGGATGTGGGTAGGATTAGGGTCAGGGCCAGTGGAGGGTTAGGGCTTCTACAAATTGCTTAGGCATTTTACAATATCCCTGGCTTGAGACATTGCCTGTAACATATCTAAGCTGATTGACAAAAAAATTAATAAAATAATAAGTTAGGTTCCTGTCTTGCTGCAATGGAATGAATGCATAAAAAAACCTGGGATGCACTGCTGTACTATAAAGAAATGTCGGCCTAAGCTTCTGGCCCACACCAGGTAAGCTGAGTATACTGTGGGTAGTCTACATTCAAAAACTTGACCACTTACATCAAAAAAACTGTCACAGACACCATCCAAGTAACAACAGCGTTTGAGGTTGTGGCCATTGACTGTTGACGAGTATCATATTTAATCAGTAGCCATGGATACATACTGTTCATGCAAAGTTCACCTTAAGCATTGCAAAGTCTTGGAAAATAATCTCACCATCTTCGGTGATTTCGTCGTCAAACAACCCCTCCGCCACCAGATATGCCTCCAGTTCCTTATGAAACAGCCGCATGACACTGCCTCCCTACATCAACAAAAAACATCAATACAGCATCTCAATGAAATCACCATATAACCAAAAGAATGGGCACCACATCTCTACCACAACCACCAAGCTCCATAACCAGGGACAGCGATCCCGGGGGATCGAGGGGGACAACTCCCCACACCTTTTACAGAGATGGGACACATTATACATGTGTCCCCTCTCACATTTCCGACCCCTCTCATTGGGTGTCCCCCCACTAGTCAAACAGGATCGCCGCCTCTGTCCATAACCATAATTGTCCTCGTAACCATCGTCACTGATGTCTTCCACGTCCTGATGAAAATCGTTTGCTATGCTATAAATACCATTATTATTATTACGTGTTTATCAAGCGCAACTTTGCTCAGCAAATGCAGCGAAAAACCTGCTCGAGATCTCCAACAAGTAACCAATAATAATAATATTCGTTTATTGCAATAACACTAAGGAACCTCAACTCTTGACAGATACTAACTGTGATGGTGAATAAAGAAGCTTGAATAGAGCATTGAGGGAGTAGTCATCCGCTATGTGCTTTAAGGAATAAGGACCCTATATCGAATCCGTGATAATAGTTCCCATCATCTTGAGGGTGCAGTCTGTAGGCTTGATCAAAGAAGGCTCGGACCAATACAAATTCATGTTACAAAACAAGTATTCCAACGCCAACGTGATCTGGTACATATAATCATTTAATATGTTCAAGGTGAATAAATGATAGACACACCCACGAGCAATGTAATAATAAAACGTTTTGCTAAAAGCAGTAATTTGTATCACCCTGCAGTTAAGTTACAAGGGACCAAACCATACAACACAGACTGCAGGTAAACTAACGGCACTTCGATGAGATAACATTTGCGCTCCAGCCTCCCAATCACTCACAATGGTTGGGAGGCTGGGGCACAGACTAATGATGAACGATCCAGTTTTTAAAACCTGCTGTTGTCTTCATTCATTTCTGCGTTCGTCAGACGATAAACAATCTCGGAAACACTCTGCCATATAGTCGGCTGATATGAGTGGCAAAGATTTGTTGTCCAGTGATAGGCCATTATCTGGGATAAATCGCTAGCAGGTCAGAGGTCAAACAAACAGGCACAAAGCTTTTTCAATGGGTCAAGAGCCTCCCAATGTTGGCCAAGGGGTTAGATAAATGTCAGTAAGTCATTATGGGGATACACAGCTGATGATATCCCAGCTAAACTCTATATGATGGGCGACACTGGTAGAATATGCAGAAGATGCTGAGTTGGATGTCATCAACAAACAGACCCTGGAATTGATTTAGCTCTACCGACTTTCAACTCCCATGACAAACTTAGAACTCCTGCAGACGTTGGTTTCCCACTTTGAACCAGCCTGCTGGGCTGTGTGCTTTGAAGTGGCACCGAAAAAACTTAAGAAGCATGTGTGATAGACTTAAGACTTGCATGATGTATGACTCTGTTGCAGCATGCATGGTAGATGACAGGTACCATGCAGCACGCAGCTACTGCCCTTGCCCGAGTTCAGTCTCTTTAATGAAAGAAAGTTAACCTGACGGATTTATTGTAGACCTATATAATTAGTGAAAAATTTTTACCGTTAAATATTTCTTAAGTTCTTCTGTTGGACGGCTGCTTTTGACGACTGTGAAACCAGCCGGTTGAATTCCAAGATTCAACTCCGACCTAAAGTTTTAAAGACACAACAGCTAGCACGAATGACATTCAAAGGTTTGAATGGAAATTTCAATGCATCACTTCAAAACAAAATAGAATCCCCCAATTACTTCCTCAATTATAACTCAATCATCAGTTACAATAAATCAGAAGTCACAAACACAACGCAGTCATGCATACAACAAAGATTGGGTCCAACGGAAACATTGTACATTTATACAGCTATTTGTTTGCTGTTAAAACAAGCTACATAGGTGACTACAAGCTTTTAAGCTGACATAACAGTGTCTTTTGTAATGTAATGATAAGACAACGGACGAACGAACGACATTGTCCGCCAAGTCCACGACCGATCGCACCGTAACTTATACCGTACTTATAAGTATGGTCCATTAGAAAGGCATTGTGCATGCAAACACGCCACTGTAGCTTACTTGAACCAGAAAAACCATTGCGATGAATCGCCGGTGATGGCCGATTCTTTTGAACAGTTTCTGAGCAGATCTTCACGCAGAAATTAATCTAATTGTTGGTCAGTATGCAATTGTTTAATTCTATCGAGGGTAATTGGAATTAAACGAATTTTTTCAGCGTCTTCTTTAACCCACAAAAGTAATGAGGTCCAGCCAACGACTTCTTATTACGGGTACGATACTCTACGACATTTATTTAGCGCTATATTAAGGCGTTAACTTGTCTGCTGTAAGCGGCAGTAAGCCTGTAAGCTACGTGCTGTGTGTTGCAACTTTGTTTCAACTAACTGAAAGGTGATACTGTAAAGTTAGCCGCCAATAGCTCCTAATAATGATACGGTTGGTCTAGGACCTACTAGCCTTTTGTGCAGGTCTGGCATAGGAGCTGGAGTGCGAATTTTTTTACCTATCAATTAAATATTCATTCTCACTTTTAAATTATGTTTATAGGCTTATTGACCTGCATACATATAATCGTAATCTCCAAACTATTACCGCGCCACTCACTCGAAAGCCAAGCGCAGGCACCATTTATCCACGAGCTCCACTATAGGCCTACGCCCAATATGACACAGCTAGGCCAAGGGCCTATATATAAGCCATAGCATATATAATCCAAATATTATAGAACTGTATCGGTATGACAAACTGCATGGCAACAATTGAGTATACGTCGCGTCAACTGTGATCTTTAACGGTTGATCAATTGGACGCAGTCGCTCTATCTCGTGTTTGCGTTGCCATCAAAAATTCCGGCCAGTCTACGATCTCCGCACGTGACCTTATTTAGCTGACAAATGACCAGCCACACAGACCCCACCACATCAACAGGGAGACGGAACATTTACTTTACAAACACGACGGAAATAAATACGTTTACGGTCTTTTCGAAATAATACGAATCACGGACTGCGATCGTTAGAAGACTTCCAATTTCATGTAGGCCAAACGTGGGCCTGTGCCCATAACATATACATGTGCATACAAGTGTATTGAGCCTACACAGACCTATGCATTATGGATATAATTATATACATGTATATATATATATATATATTTATATATACAAACACACACATATATGTGTATGTATATATATATATATATATATATATAATATTATGTGCATAATGTCCACCAATCATTGTGATTGGTCAGTCTATAATGACATCCAGTGTTTCTGGCTGAAGCAACCATGCAAAGGTCAGTGGAAGAACAACTAACACTAAACCTGGCGCCACACAAATCCTCCTCTCAAAATAAAACTTGACCATCGCTTGACCGGCCCTTCACCATTCGGCCGATCGACGGACCTCTGCAGATCATAGTCTACAATTATCAGCCAATTTATACAATCAAGCAACGCCGACCGCCGTTATATTAGCCTACATCCAACACACACACATACACACACACACACACACACACACACACACAAATGGCATATAATTATGAATTGCTGGGTCAGCCCGAGTGGTGCTTTATAAATGTTCAATTGTGATGTATACATATCGCATTTTTAGATTTATGTAGTGCCTCTAGCAGAGTACCTATTCGCAGGCACCTCCAGCACGGAGAAAAAGAAACAACTTCAATGAGTGAGAAGCCGATGGAGAGAAGCCAGTCATTAGTTTAGCCTTAGGTGAGGGACGAAGGCCGTGCCATGTAGATACACATAGCCATGTAGGCCTAATACTCCTCAGCGCCTATGCGAGGCATTTAAGGACACTCTATAATGGTTTCCACATGGATACAGCTACCACATACATACATACATACATACATACATACATACATACATACATACATACATACATACATACATACATACATACATACATACATACATACATACATACATACGTACATAGTACATTCCATACATATAAGTATACATGTGTGCATACACTTACATATGCATTCATGCATACAAATATGCATTTTGGTACACACTGACGTAAGCTAGACATATATATATATATATAAATATATAGGCCCTATAACAAAGTAATAAGCTACATATAATTGTAAGTACCTGTATAGTTGGAGAAACCGCATTCATAGCATTGCACGCATATATGATACGTTATGTATATATATATGCAAATACATGATTATATATATATATATATATACGTACACACATGAACAACGAAAAGCCTACTAACCCTATTGTGAAGTGGTCGATTTTCCATGCCGTACTCGCGTGAAAAAACTGGCCGGGAGATTTGAAGCTCTCTAGTATAACCTGATCGAATATTTGGACCTGTCATTTAAAAACAGAACAGAAGCTCATAATGTTAAATCTATCTAAACAGTCTCTTCGGGCATTGGAGTTCTATACTGACGTATAGACCATCTGTTGTCAAAATCAATTTGCTGAGAAGCTTTCTGTTATCAGAAAGACAACAGAGAGAGGTCAAGGACTTTTGAGCGTTGCATTCCGACAATCGGATACAACATAGGGGGCCTACCAACACAACAAACCAGGAAAATACAGACTGGCAGCAGCAGGTCTCTGTAATTGTAAAAATTCAGACCCGCCGGCGGAAATTCAGGGCCCTAGGCAGATAAATTCAGGGCCCCTAGGCAGATAAATTCAGGGCCCCAAGGCCTATAATATAGCCATATGCAAAACCGTCACGGGCCTCTTAGGAGGAATTGAGCGTGCAACATAGCCAAAAAATGAAAACTAAGGCAATATTGAGATGTTTGAAGTTTAAACTTCGTTGCTGACGGCCTACAAGATGCATTAGGCCTTACTGTGTTTATGAAACCCATAGAGGCCTCAATTAAGAGCCACCAGAAGCATGAAATGTGATGACCTGCGGGCGGCAAATTATTAATAGAATAGTAGAAATAATTTAAATATATAGGCCCTATAACAAAGTAATAAGCTACATATAATTGTAAGTACCTGTATAGTTGGAGAAACCGCATTCATAGCATTGCACGCATATATGATACGTTATGTATATATATATGCAAATACATGATTATATATATATATATATATATATATATATATATATATATATATATATATATATATATATGTATTTAGGTGACTCACAAATTCTCCTTCTGATTTGACTTTATAGCGTGGAAGAATCTTGAACTGTGCATGCTTAGCGTTGTAGTCTTGGAGGTAAACCTACAACAGGAAAATTTATAACTCTAACCGCATAATTCGAATTTTATACGGTGACACCAAATCAGTAAATATTAGAAGAAGCTAACTGTAACATCATTTCAGCCAGAGTAACGTTCTCCTGGGGTGGACAGGGCCGTACCGACCCATATAATTGCGCCCTGTGCGTAGCATCAATTTGGCGCCTCCACATTTTGAAAATAGTGCATTTTATGGAATAATAAGCTGCTCCAGCCTGAAATGTGAGCCCTTTCCACATTTGCGCCCTGGGCTTAGGCCACGCTGGCCCCCTCGGTAACTTCTAAGGGACAGAAGACGATGTAAGAAGGATAGACAACGCAATAACGCAATTAATAAGCACGGGAACGCACAGAAAACTAGTATAATTAACTGAGATTGAATAATTATTGCGATATAAATGCATATGATTGAAAAATGTAGAAGAGTTATCGTCAAATAAGTTGTTCCTGTCTCTCACGAGTGCACACACACATACACACACACAGACACACACGCACGCACGCACACACATGCACACTTACACAGTAATACACACACATACGCACACATGCACAATTATACACACACAGTCACACACACACACACGCTCACACACACACACGCACACACACACACACTCACATGGTGTATATTCAGCTGATGATTGTTCAAAGTATCAATTCAATGCACTTAGACAACGAATTATTCATCAGTGAAGCAAATCGAGGAACGTTGCAGCTTCAAATCAGATATCGGATCAGATAGATTGCTCCAGCGATACGAGCGTGGGTGTTGGGTAAAAAAGGTATTGGAGTGGGATGGGTGGTGGGGTTGGTTGAGCGTTGTTTAACGACGCTGTGTCGTAAGAAAGATGAATAGCATCGCCCTCCTCCTGTATCCAGACTTGGGACTGGCACCGAGAGAATAAGTGCAGAGGCGGAGTTTAAACTCTTCATCAATAAAACGGAGTCGGTCTATGCGACCTCTGTTGCCAAGCGTCGCCGACTCTCATCATTCATTCTAAATTTCGCTCTCTCAAGCAGTTCGCATAATTTAGGGTTTCTTCTTGGTGGTAGAATTGGTGGAATCGAAGGACTTGCTGTTGGAAGAGACGCCGCTTTGTAATAGGAGTGGCACATTCCAGGGGGCGTCAGACTTAGAAGTTAATGAATCTTACCTTGCCTATCTTGGCGTAGATTAAAAATTTAGAAGTTTGATAATAATAATTTTAATAATAACAATAATAATAATAATAATAATAATAGTAACAGTATTGAGCAACTCGCATATAGTGCACGTGTATAATATCGCAAGGCATGAAGCGCTGGCGCTCCAAAACCAATTCGTAACGAGGTCGATGCCCAAAAAATCATGTTGCGTGAAATTGTGGTCGATCCTCATGACCCCTTTAAATAAATGTTGTCTGGTTTTGGATTACTTTTATCGTGTTTACACTCAGACGATCCCGCAGACAATGAACCACTGGCACCATTGTTCTGTGCGGCTGTCGTTACGAAATGGAACTGCAAACTATCGGTTACGCGCACGTAATCGCTCGTGTGACGCTGCTGTACACGGACGAAATGGTCTGTATACATAGTGGACGAACGTATAAGGCACATCCAGCGGTCAATCTCTTCCTGCAGGCTTTGTCCTTTATCAGGCATTGTCTTTTATCGGGCATTGTCTTTTATCGAGAATTGTCTCGTAATCTTATCAGGAATTGTCTATTATCAGGAATTGTCTATTATCGGGATTGTCTTTTATCCGGAATTGTCTTTTATCGAGAATTGTCTCTTAATCTTATCAGGAATTGTCTATTATCGGGATTGTCTTTTATCCGGAATTGTCTTTTATCGAGAATTGTCTCTTAATCTTATCAGGAATTGTCTATTATCGGGCGTTGTCTTTTATCCGGAATTGTCTTTTATCGAGAATTGTCTTTTAATCTTATCAGGAATTGTCTATTATCGGGATTGTCTTTTATCGAGCATTGTCTTTTACAGGAGAGAGACACATATGATTGTGGCGATGCGTGAGCAAGCGCTCAATTTGAACAACTGGTGGGCGTTAAACGGGTCTCAAGCATTCTTCTCTCTCATCTTAAGATGACTTTATTTGGCTACGCTGGGATATGGAGATCCTCTGAGTAGTCACACTGAAGGGGCGCTATATAAATTCTCGTAGTAAATGAATGAATGAATAATATAATATATATACATCATATATATATATATATATATATATATATATATATATATATATATGGCATACCAAATGATAGCGCATGCAGAGTTCCATCCCATGAGGTCTTGGCCTGTCATAATTGAGACGATTAAATCCATCCTATGAACTATACTGATTTCCCTCAAATGCGTCTTTTGTTATCTCTACGCAGGTCTTTCACTCGAAACTGAACGCACCCCGTTTCTTACAAATCTTACTCCCGTTCCCCTCCTCTTCTTCCTATTCTTCCTCTTCCTCCTCTTCGTCCTCCTCCTCCTCTCCTGGTATCCTTGCAAGCACCATCTATTGTGTAGCCGACTGTCTGTCTGCCTCTGCCTGACCGCTTTGATTGGTCTTGACCTATCATCGAGTTTGACCTCACTCGTCTCGATTTCGAGTGAGCCCCTGCGAATATGCCGGTTCCCGCGACTCAGATTGTTAGGGTGCTATAAAATCTCTAAATGACGATTGTGATTAGGTGATGAGTGATGGTCTGATGGAGTGAGACGCGATGAAAGGCTTAGAGGAGTTCCATATGCTCGATTTTATCCGTTTAGGTGGTTACTTTGTTTCGTAACAACTAACAAGTTTTTAGTAGATCCAACCAACGCAAGTATACACGATCGAAACTATTTAGCCGACGAATAGAAGAGTAAAGATTTATATAGCCGACGCGTACGGGAGTGATTATTTAGAAGAGGAATAGGGAAATCAAGGTCAGTGGTTAAATTCAGCCGTATCCAGCCAGATCTGAGATCGGGGTCCTCGGATTTGAGATCCACCACTTCAACCATGAGAGCCGCCAACAACACAGATGAGATCCACCACCTAAATACATGTTTTCTTTCAAAACTCAACCATTAAAATTAGATTTATTCATCAGATTTGCAGATATATTTATATTAATAATGTACTGGATTATTTTAAACTAAAATTATATTTATTCTCGGCATGTCAACTTCGAATAACAAAATCGACTTCAACACGATAGCCGCACGTGTTGAAATCGCCCACGTTATTTGAAACTGACAACGATTTTTAAAAGAATACGAGTGAACGAAATGTAGTACGATATAGTAGTTTAAGTTCAACGACACTGTGTGATAACAAGGATCATTAGCGTCGCCCTTCTCCTTCGGTCAGGCTTGGCACTGGCACTGTCAGAGTGTAGGCATGTCGCTCTCTCTACAGAGGGGTGGAAACATATCTGACGGGGGAGGCGGCGGAGTCACTGAGGGCATTCGGTGATGACCGACATGCCCCATGGGCTTTCCATCGTGAGAACACGGTGCCGTCTATCAAAGCGCAATTATTAATCTCGACGCTAGAGGGTGTTTAGCCGGCGGACTTTTGATGTCCCTTCGAAACTGTTGACCTACAAAGACGTCTTTGCCATTTGAAGACTAGTGCTTGTGTCAAGCGCTGGATGATGAATTCATTGATGCCTCTGTTGTCGCCCTCGTTGGAAATCGTTGCGCCATTCGATCCAAGACTTATTGCCTTTCGATTGTGTGGACACGGCAGAGGCCGCGCTTGGTAGACGATGAAAGCGCCACATGTTTCTCTGTCTACAGCGTGGGCCATGCAAGTTACTGAGGCAGAAGGAGTAGGACGATGTGTGCCAAAGAGCGCCAAAGGTACGACGCAGTTCCATCCATGAAAGAACGGGAAGACGCTGAAGTATCCCACGCAACCCCGTACACATAACTACACGTGCTTTCAGTCTTTCACTGTGTGTGTGTGTCTCTCTCTCCCTCTCTATCTGTCTCTCTCTGTCTCTCTGTCTGTCTGTCTCTGTCTCTCTGTGTGTGTGCATGAAGGTGTATATATGTGTGTATGTTCTTGCCTGTGTCTGCTTGTGTGTACGTATATGTGTGCATGTGTATGTGGGTGTATGTATGTTTGTATGTGTATGTGGGTGTTTGTATGTTTGTATGTGGGTGTATGTATGTGCGTAAGTGTATGTATGTTTGTATGTGTATGTGGGTGTATGTATGTTTGTATGTGTATGTGGGTGTATGTATGTTTGTATGTGTATGTGGGTGTATGTATGTTTGTATGTGGGTGTATGTATGTGCGTATGTGTATGTATGTTTGTATGTGTATGTGGGTGTATGTATGTTTGTATGTGGGTGTATGTATGTGCGTATGTGTATGTATGTTTGTATGTGTATGTGGGTGTATGTATGTGCGTATGTGTGGTTGCGAGTGTATTGTAATAATGCTATTCGACAACATCATTCTATGTTAAATCATAAGAAGAAAGTAAACCTAGAGTATATATATATCACCAAAACACCGACGAGCGCTTCATAAGTCAACGACCTCCCTCCCCTCCTCCTTCTCCTCGTTCACTGAGGAAGTGACTTTGTACCGTGAGAATTTGTTGAATGGATATGTTCGCCCACAGAATGAATATACGACGACGAAACTGACACTGCATACGCTCGTAAATAACCTGGTGCCCTTCGCTTAGCCTTTGAGTAGCGCCTTAACAGTTCAAAGATTACGGTTGCAGAGAAGGAGCGAAGAATAGACCACGAAGTCGTGTGACTTCTTCCAAGCGTAAGGTCTGGTCACGGCAGTCACAACCTGATCGTAACTCTGACAGCTTCCCGGATAAGTGTCTCGTGGCATATAACAGTTGAGTGCTAGTTGGGCAGAAGGTTCCTACGTCCGGAGAAAATACCATTGATTCACGCACCTTCCATCGAGCGTATACGGCAGTGCACGATCGTAGTCAGACAGTCTGTGCTGCCTCTTAAATGTTACTAGAGAACTCAGAACACAATTTGTGTCTCGACCTATAGACCAGAGCATCTGCGCCCATCTCCAGACATTCGTAGCCGCGTGGAGTCCCTTCTTACGCCACTCCTAAGGACGACGAAGCTGCCAGCTCAGCGTTGGACTTTTTTGAGCGCAAGATGTAAGTTACTGCCTCGGCCAGGGAGTAGTGTTTTTGCGTCTGTAACAGTTGTCGGATCTGTCATCGTTCATTACCCCCTGATGACGTAGTTGAAAAACACCTCCTCACCTGTTACGTCACGTCTAGCAGACGAACCTAGTAAACAGTCCATCAGGAACTTTCGATGGCGCTACTTCTGGTTAGAGTCCTAAAGACTTCGTCCTCAGCGGAAAAGGCAAACTAAACCGACTGAGAAAAGGCGCTAAGTAATTGAACAAGAGTTAGATTCATCCGGCTTCGTCTTGTCAACAGGTTTAGTCTGCTCGAACTAAGCTCTGTCTACAGTTACGTAATCGTAATCACCAAACTTCTAACTCGAAAGCCTAGCGCAGGGCACCAGCCTATTCACGAGAGTCTCGTCGAATCCGAGGGGTTGTCAAATGGTTGTTCGGGGAAGGTCAGAGCTCGGTTTCTATAGGGTCAGAGGAGGCAGAGTGTAGCTGTTAAGGCGGGTGTAGCTATTAAGGCGGGTGTAGCTTTCGTCGTGGATTGGAAGGTGGACGATCAAGTGAGTCCTGGTTAAAGTCGATGGCGGTGGAATAGATAGAGCGGTCGGCCTGTAGTCCGAAATGCACGAGTTCGAGTCTTAATTCAGGTGGTCACCGTGTAAGGAGTTCAGCAAGTCCTTCAAGCACAATTGCTCGACGTCCGTTTAAATCGTCTGCATAATCTCGACTCTCGTAAATCATCTGCTTTTAATCTCGACTCTCGTATTCGTTTTGCAAAACGGGCTCACCTCGATCGCGCAATTTGACGATACATCAATTTTTAATGAGTATTGCCTCCCTGGGCCAAAACAGACAATTTATAGTTGATCAGTTGATTAACGAGCTCTTCTTCTTCTTCTGCTGGAAAGCGGCTGTACCAGTTTGTGCCTGTGACAAATGCAGGCTTGGATCGT
The DNA here is from genome assembly GCA_959347315.1 of Bimastos eiseni. Lineage (NCBI taxonomy): Eukaryota > Metazoa > Annelida > Clitellata > Crassiclitellata > Lumbricidae > Bimastos > Bimastos eiseni. The sequence continues at coordinate 5,193,224 of OY365821.1, forward strand.
TGTAAGTGTGCTCTGGAGAGGGATAGTTGAAGGATATGGTTGCGACCGAACAAAGGCAAACGTTGTAAACACGCTGGAAATTCAATCAGTTTAGGCTGAACATTTGATAGCTGATGTGACAAGCAGAGATGACGACAAATCGTCACAAAACAGATAATATCGTCATAATTCTTAGGCAGAGACACCACAAACAATGATGACGATCTATAAGGCGTCGTAAACGCGGCCATGGAATAATGGGCCTCTGTTTCACATCTGCCTAAGACTGCATGCCGTGGTAGAGCTGGGAGAGCCTCAGAGTAGACTTCTTCAGGGGCGTTGTATAAATGTTAACATTTCAAGCCCCTCAAGATTCGCGTGTATGGACCATGTTGGGCCAAGATTCAAGCCTCCGAGATAAGCCGCCTTCAGGAAGCGAACCGGCTTCCCTTCGCACAGAGGAGCATGGGACGCTCGTTCCAACCAACGTATTCCTAATAGGAAGGTAGGTCACACGGTATAATGCATTACTGATGCAGGTCAATGTTATTCACGCAAAAAGACCGGAATGCATTGCGCGTCCTAGATACGCGACTTCCCTGTCAGTGGCCCATCTTGTTTCCTTCTTGAAATCTTTGATGTGATCTTAATCACATACTAGGCACTTGTCTCTATCGTCCAAAAACCACCCGGTCAAAACAGCGAGCATCTGGTATTTCGACATTTTGAAAACAACCGATTGAGTAGAAATCAGCCAAAATATCGCATAAGAAGAATGAAAAGTCGGCAGAGTTCAAAGAAAACCCCTTTTAAGACAGAATGTTATCATAATCTCAGTACTTTTTTTTACTAAAGCGCTACCTAAAAGTTTAGCGCCTTGCACCACTCACGGTCTCTGCATCAAGATTGTCGAGATCATCGAGGCACCGCGTAAGGAGCCAAATGCGAGCAGGACCTGGGAGAGATTGAGACAGAGACGGATGTTTTAAGGTAATTGTGTTTAAGATGGAGGAACTCTTCCTTTATTTGATTTGAATTTTCAGGCTAGCTTAGCTCAAGCAGGATTAAACTAAACAAGAATGAAGCACATGACTAGATCGACCTGAACAGGTTCATTTCGGTTCAGATTATATCATAATATACGAGTTCAGATCAGTTCAATGGTGAAATCAAATGAAAGCAAGTTGACCGACCATTAGCAATGTTTCTTAGACACTTGAAAAGTACATTATTTTTTCCAAAGACAGATATACAATCATACAAAAAAGCACTTGCGTACATGCATATAATTCTACTAAATCTATGTATATGCACACCCTTGCATATGATTATGCTTACAAATATACAATTTGTTAACCTGCATTTATACATGTATACAATTATATACTTCCTGTATAGATGCCTGTAGATATACGACCAATACATACATATATATACATATATACACAAATTATATATATGTATACATACCTTACATAAATACACATACACATATACCAATATATATATATATATGTATACATATATATATATTATTATAAGTACACGTATGGGTATGTGCTTGTGATTATTGTTCAACATGTGTACCTGCATGCTTTCTATCTTTGTAACATGTGACGACGATTTAGGAATTTCGTCTTACTTACCAACATGTTGTTCTTGTCTCTTCTGCTCGTTTGAGTTGTGCTGACGTGGATGAACTTCCTCGTCAACACATGTTTCAGCTGAACAACATACAGACATGTTAAACAGCACACAGACATGTTAAACAGCACACAGACATGTTAAACAACACGCGGACATGTTAAACAGCACACAGACATGTTAAACAACACGCGGACATGTTAAACAGCACACAGACATGTTAAACAGCATGCAGACATGTAAAATATCATGTTAGACAAACGGGCTAAACAGAACACAGACGTGATAAACAGCATACACACATATTAAATCGCACACAGTCAAAAGTAAGTCACACAAAGGTCACGTGTCACTCTTCCATCCATCCATTCATATATATACATATATATATAAATATATATGTGTAAACATGAAACAAATATGTAAATATGATATACATGTACTTATGGGGAATATATATATATATATATTATGCATATTATATATGTTCGGTCTATATCATGTGGCATATCTATACATATGCCTGGCTCTATAGCTTCATGTGGCAAATATTGCTATGTCTACACGATGGTCCTTACTTTATCCGTATACTAAACACACATTAAAACAAACAAATATGCATTGGTCTGCTGTACAAACCGAGCGTTTTTTTACACGTGAAGACAGAAGACGGTGTAGGGTCACAGCGAAAGACGGTAGGTCCGTCTAAACTCCCTCTCTGTCGATTGGCGGAAGTGGAGCGCATTGTGCGAATGCTAAGCGGAACAGCGGCGCCGTTCCTTCAGCCTCCCTTCCACGCCGACAAGGTGAACGATTCGCTTTTATATGCGAACAAAGTTTATTTAGCGCAAACATAGCATTTGGACGAGGAGAGGGGTCCATCGATCCGATCGCCGATGTCCAGGAGACGGATCCATATCCGGTGCGGGTCTTGTTTCGGTCGGGACATCCGGTCAGGTCCAAAGACGCATGGATTATCGGTGATAAGATTATTGGCAAGATCTGACCTGGCTCTGTGTTCTCAGTTGCGTCACAACGGTCGGCATGTAGTACCTGTGGGTGGGGTGGGTGGGAGGACGTGTGGGTGTGTGTGTGAGAGGCACAGACACACACACACACACACACACACACAAAGACAAAGAGACAGAAAAACAAACAGAAATACAGAGCAATAGAGTAAGTGAGGGAGAGAGAGAAATAGAGAGAGAGAGAGGAAGAGAGAGAGAGAGACAAACAGACAGATAGACAGACATACAGACAGACAGAGACAGAGAGGAGGAAGAGAAAGAGAGAGACACACACAGAGACAGAGACAGAGAGAAAGAAGAGGAAAAACACTTGTACAGACGAGAAGAAAGAGTATTCGGAGAAGCGGCCAGATGTGCTTGGAGACAGACATAGGTACACAAAGAGAGAGAAAGAGAGATACAGAGGCAGAGAAACAAAGAGAGACAAATGGAGAAGAATATGGACGACTATATATATAGTCTCGTTCTAATTCATTGTCTCCGAGGAACGGAACCGGAATCCAAAGCAAGCACTCCTCACGGATGGGGAAGGAATTTGGTTGGGGGAACGGAGAAATTGAGGATCGGGTGATTGAGGATGAGACTTGGGGTTGGAGGTTATGGAGGGGTATTGAGTTGGGTGGTTTATGGTCTCGTTGGTCGAGCTCTCGACTGGAGAGGAAAACGAGCCGTTCGTTGACCTCCGTCCAATCTCAGTGGCATCAGTGCTTGTAAAACGACCTCAGTCAGCATCACAACAAGCAACATCAGAAACCACGGCACACTCCCTCGTTCGTTCACGAAACGGTGCAACTCCAATTGCACCTCATTCTCCTCATACTCCTTCTCCTCCTCTTTCCTTTTCATCTCTTACCTCCTCTCCTCTTCTTCTTCTTCCTATTTCTCCTCCTCGTCCTTCTCATGATCCTCCTCCTCTTCCTTTTCTTCCTCTTTCTCCTCCTTTTCCTCCTCCGCTTCCTCCTTACTCCTCTTTCTCTATCTCCTTCTCTTACTCCTTAATCCTCTTCCTATTTCTCCTCTCCGTCCACTAACTCATTCTCGTGTTCCTCCTCTGTCTATACATAATAATTTTCCTCCTCCTTCATCTCTTAATACTCCTGCAATTCTTCCTTCTCCACTTCCTCTGTCTCTTCATTTTCGTCCTTTTCCTCATTATACTGCTCCTCACTTCCAGTATCTCATCATTGTCGTCCTCCCTTTCTTGTTCTTCATCCTCTTGCTCTTCCACATCTTTCCGATTCCCTCTTCCTCTCACTCCTCTTCCTATGATATGCAAAGCTAAGCATGGTACCAAAACACTTTCAACTATGCACATGATATCAAAAGAGCGGAAGCAACAATTGGTTTTAGATGCTTCGACGCGGAAGATCCACAGACAGAAACATATACAGAAGCACAGAAAGATACACTTACAGACCCATGGACAGACACGCAGACACACTGGCATACATATACATCAATATACACACAGACAGACACACTGACAGACACATAGGCGTAGACACATGCAGATACAGATAGCAGGAAACGACGTACCTGGATGACCTCCCCATATCGTACTCGTTTTCCGCTTTGCCTGCGCTGTTCAGCAACGTTGTCTTCGTTCTCCGCATCAGCTGCCAACTGAAAGAAAACAAAATGACAGAGAACATGATTTAAACTGAAAGAAAACAGATTTCGAAATGATTGAAAACATGATTTAAACTGAAAGAAAACAGATTTCGAAATGATAGAAAACATGATTTAAACTGAAAGAAAAGAGATTTCGAAATGATAGAAAACATGATTTAAACTGAAAGAAAAGAGATTTCGAAATGATAGAAAACATGATTTAAACTGAAAGAAAAGAGATTTCGAAATGATAGAAAACATGATTTAAACTGAAAGAAAAGAGATTTCGAAATGATAGAAAACATGATTTAAACTGAAAGAAAAGAGATTTCGAAATGATAGAAAACATGATTTAAACTGAAAGAAAACAGGATCTAGCCTATATTATAGTGTTTTACACTGATAGAAAAGAGGGTTTAAGCTGAAACAAAACATAGGTCTAATTACGACTGAAAAATAAAGCAGGAATTGAATAGAAAGAACATAGAATTCAACTAATAGAAAACACACAGGACATAAACTGATAGATGAACTGATTTCGACTAAAGGCAAACAGGAAGTAAACTTAGTGAAAACAAGATTTTCACTATAGAATCATCTCAACTGAAAAGAAAAAAGAATTTGGCTGGATAATATCAACAAAACAAAACAAAAATTGAACCGAAAGAAAACGAATCTAGACAAGCATTTCAGATTAATTGATATTCTGTAAGTGAAGTTGGATAAATTACTGCTTACAACTGCAATAAGATGCTTGAATATTATTCCCAAATTTCCCTAATGACTAGGACTGTGAAACACCACCTACTAGCAAATCTGCTCGACACTAGCATATACGATACCAGGCGTGTGTTTCATGTCGTAAATATGCTAGCATTTATAGGCCTACCAACGGATGCTAGAACAGTCCATCTAAAAGCGGAGTAGGTGCGGACACAATGACGGCTTACTAATTGTATTAACAGGTGCCCGTTGGTACAAGGTATTCGCTTAATCTACGAGGTATAACCACCGAGATGTAGTAGCAACACAGAAAATGGTAGGCCTCTGCCAACCAGAGATCCTACATGCGTTATTTACTTGCGAACAGCGTAGCACAATGCTCTAATAATAACAACACCTGGCTATAGGCCTATATCAGCTGAGAGCCAAAGAGATCCGACAGGTGTCTATAGCCGAGAGGCAACCGAACAAGAGAGGATTGAGACATCGGATGAGAAGTCTTCTTGCCGATCTATTTGACGTTGAGTTATGGGAGCTGATCTGAGGAGCTGTGTTTCTGTTGGAGGCTGATGAGTTGAAGGTTCAGTGATGGAATTTGTTGATCTGTCTTCTCGATCGGTCCCTCCATGATAGGGTAACTTAACTAGAGATATAGTGATCGCACGTTTAGTTTACGTGTCTGTCGAGGACCTGCATGTAATGGTCCGTAGTTGCGCTGTAAGGAAATCTTTCGACTTAAAGCTCGGTCCAGTAAATCTAGGCCTAATTACTGCTAGCCTAGCTACGTTTCTCCGAGGTAAACAGATTTTTTTCTGTGGCGTCAATATTATTTAAGCTGCGGAATGGTTAGGGTCAAATTTGATGAAAGTATCCCTAAAGGGTACAGCGTTCCAGGACTAGATTACTATAATTGCTGTTGTTGCTGTTGCTGTTCTTCTGCTTTTTATTATTATTAGAAATTAGTAGTAATTATTATTATTATTATTATTTATTATTATTATTATTATTACTATTATTATTATTATTTTATTATTATTTTTATTATTATTATTATTATTATTATTATTATTATTATTATTATTATAACTATTATTATAATGATCATGATCATCATTTCATTATTAATACGCAATATTAGACGCCTCTATCTAATGGTTCGTGCAATGGTCTGTGCATTTGTATTTCCAAACAACAAAGGCTTATTTTATAATCTTTGTCTGATGTCGAGCAGGAATTTAGTCAATGCGTTGCTTAGTCTGCAAGATGAATCGATGAGAAATAGCGAAGGGTCGGGTTGAATGTGATTGGCCTGAAGCTGACCCACCGCGAACCTCACGTCCCAGAACTTCATCTCATTCTTAGTTCTTTGACCAGATTAAGTGGAGCGGTCAAAGGTCAGATAATAATGTAAAGCAACTCGAGGTCGATATTCGGTTTAGGTTCGAATCAATCTGAGACACTGAATAACGAACAGAGGATTTATAAAGCATTGGTGTTCGGTGACTGGCCCAGTGTAATGTACTACTATATACTCATGTAATGTAACATATATCCACAAATATTAATTGTACTTAATGCAATAATGATGATAATTATACTATAATCATTATCATTACATTGCCAACCAGAGATCGTATACAGGCGTTATTTATATATTAGTATAATTATATAATTATTATAGCAAGACTTCCGGGCGGTTTCCGGGCACTTCAAAGGGTCGACGAAGCTGGAAGGGACTGGCTAAGTAAGCCAACTTCAATAGCCAAGCATTCGCAAATAATAAGTATATTTGTAACTATTATTTTTTTATCATTATTATTAATATTATTATTATTATTATCATCATCATCATTATTATCATTATTATTATTATTATTATTATTATTATTATTATTATTATTATTATTTATTATTATTTATTATTATTATTATTATTATCTTTTTTCATCATCGTCATATCGTCATCGTCGTCATCGTCATCATCATCATCATAATCATCATCATTTTAAGTTAAGTATTATTAATATTATTATCACTAGCAGTGTCACATCAACAGAGTCAAATAGAGTGGTTGTAATAAATTAGCCAGGCAGTGGCAGTTAATAATGACAACAAAAGTAAGTGCCCAGATACACGCAACGCTCTAAGGCGGACTCTAAGGCCATTATTTTCCATGTTACGTGCAGGCGACGTATAGCTGAGCTGTTGAGACGTGATTCCTTTGGGTTCAGTTTCTTATTCATGGCAGCTGCGCAGTTACTTAGCTCGGCACCGCGAGGCACAGGTGTCTCAATCTCTCACCTGAATCTGGATGATAAGACAACGTTCGTCGGCTGCGTTTCAATGCCCTAGCAGATCCGCATGGTGATGAGACGAGTAGGTAGGTTGTCCCGTAAGGGGGAGAGAGAGGAGAGAGAGACAGAGAGAGAGAAAGACAGACAGAGAGACAGACAGAGAGACAGAGACAGAGAAAGAGGGAGAGAGACTTGCAGAGTCCAGCGCAGAAATTGTTCTGTGGTCCCCCCCGTCCTAAGCGAATTATCTTTCTAAGATGAACTCCTCAGAGCGACTCCTAGCATTTTCTTCACAGGCGCTTGAACATTATTCTATTTCGATCGATGTTTTCATCGAGTTAGGTCGGAAACATCTCCGACGATATTCATGTATGTGTGAGTGGCGCTATATAAATTAGTGGTTACAATTACTCTGCTTATTACCTTGGCCTGAGCCATGATGGTTTTGTTTTCGACTGAAGACGAAGCCTCATTTTCGTCGGGATTCGTCGGTAGTAATCGGCGATACTTCTTGTTCAGTTTGTATCGATTCTGAATGCAAATTTGAAACTGGACAGCTACAAAGTTGACAACAAGAAAACAACTCGTCAGTAGGAAAAACGTCCGTCGAATAACCATGGTAAATCAGATTGGGCGACCTAAACAGAACATCAAGACCAAACGGAGTAGCCAAGATAAACATAATAAGCCTAACCATGTAAAAGAGAATAGTTATAAACGGAATATCAAGGCTGAACACTAAAAGAATTGCAAAGATTAAACATACTAACCCGGTTGAAGAGAATATAATATAAGGAGAATTGCAGGGGTAAAACAGAATATGATTTTGACGAACCCTTTGACGTGGTTCTCGCCATAACTGCTGATCGCTAGCCCAGTATAGGGCGGCTTTGCTCTTCAGCAGGATTATAATAACAGAGTCCAATGTCTTATAAGTTGATAAGTTGAATGATCCCTAATGACGGGTCAACCTTCCTTTGACAATCTCTGTCCGAAGAGCTCTACCTGCATCTTCACAGCTGTTCTACAAGGTTTGTTTTACGTAAGTTGCTTCTACCAAGGCCAAAGGAAATCAACAACCACGGCCCACACGCTCATGACATGGCCCTGGCTCGTATACGAACAACAATATGATGAAACATTATTTAAGAAGAATGCGGTACTCCTTTTGTTTTCGTATTAGCAGGCCTACACCGGAGTGCGGCTCACGTCGGTATCCTCGGTTTTATAAAGAGTATGCTTATTTAAAATAACCAGGCTAAATAGAATAGCCTATATACCCATAATAGCAAGGCTAAGTAAAATAGCTAGGCTAAACATGATGTCTAAACATAATAGGCGACAGGCCAAACAGAGTGGTAAGACCAGGCAGAATACTCAGGATAGACACTTCTATACACACAAACACAAGAAAAGAGAGAGACAGGTAGAGAGAGAAATACAGTACACACACAAACACACGCACACACACATCTATACACAGAGAGAGAAAATACACTCAGGCACACGTACATTCACACACACACAAAGACATACAGACAAAGGGATACACACTTACATGTATACACGCACACACACACAAACATACATTTAGGCAAACATTATAATAGAAGCCGGTTCGTCATCTTGCATAGATGTGGATGAAATCTAACTCCAACGATTATTGTTATGATTGTTCTTTCGAGCGCCGAACAATCGACCTCAGATCAATTAGGAAATGGATTAATTAATCGTTGGGAAAAGTTTCTTCAGAAAACGAACTATTGATGAATGACGACAATTAAAGGCACCGAGGGATACATCAGCAGAGGCATGGACAGATTAAGAGACGGACAGTCGACAGACAGACAGACAGACAGACAGATAGACAGACAGACAGGCATGCATGCATACATACATACACACCGCCTGGTCTGCATAAAAACCAAAAGATGTTTTTGGTCATACCGAACGTGAGCCTGAAACGAAGACGCATGAGAGGAAGCGAAATAGCGACAGGTGGAGGAGGAGGAGAGTGGAAGAGGGAAAAGTGGATCGGAAGAGGAAGAGGAAGAGGAAGAAGAGGAAGAGGAGCGCAGCTAATTGAGCGTCGATTACGTCGCAATTGTCGTCGTGTTCACTGACAAGTGGCGCCTCTGGCGGTTGCTGGCTAAACCATATTGCCTGTTGGTTGCACTGTGCCATGTCTTGTGTGCGCTATATCCCTCCCTTTTCCGTGCCCCGCCCTCTCTCCCTTCCTCTCTCCCTCCCTCTCTCCCTCCCTCTCTCCCTCCCTTCCCTCCCTCTCCTATGCTTCCTGTCCATCACTCCTCTTCGTTGCCATGGCAATTGAGATAAATTCCTATTACCACCTAGGCCCGCCAATGTAAACTTTATAGAGAGCCAAACAACACTGACGTGTACACACCTCGCTTGTACAATGTATGTTGAAAAAGATAGAACGGGTGCACTGGCGGTCGATAGGTAAGTGAATGAGGGTGTGTGTGAATGAATGAATGAATGAATTAGTGAGTGAGTGAGTGAGTTGGGTGGATGGGTGGGTGAGTGAGTGAGTTAGTAAGTGCTTGAGTGAGCGAGCGAGTTAGTTAGTGAGTGAGTGAGTAAGTGAATGAGTGGGTGGGTGAGTGGGTCGGTGAGTCAGTCAGTCAGTAAATGAGCGAGTAGTTTAGATGAGTGAGCGAGTTACTTAGTGAGTTAGTTAGTGAGTGAGTGAGTAAGTGAGTGAGTGGGTGGATGGGTGGGGAGTGGATGAGTCAGTGTCAGTAAGGGTGCGAGCAGGTGAGTGAGTGAGTGAGTGAGTGAGTGAGTGAGTGAGTGAGTGAGTGAGTGAGTGAGTGAGTGAGTGAGTGAGTGAGTGAGTGAGTGAGTGAGTGAGTGAGTGAGTGAGTGAGTGAGTGAGTGAGTGAGTAAGTGAGTGAGTGGGTGGATGGGTGGGGAGTGGATGAGTCAGTGTCAGTAAGGGTGCGAGCAGGTGAGTGAGTGAGTGAGTGAGTGAGTGAGTGAGTGAGTGAGTGAGTGAGTGAGTGAGTGAGTGAGTGAGTGAGTGAGTGAGTGAGTGAGTGAGTGAGTGAGTGAGTGAGTGAGTGAGTGAGTGAGTGAGTGAGTGAGTGAGTGAGTGAGTGAGTGAGTGAGTGAGTGAGTGAGTGAGTGAGTGAGTGAGTGAGTGAGTGAGTGAGTGAGTGAGTGAGTGAGTGAGTGAGTGAGTGAGTGAGTGAGTGAGTGAGTGAGTGAGTGAGTGAGTGAGTGAGTGAGTGAGTGAGTGAGTGAGTGAGTGAGTGAGTGAGTGAGTGAGTGAGTGAGTGAGTGAGTGAGTGAGTGAGTGAGTGAGTGAGTGAGTGAGTGAGTGAGTGAGTGAGTGAGTGAGTGAGTGAGTGAGTGAGTGAGTGAGTGAGTGAGTGAGTGAGTGAGTGAGTGAGTGAGTGAGTGAGTGAGTGAGTGAGTGAGTGAGTGAGTGAGTGAGTGAGTGAGTGAGTGAGTGAGTGAGTGAGTGAGTGAGTGAGTGAGTGAGTGAGTGAGTGAGTGAGTGAGTGAGTGAGTGAGTGAGTGAGTGAGTGAGTGAGTGAGTGAGTGAGTGAGTGAGTGAGTGAGTGAGTGAGTGAGTGAGTGAGTGAGTGAGTGAGTGAGTGAGTGAGTGAGTGAGTGAGTGAGTGAGTGAGTGAGTGAGTGAGTGAGTGAGTGAGTGAGTGAGTGAGTGAGTGAGTGAGTGAGTGAGTGAGTGAGTGAGTGAGTGAGTGAGTGAGTGAGTGAGTGAGTGAGTGAGTGAGCGAGTTACTTAGTGAGTGAGTGAGTTCGATGGTGGGTGCTCATGAGCTGGTCAGTCAATATTGCCATCATCATCATCATCATCATCAATTCCTCCTGCATCGCTACATGTAACTCTGAACTGCCACAAAAACCATAATAATGATCTCTTCTGCTCAACCACACAACACACAATGCTAATATTATAGTCCAGCCTTTTATGTGTTTACAATTATTATCGTGTTCATAGTTATTGGAACAACGTTATCATCCGGCAGTAGACGATGGCAAATGGTTCAGAAAGGGGAGCGAAAGAAAGAAGGAAATGGTTGCAGGAAGTCCGGTGAGTAAGGAATGTAGGCAAATTAGACAGAAACTCGACTGATTAGAAATTAAATTGAAATTGCGAAGCAGAAATGTGATTGGTTGGACAGAAAAGCGAACTGTTACGAAGGAAACAAAATGGCTGGGAAAAACGAAATGTTTAGGAAGAAAAATAACAACTCTAGACGGATGACATCCAATGCCGTCTAATCAAACCAACGGTTGGTGTATTATGGTCAGTGTAATAATTGAAAATAAGATAAAAAAACTAAATTAAAAAAAAATATGCCCTCATGACGATAAACAAGAACAAATTGATCCTAACGATAGCAAGTACAGGATCATCATAACGATATACAAAGAAAATAATCATTACGATAGCAAGTAGACCCCTACATCAGCGCTTCTCAACCTGTGGGTCGCGACCCTCACGGGGGTCACCTTACGATTTGCCAGAGGTCGCCTGGAACCATCAGAAATTAAAAAAAAACGCCTTTGCGTCTGCCATTGCCTCTGTCTATGTCTGTCTGTCTCTCTCTCGCTCTCTATCTGTAGCTGTCTGTCCATCTGTCTGTCTGTCTGTCTGTCTGTCTCTCTCTCTCTCTCTATATATATATACATGTATATATATAAATATAGTCGTCGAAGACAAACGATACATTCCTCGCCAGACTTCAGACGATTCTATTGTCCTGGTCCTCCATCCTTCCTCCAACGACATTTGCACAACCGTCGCCGACGCTTGCGTCATCGAGTTGACCTTCCGACCTCCGCACATCCCTTTAAAACCCTAAGTCATGTCGCGAAGGGAAGTCGGGCTGAAAGGGGTTAATTAAAATAACCGACGCCGCAACACCAACAGACAACCGGGCAACAACAGGCAAAAATAGACAACCGGGCAACAACAGGCAAAAATAGACAACCGGGCAACAACAGGCAGCCGGGCAACAATGGACAACCGGGCAACAACAGGCAGCCGGGCAACGTTGGACAACCGGGCAAAAACAGGCAACCGGGCAACAAAACTTCATTGTCTCCGCAGAACAGAGTCACAAAGGAATTCGTGAGAGGGTATAGGCTTAGGTATATTTACAGACCTGTGTAGTATATGCCAATTATCGAAATGAACAACTGATTAACGGAAGACAAACAAGAGAAGGAAGACAAGGAGGAGGACGGTGGAAAAAGAAAAGGAGAGGTGAAGGAAAAGGATTGATAAGGAGAATGAAAAGAGGAGGAAGAGGACGAGGAACAGAGGAGAGAGGAAGAAGGAGTGAAGAGGTGGGAGAGGAAGTTGAACGGAAGACGAACAAGAGAAGGAAGACAAGGAGGAGGAGGATGGAAAAAAGAAGGAGAGGGGAAGGGGAGGGAAAGAATTGGTAAAGAGAATAAAAAGAGGAGGAAGACGACGAGGAACAGGGGCCAGTGGAAGAGAGAAGGAGGAGGTGGGAGAGGAAGCTGTGTCCAGTAGAAGCGTCGGTAGTGGTCCTTACCTTGAGGATTTGGAATGTTGTGCGGCTTCTCCCTGTCTTGCCATTGGTAGACAAAGATACCGTTGTGCTCAGAACTACAAGAGACACAGATACAAATACCGCTACAGACACGAATACACACACAGGTATTGAACAGAAGATTTTAACCAGGAGGCTATTGGCCGAGTGTTATTATTGACCGGGAGGGATTACTTCCCTAGGATTCGTTGGCCTGATGCCCTTACGTCAACTGAGTTGGCCACTTCAATAAGACGCAGACACGATGATTTTGCATTTTCTTATCAATCAATGTATAAAAATCTTGTATCGTGGTCTGTTTCGATGGCCCAGCTTGAGAGCACAGCTGCAAAGTTATAGCTGCGATGGAACAGCGCAATTCCGTTGGCGTACAATACTTGAACCAATATGGCACCAGACGTCGGCAACAGAGTGTTCGCGTCTGCTACTGTGGTCCAAACTTATTGTTGCGACGATTGCCCGATTATTATTCCTCCTCCGCTCCAGATCCGAGGGAGATTGGCTCCATTGCACTTGGCCGAGATACTTGTCTGCATCATCATTCATCATCATCGTCGTCGTCGTCGTCTTCGTCAATATCACGTTCATCGTCATCGTCATTATTACTCTCCAACGAACAAGTTTTTCTGTGTCGTCATTGATGTTGACTGCTACTCAATGGCTCGCGTTTTAGGAGACTCGCTTAGTTTGTTTTCATTTGAAGGTTCACTCGGTTTATTCTAGTTTAAAAAATCGTTTGGTCAATTGTGGAAAGAATTTGCCAACTATTTAAGGTATCTAGATCTAGTAAGCAGGATTTAAGATGTTACCATAAAGCGGGGGCGTCCAGATAGGGGGTGCGGAGGCAAATGTCTCCAATTTCAGGTATTAGGGGATATTTTTGGACTCTTGGGGATGAATATCTTGCCTTCTTCACACTTGGGACCGGGAGCTTTGCCTCTCACACTAAGAGGGGATTGCCGCCTCTGCTATGGCGTATAAACCGATACGATGTATTTAACATGAGTAAATTAATTTTTATGCAAATAGGGAAGGAACACAATAACAATAATTAGTGTACCCTGTGTGTTACACTTGTTAATTCTCAATCACGAATTCTCCCATAGGAATGCATTGCAAGGGAAACAGTTTCTCTACACCTACAAATTAATCGGATGCAAGGCTTCAGAAAGGAAACTGTGTCACGTTGCATGTCTGGAATCGAACTCGTCAACACAATAATAACCTATTAGCGAAATGCTATGAAATAATCTAAAGGGTTGCATTGTATTAAATTGCACATATATTGTATCGTTTCTGCATTGTATTGTATGTGTATCATATTATTTCGTTTTAGAAATGTATCCTATCTCGTTGTATCGCTTATGAGTAGATATCTTGAAGGAGCTCTATATAAATCTCCAAATAAATAAATTAAATTAAAGCATTGTGTTGTGCTTGATCCGTTTCTTTAAACTACGAGCAAGCTACTCTTTTCTGGCAACGTTAAGACACATGTTCAAATCCATTGGACGAGCGTGTTGTTAGCGCTTTAGAGGACAAATGCGCTACATGAAAGTTTGGATACATACATACATAAATACACACTGTATTGCATTGTGTAGTATCAGCTTGTGATGCAAAGGGGTTTTCATGGTGAAGTGATTCCACTTGCCTGTACAGCAGCTATTCAAAATCGTGCATTCCCTGTGGTAGGCCCTCGGGTTTAAAATGGCCTTCCTCTGGAGTGTCGTCTGTTCCCTGAACCGTGTAGTGGTACCTTTTATTGCTATTTAAAAACTTACCTATTTGCCCGTGCTGCAGTTGGGAACGCTTTCAAGTGGTTATCTTGATAGGGCGCAATATAAATGTTTTAATTAGCGAATATATGTGGTATGATGTTGCAGATAATACAGATGCAATTGCGACTGAAGATAGATACCTCGTCTGCCAGTTGTAGATGTAGCCTTCCGTTTCTTCGCAGAAGAGACTTATGACGTCCCCAACGCACAGGAATTCACTCATCATGAACGGACTCCGGTCAAGGACCCGGAACCAGGGCTAGGAGGAGGTGGAGG
>OY365821.1:5208335-5228335 GCA_959347315.1 Bimastos eiseni
CGGGAGGAAAAGGAAGACGAATAGGAAGTGAAGTAGGAGAAAGAGGAGAGAAAGAGAGAAAAGGAAGATGGAGAGGAAGTGCAGTATGAGAAAGAGGAGAAAAGAAGGATGTGGAGATAGAGTGGGAGAAGAGAAGGAAGAAACGTGGATGAGAAAAAATAGAATTGGAAGTGGAGGAGAAATAGGATAAGGCACAGAATGGAAGAATTCGAACACGAAAGAATCGGAACGAAACTAAGGAAGAGTTAGAGGAGGCGGAAAGGAAGAGGAAGTTGCATAGAATGCAGAGGAGGCATAGGAAGAGCAGGAAGTGGAGGATGAGTGAAAATAAGAAACCTTGATCAAGATAAAGAGGTGCAATAAGAGGGGAGTGGCGTGAACATGAGAAGCGTCTCTTCCCTCCTCCTATTCCTTCCTTCCTTCTCCTCCTCCTCCTCCTCCTGCCTTCCTGTTCCTTCTTCTCCTATTCCTGCTTCCTCTACCTCCTCCTTCTGCCTTTCTCTTCTTTCTCCTCCTCCTCACTTAATTTTCCTTCTTCTTCCCCCTCTCCTGCCTTCCTCTTCCTCCTCCTTCTCCTCCTCTTTCTTCCCTTCCTTCTCGCTCTCACTTCCTTATGCTCTTCCCCCTTCAGCCTTTTTCTTCATCGTCGGGCTCCTACTCCTGCTCCTTCTCCTGCCGCTCCTTCTCCTGCCTCTTCTTCTCCTGCCCTTAGTTCTCTTCGTCCTCCTCCTCCTTGTTCTAATTCTTCATCCTCTTGCCTCTCGTTCTCGTGCTCCCTATGCTTCATCTCTTCCATCCCTCCACATTCAAATCCTTTTACCCATTCTCAGACCTATTGCCCCTCCTCTTCCCTAATCTCCCTTCTTCTCCACATCCTTCTTCTCCTCTTCCTCCTCCTCCTCTTCCTCCTCCTCCCCTTCCTTTTTATCCTCTCCCTCCTTCACCCCTTCGTCCTTCTCTTCTCCTTCCTTCTTCTCTCTCTTCGTCTCCTCTTCTTATCCTCTCTCTCCTTCTCCTGTCCCTCCTCCTCCCCTTTTTCTTCTCCTCTCCTCCTTCTCCTCTCCTGCTCCTCTACTTCTTCTACTCCTCTCCCTCCTCCTCTCCTCCTTCTCTTCTTCCTCCTTCTCTTCTTCCTCCTCCTCAGCCATTCTCCTACTGTCTAGTCAATCTACTTGACAAGCACTCCATGCAAATACCCATCGCTAAAGAATTCTCGGAGACGAAGGAGAAATATCAAAGCATCGGTCTTAGATATGAGACTCAGTCCAACCATCGACTGAGATACATACAGCGCCCTTTCATCCGCTTTCATCCGCTGAGGGCTCTCCTGATTTATCATCTCTCTTAATTAGTCTGGCTTTGGACATATTTATAAGCGACCAACATGTACAACTGTACATACAACATACTTCGCCGCAGGCAATGCTATCAGAAATCGGTTGCCAACTGGATAAGGCTCCTGTCTTGCAATGCGCCTAATGCGGGGAGGGTTAGATCTTCCTATGACAGGGTTAGGCTACAGTGTATGGTACCTCAATGGCCTGCGTCAAAAACAGCGATCAAAACCGCGATCACACAATAGCGGCGAAAAAAGCGCGACAGTTACAAAATAGCGACCATCAAACAGCGATTATTCATCGAAGATCTTGCGTTTCTGGATGTATACGAATTGGTTCGATTATTAGCAATTACACCAGAAGGTTTATTTCGAAGGATAAATCGTTGTAAATTATTATGTGCGCATTTTAACATATCGTTACAACGTTTTATGTGCATGCATTTTAATATCAATGCGCATGATAAATGCAAATTCGGAAGTTCCACCTTTTTTCATCGAAGGATCGTCTGATTTAAAAAACTGGTCTTTCATCAGCGAAAATGTAAGCTTACAATTTTGTGGTCGTCTTGCTCTCGACATTTCCAACATATTCCCAGTTTCAAATTGCTCCCCTAAGATAAAGTTGATCATTGGTTTATAGTTTAGATCATTGCTCAAGCAATGCTTATGAAAAATTGAGGTTGGATTAATGGAAATAGTTTCTTGTGAAATAGCAGTTGGTTCATTATAATGAAAATGATGTCGAAGTAAATATAATGGATAGACGAAAAAATTGAATTTAAAATAACGTTTCATATTGTAGGCTAATCGCTGCTGTGAGGATCTCGATTTTCAAAAGTTGCGATTTTGTACATCAGGGTTATTAATGTAAACCCCTTCGATGACAAGGCAATAAGGCTCAGAATGCTTAATTGCAATTATCTCGTACCTATTTATATAGAACATACACATGTTAACTGAATATAATACGTGTGCGTGTAAGAATGTGTTTGAATGCATGTGTGTGTATGTGTGTGTGTGTAGGCGTGTGTGTGCGCGCCGTGAGATATATACCTGTATATATGTATAGACTGAGACAGACAGATATAAATAGAAAGAGAAAGATAAACAGAGCGACAGAGGAGAGAGAGAGAGAAGAGAGACAGAGAGAGAGACAGAGAGAAGAGAGAGAGAGAGAGAGAGAGAAAAAAAGAAAAAGGCGTCAGCCAACTTCATGGAGGACGAAGGATGATGAGAGCAGACAAGAGGAGAAGCAAGTTTCAAAACAAATTTCCAGGCGCGTAGAAGAAGTATCGAATATCACGAATGCTATTTTGATGAGGGTTTAACCGAATCTTCGGCGGAATCATATCTTCAGGTAAAAAAAAGTTCTATTCTTCTCCCTCCAACTTCTCATGCGTATCCTTGTCATCTTCTCCAGTTTCTTCATCTCCTCTTCACTGGCATTCCCATAGTGTTTGTAATCTTCCTCTATCTGTATAGCCTGCTTGTCTCTCTTTCTCTCTCTCTCTCTCTCTCCTCTCTCTCTCTCTCCTCTTGTCTCTGTCTCTCTCTCTTTCTCACTCATCTCCCGCTCTCTCTCCCTCTTTCTCTTTGTCTCTCTCTTTGTCTCTCCTCTCTGTCTCTCTGTGTATCTGTGTCTCTGTCTGTCTGTCTGTCACACACACACACACACACACACACACACACACACTCTCTCTCTCTCTCCTCTCTCTCTCTCTCTCTCTCTCTCTCTCTCTCTCTGATTCTCGATTTATTCATCTGTATGGTTACCACTCTCGTTCTTTTTCCATCTCGTATTACATTCCCATGCCTATACCTATTTCTGCTTCTTTCCTTGTCTTTTGTCCTAGGGTTTCATTACGTCGATGTATGCGTGCACTATCTCTGTCACTGTCTCTGTCTCTGTCACTGTCTCTGTCTCTGTCACTGTCTCTGTCTCTGTCACTATCACTGCGGGAATATCCCTGGAATACCTCCCAAACTGACTGCGTGTTAATCAACTCCTAAACGCCCATCGATCACCGCTCCAAGCGTATTCTAACTTCCAGCATCAATCGCACGGAAGCAGTCTGAGAAAACATACAAACAAAAGCCAGAGAGACAGAGACAGAGACAGAGAGAGGAAAAAGAGAGAGAGGAACAGAGAGAAAGAGAGATAGAAAGAGAAAAAAGCAAGAGAAGGAGAGAAAGAAAAAAGAGAGAGAGAAAGAAGAAAGAGAAACAGAGAAGGAGAAAAGGAGAAGAAGAGAAAGAGATAGAGACAGAGGCAGAGAAAACAGAGAGACAAGGAGACAAAGAGAAAAAGAGACAGAATGAAAGAGACAGATAGGGACATAAAGATCGAGAGAGAGAGAGGCCAAAAGACAAACAAGTATAAAGTTGGCCGCGGATATGGAAAATACGAGTGAGAGGCGTGAGAAAAGAAGAACATCCAACTGTAGCAGGATTGAGGAACGCTTCCTTGATCAATCTCATTAGCTTCTTGTTTTGTTTGCTCTAAATTTGGAAGACATGGATAGGTGGAAGACGATGAAGGATGAGAAACTGTGTGGCGTGATCAAAGAAATACAAATCTCCTCACCCCATCCTCGTCCTAATATCATCCTCAACCCCCATCATCATTCCACCCTCTTCCCCATCCTCACCCCATTATGATCCCACCCACAATCCTATTCATATTCTCACAATACAATACAATACAATACAACTGTTATTTGATATCGCCATTCTTACAGTTAGTTCAGAAGTGCACACACGCTCGGGCGGCGCAACTGCAGTTGTAATGCAGAGCAATAAATGTGCGCGAAGGACTTGCTCAAAGTCCCTATACAGAGACGTTATCGGAAGAGGGTAGAACCCGCACTCTTCACGTTACAGGGCGACCGCTCTAACTAATTGCCCACCGTGCCACACATCCCCATCATCATCCTTAGCAATAGCAGCAGCAGCCAAATGGTTCCGGTTGATTTGAAACTATCGCTGATGTTTTGTCCGCATCCATGGCATCATGAAGACGCCGTCGGGAATAATTGGCGCATTTATGAATAACATCCCCTCAGTAATTCAAGACACTTAATATAAGACACTAACCTGAGTGCCTCTTAAAAGCACAGATGAACCTTGACCTGACCTGTATTCTGAATGAGAAAATCCAATCACAGCTTGGACCCTGACCTTTGACTCAGTGACCCTTTTATACGTGACCTGACCTGGACAGGTCTGGAACAGAGTCCGAGGTTACAAAAATACCGGCAGAAGCCGTCTAATCAGATGGAAACGAACGCCTTTCGCCAATGATATCACGTTCCATTTAGGCTGTTACAGAGGAGTGGCGGAAGAAGGGGATGAAGAAAACCACCCACTCAGAACACTTCCCCTATCTTTCCGCTGTACATCGGATTCCGGAAGTGAGGTAGGGATTGTAGGTTGTGATGTAGGGATGTTTCTGCCCCTATATATATCATCATCCTCCCCATTCTCTTCCTCCTTATTTTCTTCCTTCTTTTCCTTCTCCTCCTCCTCATTCTCCTACTCCTATTCCAGTAGATGCTGGAAGTGATGTAGTTCAACATCTCTTCTTCCTCTTCTTCTTCCTTCTCATTCTTCTCCTCTTCCTTCTCGTTCATCTCCTTCTCCTCCTCCTTATTCTTCTCCTTCTCTCCTTGTTTTGTCCATCATCTCCTGCTCTCCTCCTCCTCCTTCTCCTCTTTCTCCTCATTCACTTCCTCTACTAGACTCTGTAAGAGGTGTAGTTCAGTATCTCCACCCACATCTTCCTTCTCCTCCTACGCTTCATTCTTCTCCCCTTCCTCCTCGTTCTCCTCTTCCACAGCATAGCCCAGCATCTCCTCCTCCTCCTTCTCACACCCTCCTCGGAAGGGGTCGTCTACCACCCACCCATGCCCGTAAGAGTGGAATCGAGGCGTACCGCATCGTACGCACCTCCTATCGCAATCCTCCTCTCCCCTCTCATCGCAGTAGACAAATGTGACGTCCACATGTTCTCGAGTGAAGACCAATGCGAACACTTGTTCCTCCGAATGAAAACATTGGCGTCCGATTCGAACAGCAGTCCAGCGAGAATAACAAATCGTCAGAGTCTGGTCTCCTGCCTCCTATTTGCATTGAAACTGCTCTCCGCAGACCTAGTACAGTCTCCGGCATTTTTCGTGCCCGGTCGGACTGTCACGGAACGGCTGAGCTCTCAACTTGCTGCGCTTAGAGTGTGGGCTCGTCGCTCCTCATAGCGCTATGGCAGCCTCGACCAAGACATTCATTATTATATGCAGTCTGCTTTGCGTCAGAAATGTTAGCACAAATGACACTAAATGACACTACTGGTGATATTAATGCTACATGCACCAACCACTATTGCTACCAGCACCAAATCACCATCGCAAGTCCGCATCCACCGGGCTACCACCTATGCCATCACTACTAAATAGTAATAATAATAATAATAAAAATTATAATCATAATAATAATAATCATAATATAAGTAATAAAAATATTATTATTATTATTTTTATTATCATTATTATCTTTATTATAATCATTAATAATATTAATAAAAATAATAATAATACTGATAATAATAATAATAATAATAATAATAATAATAATAATAATAATAATAATATCAATAATAATATCAATAATAATATCAATAATAATATCAATAATAATATCCATAATAATACACGTTCGTATACGTATAATATAGGAATCAGAGGCGTATACTTAGGGGGACATGATGGGACGGTTCCCTTAAAAATTTCAGATGGAGGGGATAGAGCTGCTTATTTTCCGCAATACCTCATAACTATTTCACAAATATTTCATGAATATTTCATAAATATTTCATCAATATATCATAAATATTTCATAAATATTTCATAAATATTTCATAAATATTCTAAATTTCTACAGTGTTTTCCACTGTTCATAATATTTTGCTGCATCTATGTTTGGGAATTGAAACCATCTTTCGACCTGTCCCTCCAAACCCAATTTTCCTTTTCCTACATCTGTCCCCTAAACCCAGGACCAAGTCTCCGCCTCTGGTATGGATTATTCACCGGCTTCTTGTCTCAGTATTACTTTGTTCTGCGCTGTTCTTTTACCGACCTTTGTCGATAAAAATTCATTCTCTTGCAACTGTTTGATTTCTGCGGATCAAGTGAAGCATATACGGGTATCAGACACACAATAATAATCGGATGATTGGCAGCTTCTATAAGCGAAACTAGGTCAGAATGGCGCCATCTAGGAGACAACTGTACACTCTTTTGCATGCGTCTGAAATTTCAAGCGCTTCAACAAATGTTTGTCTTGAGAGCGAGCGAAACAACTACACATGTATGTTCGGACATAAGTTCTCTTGATCTTTCGATTGTCTATTTGCTGATGCCTATTCCTCCTTCCAGTTTTCCCTCTCCACTTTCTTATTAGCCTTCTGCCATTTCCTATTTGTCGTCTCCCTTTCGCGTTCAATTGATGCCAATTGGAAAATTGCCTCCCTTGGGATCCACCCTATTAGACAGAGGCGGCGATCCCTGGGGGCGATGGGGACAAGTCCCCTCCACCATTTACAGAGAGGGGACGCATTATACGCGTGTCCAACCAAAATTTCCTACCCCTCCACCTGTCAAACGAGATCGCCGCCTCTGCTATTAGAGGCGCTTTGCAACTATTTAAATACATACATACATACATACATACATACATACACAAAATTCATGCGCAAACACATATTTATTTATTTTGAGGATTTATATAGCGCCTCTCCAAGAAATTGGTTTGAAAGAATTGTGAGTCAGTGGCTGATCGGTTAGAGCGGTCGGACCGTAACACTCAGTGTGCGCTGAGCGAGCGGGTTCGACCCTCGTCCGAGGCGACAGTCACTGTGTAGGGACCTTGAGCAAGTCCTTCGCGCACAATTGTTCTGCAGTACAGATGTTCACTTCTGAGTAAAAGATGTGAAAAAAGGACGATGTCAAATTCAAAGTAATTAAAATTCAAAGAATTTCAAGGACATCTACTCAGTATCGGTCCCTACTCAACACCGCTTATAAGCCTAGAACAATGTAGAATGTCCTTTAGGCACCAGGCAAAGGGCGATAGGGAGCCCACTCCAGGTTGCAAGGTCAGCGAGAGAGAGAGAGAGAGAGAGAGAGAGAGAGAGAGAGAGAGAGAGAGAGAGAGAGAGAGAGAGAACGAGAGAAAGAGAGAGAGAGAGAGAGAGAGAGAGAGAGAGAGAGAGAAACAGAGAAACAGAGAAACAGAAGGACAAACACATATGGGGGCCATGCAGACACTGAGAAATGTAGAGGCAGGCAATGCAACATTCTCTGGCATATTATTGTTGGCAGAATTGAGGACTGGCTTTCTCTTCTTTCCACCTGTTTCGCTTCCTACACACAATACAAACAGCATCGCGCTTAAATATCAAACGCTTGTCAACCCAGAATGATCTACGGACATCAAACAACGTAAATAACCGAGATCGAGAATATATTGGCGACATAAAATGTGTTCCCGTTGTTTTTCTAAACCACCAATCAACGGTCTTCGTACATATTGTCATCGGCGAAACTTAGCCCATATTTTCAATTAACCAGTTTTTAGAGTCTATAGGCGAGTCGTCGGCTAATTGCAATATCAGAATTTCCAAATGCGCCACTCCATAGCTACGCGCAAAGCTCCAGCTTATTCACGAGCGCTCCGTCTTACCAGGGCAGACAATATACAGAGATAGGTCGGTGGTTAGTGAGTTCCCGAGTTCGATTCTTCTAGTGGGATAAGAAATGGGAGGCGGAATAGCTAGTGACTGGGAGTTTAACTCTCATCCTCCTCCTCCTATTCCTATTCCTCCTTCTTCTCACCCTCCTCTTTCTCCTCCTCCTCCACCAGTAGAATCACAATTCAAACGTTTCCTGTATACTTGATAGTTAGCCAGCTCGACTATCTATCTATCTACCTATCTATCTATCCATCCATCCATCTATCCATCCATCCATCCATCCACTCATCCATCTATGTATCCATTCATCCATTTATGAATTTAATATATCGCCCCTTCAAGACGACTACTCGGAGGCGCTCCCAATCCAGGCCCGAGCAAAAAGACCAGTCTTAAGGTGTCGATGAAATGCATCCGAGGGTACCCTAGGAGGGTAGTGAACGACCGAAGATAGGCCATTCCACGCTGTGAGACCAGCAATGGCGAACGCCTTGGACTGTGCCATGGTTGTCGATCGAGAGGTCAATGGTCAATTTCCCGGCCACGCCAGAAATTTGGATGTTATTCCTGTTACACAGACCGTACAAAGTGAGCAGGAAGACGACTGGCCACCAGACACCCAACGCCACGAAGCGAGATCGCTAACGCTCGCTTCATGCCATGCTTGGCTGCCTCAGGGCGAGCTCAAGGGATCGGACTCCCTTTCTTTGTGGATGGTCTGTGATGTACAAAGACGCCGTCTGTTTTTGTAACGTGTGAGTCTTGCTTTGCATCTATCTGCAGTCGAGAGAGAGTATCGGATGAACTGCGTTTCTTTGCACCAAAAAATGCCTTTGCGGATGATTTGCACATCTAGTCATCTAGTCATCTGCCTAAGAAAAGCACAACGACGTTTTCGCCCGTGGCATAATCTCCCATTTTTCGCAACAAGAGAACTTTTCAATATTGCGTAATATGCCATTTCTATAAAGCAAAGCACATTTTATTCTCTGAAATAGTGCGTCAATTCTCAGCAGCTCAGTAGTTTTCCTCACTGAATATAACTATTCCAGTTCTTTAAACCAGAGAGCCTTTGCATATCTTCTGAAGGGGAGTGCTTTTGAAAATGACGCAACGAGTAATTCTCTGAAACAGAATACTATTCCGCGTGGCATAATGTGCCATGTTCTCTAAAGCAGAGTACCTTTACTTATGGCATAATGTGCCATATTCTCAAAAGTAGAATACCTTTGTACTTGGCATATTGTGCCATATTCTCTTAAAGAGAATGTCTTTGCATATGACATAATGTGCCATATTCTCAAAAGTAGAATACCTTTGTACTTGGCATATTGTGCCATATTCTCTTAAACAGACTACTTCTGCATGTGGCAAAAGAAGAAACTTTCACCAGCAGAGAGAGCCTTTGTAGTTGGCATATTGCGCAGCTTCTCAATGGAAGACCTCCTCTAACGTATGCCCTACAATGCATCCCTGCAGAGAATCGAGATTTTGGCGTAGCCTAGTTTCTGCCGGACGGCGCACTTGTCCCTGATGCCCAGTGGATTCCCTCGTGGCTCTTCAGGCAGCGGGCTGTGTGCAATCTGCACGAATTGTGATTGTGTATAGACGACGGATAACAGAGAATGAGAAACGGATAGGGAGACGGAGATGGAGAGACGATTGGAGAAGGTTTGTTTCCACGGCACCTAATGACGTTTATACAAGGACGATTCCCTCTGCTCATCGGCAGCTCCTCACTCTTTGCTGTGTCTGTCGGTGAGTCTTTCTGGTCGTCAGTGTGCGCCGTCTTGATGCATCTGTGGGTAGCTCTCTATATGTGTTCGTGTATGTGTTCCTCAGTGACAGTCAGTGTTGATAATGCGTCTCTTGGCTGCAACATCTCCTTGCAGTTGCCTGCTAAATGACGTGCATGACTGAACCTTTTGTGGACGCTGTTAAAGTGTCGAAGATTTACATTACATTAAATTACATTGACTTAATTGTCTGTGAGGCGCACTTGTAGCGGTACGGCCGCGCTACGGTGCCATATAAATTGTCTTTATTGTTATTATTATTATTATTATTATTATTATTATTATTATTATTATTATTATTATTATTATCATTATTCAGCGCCGTATTTACCACTAGAGGAACAATGCCCCGGCCTACGTACGGCCGCCTACGGCGCCATATAAATTGTCATTATTATTATTTGCATTATTTATTATTATTATTATTATTATTATTATTATTATTATTCAGCGCCGTATTTACCACAAGGGCAACAAGGCCCCGGCCTAGTTACGGCACATTTCAAGGGGCGGCAAAAGTTTGATGTAAAATTTGTTAACTGTAAAAAGTAAATGACAGCAAGCCAGTGGACAACTGAAGAAATGTGTAATCAATGTATTATACTGTTACCAACGTTTGAACTTTTTATACACTCACTAAGTTAAAACTTTTTATTTATTAAAATTTTTTGCAGAAACAGACTGGTAGTGCTGATTTCTTTTCCTATTATGACGTCTGTTAAAAGTTTGTGGATATCAATATGCAGTTTAAATTTCTGGAGGGTCGGCATAGAAATCTTGGCTAAAGGGTGCCAATTTGTTAAATCCGGTACAGATTACACTACAACCTCGTTTTCTGCCTCGGTCCATTTACTGTGCACTCTTTGACGGCTGCGCTTCACTTAGACTTAGACGGCCGACCAACCCGGTCTACCAAACCACCGCCCAATTCGTTCGAAACATTCAATTACCCCAACCATGGCATTCTATCATGAACCCACGGTTCTAATAGCGGCTGTCTGTTGCACTTGTGAGATAGATCTCGCAGGTTTAAGACTGTAAAACGGAATGCAATCAATGTCAATCAACGTCTATTTTACGATGGTTCCAACATGCGTTCGCAAAACAGCACTTACGAACTCCATGGCATAGCACAGAGTAGCCTCGGTAGAATTTATGTGCATTTAATCTAGCCAACACATTTATCAATGATCTTATCTAAAGATCATGGCGTGATGGAACTCAGACTTACTCATCATCTGCCTCAAGATTAAGAACTAATAATTACATTTGACGAACTCGTTAATTGTAGATATGTTGCGAGAAATTGTTGGATGTAATTTCTTCTAAATTGCATTCTGATGAATAGTGTAATGCGAGTAATGTAATTGTATAATAAAAAGTGCAATGATTGTGCAGTGATAAGATTGTGTAATAACAAAACAGTGTAATAAAAAATATTGCAATGATAAAATAATGCAATAACACAATAGTGGCGATAGCAAAATAGAAGCCTATGATGAGTAGCTTTTCAATGACAAAATAGCGTAACAGCAAAATAGTGTAGTAGCAAAATAGTTTAATAGCAAAATAGTGTAATAGCAAAATAGTGTAATAGCAAAATAGTGTAATAGCAAAATAGTATAATTGCGAAATAGTGTACTGAAAACAACTTCTGATGATGAAATAGTGTAATAAAAAAATAACATGATGACAAAATTGTGTAATAACAAAATAATATAATAACAAAATATTGTGATAACAAAATAGTATAATGATAAACATTTTTTATGACAAAATAGTGTAATGATAAAATAGTGTTGTGGCCAAATAATATAATGACAAAATAATGTGATAAAAATAGTATAATGACAAAATAGTGTAATAACAAAATAGTATAATGACAAATTGTGTAATGACGAAATCGTATAATGACAAAATAGTGTAATGACGAAATCGTATAATGACAAAATAGCCGATTCTCTTTTCAATCGATATCCCTAGAGACAAGGACAAAAAATTCGAAGACCTTCAGAAATTGATTTTCTTAAACGCCTCCAGCTTCTTCTTCAGACCTCTTCTACTGTATTCTACCCTACATAGAAGTGCTCCAACGCCTCCATTGACAGCTGCAAAGACATGACCTTGCTCCTCGTCACCATCTGTCACACGCAGTCTGCTTTTCCCTATGGAGAAGATGCTGCCATATTCCGTCTCCATTGAGCCTCAAAGACCAGAGGAAACAGACAGCAGCAGCATCTGCAGCAGCAGCCAGGGAGGAGACAGAGGATGCAGAGGCCGAAGCATCACTTAATTCCCTAGATTAGATTCTGCGGCTGCTCTTGCTTCTCACGTTCTCTCCTCCGGTGTTGATGACTCCACCCGCATTGCGTAACCGCCGTAGATGCTGATGCTGTTGCTAGTCTTGATGCTGCTGCTGCTGCGGCGTCCTGTCAAGATGGCCAGATTTATCTCGAGCGCGGTTCCTGAATTCTGTCGGGTCAGTTTGGTCGAACTTATTAGACGAATTCCCGGCCAAGTGGTTCGTCGGATTACTAGACCACAGCCCTGGAATTTCGAATCAAGTCTAGATACATAGAATACATATTATTATATATACATGTATCATATATATATGTTATATATATAACGTGTATGCATAAACATTAAGTTGATGTATGCAGAAATATATTGATATAGATGTGTATTTGTGCGTGTGTGTCTATAAATGTGTACGCATAATGGTTTATCTATATGTATGTGAAGGTGCATGCATGGGTGAGTTGGCATTAAAGTGTATGGTTTTGTGTGTGTGTGTGTGTGCATGTGTGCAGGTAACCGCCGAATGTCAAAATTCAATATCTGATGTTAAATTCATGCCGCAGAAAGCAATTATTTCAATTATCGATTTGAGAAACTGCGTTGCTGTGCTGTCCACAGTTAGCAACAGAGCCTGCTAAAACTCAAGGCAGACAATAAATTCGGCTCTCCAACAGTTTCTACCGATTGCTGAACCACAGCGCACAGGAAAAACGATTAGAGCTATATAAATATTTCGTTACATGTTACAAGTGTGATTATAACGAATCTGATTATTAGAGGAATGGTTCCTCGTCAACTTTCCGTGTATACACTTTACTCTTAGATATAGATGTCGCCCTGTCTAAGTTTTGCTTCTTTTTGAAAATATGATGCTTTAAACCAAAAAAGCAGTTTTTATTCTGTCGGGTCAGTTTTGACCGAACTTACTAGACGAATTCCTGGCGTCAATTTACCTTCATAACTAAAAGTTAATGAATCAGACTGTTATGTCATAAAGATGTGAAAATTTTCGCTCCCGATAATCGCTAAAAGCTAGTGACACGACGCTACATCAATCGATAAAAAAATACTTGATATAGCGCCCCTTCAAGATATCTACTCAGAGGCGCTCCCGGCCTAACCCTCGGCTGAAAAGGACAGTTTAAGAGAGGCGTAAAATGAAGATGAGGAGTTCTTAGGTAGGAGACGGAGCTCTATGGGAAGTCCATTCCAGATTGTAGGTCCCACGACCGAGAAAGCTCGATTCTGCATTGTGGAAGTGCGTGCAAAAGGGACGATCAAGTCGCCAAGAAATGCAGAGTGAAGTGGTCGTCGACCGCTATACTGGCAGTGATAGGGCGACATAGCTCCTGCAAATAAGCAGGTGCAGTACCGCCATGGCAGCGCCAAACTAAGGCAGATATCTAAATGAGATGCGCTGGGCATGTAGGGACTTTCCAGTCCTGTGCATAACAGGTCTTTGGTCTGGTCCTCTGTCTGGATATTTTTTTTATTACCGACATTTGATACCGCCCTTCTTCCACCAACATTTTTTGCTCAGAAGTGCATGCACACGCCTCGCCGGCGCAATTGCATAGTTAAAAATTCAATCAACCGTGTCGTCTCCATTCAACTAAACGACGCCCACTGAGGAGTGATCGCCTGTCTGCCAAAAACCGTTTATGCTGTTCATTGTTTATATCGTTTTCCTTATAAACGACATTCAGTCTAACGACTGCAGTCTTTTTTCCGTTTCGTTGTCTTCGGCGTCGATTTTGTATCAATCGATGGATTGAAAGTTGACTCAGACGAGACAATTCGGTTGGTCATCGCCCGACGCGTGGCAACAGTTAATCACGTTTTCATTTAGAAAAGGAAGAGTAAGAGGAGAAGGGGAAGGAAGAGTAGAAGGAGAAGGGGAAGGAAGAGTAGGAGGAGAAGGGGAAGGAAGAGTAGGAGGAGAAGGGGAAGGAAGAGTAGGAGGAGAAGAGGAAGGAAGAGTAGGAGGAGAAGAGGAAGGAAGAGTAGGAGGAGAAGGGGAAGGAAGAGTAGGAGGAGAAGGGGAAGGAAGAGTAGGAGGAGAAGAGGAAGGAAGAGTAGGAGGAGAAGAGGAAGGAAGAGTAGGAGGAGAAGAGGAAGGAAGAGTAGGAGGAGAAGAGGAAGGAAGAGTAGGAGGAGAAGGGGAAGGAAGAGTAGGAGGAGAAGGGGAAGGAAGAGGAGAATCACGAGAAGGATGACAGAAGAAACACGCGTAGACAGAGCAAGTAAGTAAGTTCGAACAGTCATTATAAGAATACCAGCAATTGCTAAAGCACAATAGCTTGTTCCATATAAGCTGTGCGCAGGTGCGCGCGTATACGAGCCGCGGAGTCAGCGCACACAGGGATTTAGTTAGCCCTCACAAACTTTTAAGAAACTGCGTAAGTCGTGTCTCGTAGCCGGCTGTGGTCAACCTTACTCCATAAACTTTGGTTCTCTGGCCGATAGTCCTCTTAATTATATTTGTCTTTAGACACTGACTTACCTTTGATTATTTAAAGGTAAGTCACCATAGACTTACCACCATAGACTTTTATCTAAAGTTCTTTATTTAACGATCATCGCATTCAGCTCGTACCTGCTCATAAAAGTGTGATTCATTTATAGAATGTTGCCCTGCTGCACACACATAATTTCTTGCGCACGCTCTCTCCCAAAAATTAGGTGGAACATTGCCTACAAGAGGTATAAAAAATGGCATTGCTCGCTAAATGAAGACCCAGTCAGCCGACTTCTGTACTGAAGATCACGAAAACCCTCGAAATTACATTCGACTACAGTAATTCTCGACGGATTCAAGACTCCATCAAACTCTCACTGATCAATTATCGGTGCAAACGAAACTTTAGAAGACCCGAGGACCCACAGCTAGTCGGCTTGCTCTACCACAACATGTGCGTGCTAAACTGGTTTCGAGAATCCAGTCTTGCACAAGCCATTCGGCCGCAGAACGAAATATCGCAGTCGACCAAATTATGCACTTAATATAAAAAATCAAGCCTTCCTATGTATAAAAAAGGAATAAGGCTATTTATAATGGTGCTATTGGTTAATCCTATTTTAGTCTGCTCTGCATTTTGGCGCTGCATAGCTCGCCCCCGCCACCATACCAGAAGGGTTTGTTTAGGTTGGATTCGTCGAAACCTTTCCGATTCAAAATGGTTCCGTAGCCAAAAAGAGAGAGCAGCACTGAAGCAGAGAATGAATGAGAACATAAAGAGGAGGGATATGCACGGCAGAGAGAGAAGGGGACAAGGAGAGAAAGAGAGAACTACAGGGATATATATATATATATATAGAGAGAGAGAGAGAGAGAGACAGAGAGAGACAGAGAGACAGAGAGAGACAGAGAAAGAGAGAGTCAGAGAGAGAGAGAGAGAGAGAGGGAAAGGAGAAGAGAGAAAGAGAGAGAGAGAGAAAGAAAAGAGAGACAGAGAAAAAGAGAGAATGAAGGAGACACGGAAAGAAAGAGAGATATACAGATAGATACAGATAGACAGTGAATAAAGTAGACAGAGAGAGAGAGAGACAAAAAAGAAACAGACAGAGACAGAGAGAGAAGGAGAGAGACACAGAGAGAGAAAACAGATAGACCGACAGAGACAGAGAAAATGGAGACGAAAGTAGACAGCTAGATAAAGAAGCAAGAGCAGGATTGCAGAGGAGTCTAGTCGGTAGGAGGGATGAGCAGAGAAATCGAAGCATCGTTGCAACCGTTGTTTACAATATTTCTTTCTGCCTACACTGTTTTCAGACTGAGAATCGTCGAGGTTTACTTGCGCAACGGGACATCCACTTCCAAGCGTCGTGAGTGGGGTTAGGGTGGCCTCGCGTGCATTCGTCCGGCCCTTTAGGTCTCCTATGTGCCCGCGATGCTCCGTTGGGCTGCGGCCACCCTAGCGGAGGTAGCCGTGGAATCGGAGTTATTTCCACTTCACGATGACCACCGTTGGGATAAGCAGCCGTTTGTTTAACTGTTTGTCTGGTTGTCTGTACGCATGGAGATCGCTCTATTGGTTCATTTGCGTATGCAAGTATGTACGTCTGCCACTTCGTCAGCACTTGTTCATATCCGACTATGTCTGTACGTCCCTATCCTTGTCTGTATTGGTCCATGTTCGTCTCTGTCTGTCTTTATGTATGTATGGCTGTCTGTTTGTCTCTTCTTGTCAGCATTTGCCAATTTTCGGTCCTCAGCAATTTCTGGCGGTTTCCGTTTCTGCCTTTCTGTATGTCTCTGCCCGTCTGTGTTTCTCCAAATCTTTGTCTTTCTGTCTGCCTGCGTGTATCTGTCTGTCTGTCTCTCCGAGTATGGCTCAATCTCTGCTTGCCTCTTTGTCTGCCTGTCATTATGTCTATCTATATCGCTGTCTGTACCTGCGTGTTCATATCCAATTGCATCCTCTCTGTCACTGGCTGCTTGTCCGTCGGTCCATCCGTCCGTCCGTCTGTCTGTCTGCCTGTCTGGCTGGCTGTCTGTCTGTCTGGCTGGCTGTCTGTCTGTCTGTCTGGCTGGCTGGCTGTCTGTCTGTCTGGCTGGCTGTCTGTCTGTCTGGCTGGCTGTCTATTTCTGCTCCGACTTATCATCAAATCCGCCATCAACATCACTGACTAGCCAACATTGAAACAATGCATCTGAAAACGCGAGACAACCGTTATGGCTGTTGTCACTGTATGTTGCATCGTTGCATCGTTGTCCAACTGTGCAACGTTCCATGGAGTATGACCTTGAGAAAGGACCAATCATACACTAGAACGCCAATCCCTATTTAACATCGTGTGACTAGTTTGCGCGGACCTCTATCGGTCAGAAAGGTGTCACGCCTTGTTTGCTGAATAAACACGCCATGCAATTAATTATAATATTTATTAAGAAAATGGATGAACAAATATTTTGTCTCCGGAGTAGTATAAAATTGCCTATGAAAAACACCATCGTTGTTAAAAATTATATGCGTTGCAAAAAAATTGAATTGAGGCGACATCTATTGACAAGGAAACAAACGGATATACGGTTTCTTTTAACGAGTTTCCATCAGCAAATGCAGTTTCCAACTGCAGGTGCAGTTGACCAGATATAGGCCTGGCCTCTTGTCCTAATATCATCATATGTACGCGGTGAAGAGACATACAGCCGTCAACATTTCGAACCCAAGGTTGTATCCGATGGTAAATAAGATTTATGGGCTACTTCCTTTCGTTTTGTGTTTCTTTCTCTATTTCTCTTCCTGCTCGTTTTTCTTGCTCCTCATCTCCATCATCTACTTCTTCTTTTTCTCTGCTTCCTCCTCCTTCTCTTGATCTTCTTCCAGTTTTCATTTTTCCATCTGCCTCCACTTTATCGTTTTAATCTTCTTCCTATTCTTCTTCGTCCTTCACCACTCATCATACGACCTTTTGACCCTTCAATGTGGTGCTAACTGGTCTTTGCAATTTTCGATCGAAGTAGGAAACAACTGATTGACTGAAGCCAGGCACAGTAATTGGAGAGCGGAAAGAACATTACAACAGTCAAGGCTGCCGATGACTCACATTGGATTTGCCCCTCCTTCGCAATGCTAACCCATGCTCAACCCAACACAATACAAGAAGTGAGAAAGAGTGAGAGATAGAGAGTGAGTGAGAGACAGAAAGAGAGAGAGAGACAGACAGAGACAGGGACACAGACTTTAGACACACACAGAGAGGGAGAGAGAGCATAGAGAGGTGAACACAGAGCAAGACAGACACAGAGACACATATAGAAATAGATAGAGTGAGTGACAGTCAGACAGATAGAGACAGACAGAAAGACAGAGACAGACAGAGAAAAATGAGGGAGAGAGAGAGACAGAAACATAGAAAGAGTGAGACAAAGGCAGAGACATAGAAAGATAGAAAGAGTGAGTAAGACAGAGAGAGAGAGTGAGACAGACACAGAAAGACAGACAGTCAGACAGAGACAAAGACAGAGAGAGAGATCATAATTATATTATGTGTCTGGTTTGGTAGTAGGTTAGGTTGGTGGCTTTGCCTCCAGACACCATGCGCTGACAACTCTGGCGTCGTAGATACCTTCCGATCTATCAGAAGAGATTTTAGGACGATTCGCAGTCGGCGACGTTTTCTCTTTTATCCTCAGTGAATAGACTCATTTACTCTCTCCTCCCCAAATGATTTACTTTCGCTTGAATAAAAAACAACAACCTGTTCACTGCGCATTTTAAAATTCTTATGAACCAAAGCCATTTTAAAGCGGATATATTTTTAAGGGATACTCCATTTTGCGCCTCCGAGTAGAAATCTAGAATGGGCGCTATATCAAGAATCTTTGAGTGGTGATTTGATTGATTTAGGCGATATTCCAGTTGATGGATACTACAGTTCGTAAGCTCAAAGCTATATATATCCTCTGCTAAAGACGAGTTAGTCAGATTGGTTATGAAAACACCGTTTGACGCACCAATCAATCAATCAACCCATTAGACAATCAAGTCAACCAATTATCGACTGCCTAATGCGAGCTTTCTAGTATAATAAGCAAAGTTTGAATGACCAACATCTCTGAAGCTGCTTAACAGCAGTTCTGAACTTAAAACAGTAACAATAATCACAACAACAGCAACATCAATGACAACGACAACAGAAGCAACAACAGCAACAACAGCGACAATAGTATTTAGTCGTTGTTGTTATTGTTGTCATAATTGAAGTGATGTCATCGAACAAATGCATGAATGAATTCTAGGACTTGATATCAGTTACCGACCAATACCAGACTTACCGGCATATTATTCAAACTCCGACCAGCATCAGATTTTGTCTGGGTAAACCTTCGATGTTTTAATTCCCGATCATTCACCCAGAGGGCGTGGGTCAGAGAGAGTTGGAGTTTGGGTGAATAACTGAAAAGGGTAGACAACAACGTTAGCAACCCCGAGTAACTAGATGGCAAACCAAAGTTACTGGGCAGCCACGGGTCGACAAAAATAGGGTGTTATACTCGCCGATGTTGAATACTAAGATTCCTAGTCCTCGAAGCAGAAATATCAGGCTAGCCCTCCGAATACTGTTAATCCAAGACGTTCGACGTATACAGTCGAACACCAGAAAGCCAAGTCTCAACGTAAGACGGATCCAGAATGCTGTACTCAATCTCCAAATTGCGCAGCGCCAATGCTAACCTTCTGAAGCACGAATCCAAGATCCTAACGAAGTTATAATCCAAGACCGTGCGCAGTTAGAAAACCAGAAAATCTCTAAGTCTCTAAGTGTTTAATCATATTGCGGATCATCAATTTGAAATTAAACTAAAGCTATTTACTATCATCCGACTAAGACGAATGCCGATTTCACAATATAAGTCTTCATAGCGAGCGACGCCAATGCAAATTTTCTGAGGCAGTTTACAACGATTCTGCCATTATTCCTTCATGCAATTGTTCCTGCTCTCAGATTGCCATCGTCTGGTCCCTGAGGTTCGCTCACAGACGTGTGCCATGTTAACTCCTCGGTGTGTGTGGATCGTTTTAGATCAGCCACCGCTAGGCGCCGACGCTGTCTCCCGACTCTCGCTGCTTCAATCGCCGACTTTACACTGAGGTCCTACGCGGCAACGTTTCGGCCTAGGATCGGACGGATAGCATTGGTGCGACCGTAGACTGCCGAAGCCCGTCCCATCTTCCCTCTTTACTCACTCCCGCCATCCCTCCTTCCATCCATTTCTCTCTCTTTTCCCTACCGTTCTCTTTGTCACTCCGTCTGTCTCTCTTCCTTCTTAATTCTCTCACTCTCTCCTTCTCCAACCATCTCTTCCTCACTC